>OZ022265.1:60747167-60837167 GCA_963978885.1 Nemotelus pantherinus
ATGCAGTGTATATTTTTGTTAAAAAAAGTAGTGGAATTGAAAACTTATTTATTATATTTTAAGCTGGCCTATGATAAAAAATTGGAAATCTTGAGTCCTGTGTGGGTGCTGAAGGTCAAAAAGTAGGCAAAGATTTTTTTCAAATTTTGATTTGTCATAAATTCTGACAGAAACATTGGATCATCGTGAAATTTGCAGAGCGTATTGATGTTGACCAAAATTTAACACATACGGATATTGAACACAGACAGTGGTAAATTTTAGCTTCTGCCCATCAGGTCAAATGTAAATTTACAAAAGTCCGATTTGTACAAGAACGGCAATCCATCATCAAATTACCTCTATTTTCAGCCCTCGAAACTTCTGATCACGACACCTGACGATCGAATAATTCGATCATTATGAAGTAGTCGATGGTTTGAAGGTTTTAAATTTCAATGCCTTCCGTAGCTGCAGGACTTCCAGCACATTCATAAAAAACTACACGAGTTTACAACTTAGTAATTTTAATACGCTCTGCAAGTTTCATAATGATCTGCAAACTTGGTCAAAAGTTATCGCAACTCAAAAGTTTTCAAATTTTTCCAATCTCATGTTAGGTGCCTACCGCCACATAGGGTTAAAAGTTTCAATAAAAATTCATATTCATATTTGGAACACGTTCAAAATTCATTTCATAAACTTTATTTTTGCGAAAGTTATTTGTTAAGTGAAAAATAGGTATATTTAACATATCACTAAAATGGCCTCCGGCGCCAAAAGATTAAAGATTACTAACTTTTTGTGAGACCTGGCACCGCAGATACAAAAGAAAATGGATACGAAATGGCTATCCTTGTACCCATACGTGAGTTAGCCTTTTTTAATACACGTACAATATGTCACAAAAATTCCGCTCCAGGCACCCTATTCTACCGCACTCACAACCGAAAAGCCCTAATGCTGTCTCTTATGTACGAAAAATGTGAGGAATATCAGATCGGGGTAAAATCATGCAACGGAAAACACGAAAAGAAATGTCAATGTCACTTTAATTAGGGTCGGCCATATATATGAGAAGAATGGATACGAAATGAACCGAGAGAAATGAAGCAATTTTCGACCTCTGGCATATTTGTGTGAGCGAGAGGCTGAAATGTGTTTGTATGACGAGGGCAGCATGAAATATTTTAAAATTAGAGGGCAATTTTTTTGGTGCAAATGCACAAATGTTATTATTGATACCATTTGTTTCACGTCAATAGTGAATTAATGAATTTCTCATTATTATTTAATGCGATCAAATGTGCTTCCTGAATAAAAATTGCTGATAGAGAGGAAAATGTTTTTTCTGTAAATATTCGTTTATAACCAGACGCAAATAATGCAAAAGAAAAAGTATTTTTTCTGAATTACCCACGTTATACAAGGTTTTTTATTCTGACATTAAGGTGAAGTTTACACCTGCGTCCATGCGATCACTGTTGTTTTCAAAGGCAGTTATTTAGGAGGCTTCTAAAAACCCGTTTAATCGCATAGACTCATGTTTGTAACCCTCTTACAAGTTAAAGGAGAGTTTACACATGACTCCATGCACCCTTGTGTTCAATCCCGGCTATTAAGAAGGTAAGAGTGAAGTGCAAGTGCAAATCAAAATACCCGGCCTCTTCCACTTCACTTCAACCTTCTAAAAAATCGGGTTGGACACATATACTCATGTCTAAACACTCTTCAAAGTTTGCAACATTCCCATTGTATGTAAATCCGTGTTTACAAGTGTCAACAGCCAACACTAAATAAGTGCGTAGATTCAGTTAAAACTAACCGACTAAACAGTAAACTTTTAAGTGACTTAAGGGCTAATGAAATAGAAAAAACCCCTAGCGCATCAGAACCGCTAGAAACATTAATGTTCGAAGATGAGTAAAGGATTTGTTCAGATTTTCAGTGTGTATTCTACCACTACTTACTTTTCCTACTTAAAAAAAAAAACAGAAGTAATAATAGAATCTAAGCTGATTTTAATTTCGGTGACTTCATCGGAATTTACAGCGATAGAAAGGTGTTTGGGGTTGTCATCCGAGAAATGTGCAGATATTAGAAAATTTAAACATTGTTTACTTATTTTCATGTCAAAAGTTTGCGATGGAAATACTTAATGCAAACATATATAGGAACGAAAATAACAAAAAGGCCTAGTTCTGGCAGCCCTTTGCTAGCACCGTAGCAAACAATATGTCGCATCTGCCTTACGTTGAAGTTAGTCAGCTCCAACCGAATGTTTCAAACTAATTTCTACCAATCGTGTTTTAAAATAAGGTTCAGCTACTATGTGAATTTCGTCAAAATCGAATGACTGAATCAGAATTCATAGGGCAAAAAGCAGTTATTTTTCTTAGCAATTTTTCAAAATGGTACTACTGGCACAAAATTTGCCCGCGTTTCAAAATCACTTCTATCAGACCTGGTCCTACTTAAGACCAATACATTCTATAAATTTCTACTAATCTGATTATCGGATCGTGAGTTTCCGTGAACAGAAGTTTTTGATGCTAAAAATATCGGTTAATTGGGAAAGGGTTAATAGGCGTGTCCGTTGTAAAAAATCAAATTTTTTACTACGGCTGTGTAGACAAAGCATAAGATTTATATATGAGTGGCTTTCAGCGGCTTTCTAAGTTTCGAAGAATATAAGTATTAAACTCGCTGCGCCGAAAATTCGTCCGATATATATATATATATATATATATATATATATATATATATATATATATATATACATATATATAAATATAAACATATATATATATATATATATATATATATATATATATATATATATATATACATATATATATATATATATATATATATATATATATATATATATATATATATATATATATATATATATATATATATATATGTATATATATATATATATATATATATATATATATATATATACATATATATATATATATATATATATATATATATATATATATATATATATACATATATATATATATATATATATATATATATATATATATATATATATATATATATATATATATATATATATATATATATATATATATACAGTGAAACCTCCGTTTGCGGACACCTCTAATAAGCGGACACCTCCCATATCCGGACAAATTTTCTTTACACACGCTTGTGGATTCGTTTTGGGAACGAATTGACCTTCAACAAGCGGACCCTCCAATGAACGGACGCGGACACCATATTTTCGTACATTCGATACAAAAAACCTCTCACAAGCGGACACAAAACATGTTTTACCAAATATTAATACGAAAATTGAAATCAAATCGGGATTCCCCCTTATAAGATTGTTGTTGTTGAATGTTTGTGGAAGTCATTGTCTGGAATGTAAAGGGGGACTCCCCATTTTAGAATATAAATTGCTTTGTGTGTGACAGTTATTCGATATTCTGGCTTGATTCTATATGCTTCAGCATAGTTCGCGTGTGCTATGCGGTGATTTTTATGTGCAAATATCAGTATGGCTGCACGAAACGTTATTTCTTTAAATGAAAAATATGAAATAATTAACGTATTTGAAAAAGAAAAGCTGTCAGTTCGAGGATTAGCAAAGAGGTGAATTTTGGTTATTAAGGAAGTGAAAATATCATATTTTTCTTCATTGAAAGGTTTGGTATTTGAAAAACTCAAGCAGCAAATATTGTGAAAAATCGAGATACCATTCGATCCAAATGGAATTCTGGTATTAACATTCAACAAAAGAAAAGCTTTCTCAAGACGGTAGGTTCACAAATAGATCAGATGTGCTTTGATTGGTTTGCCAAGGCTAGAAGCCAGCATATTCCAATTTCAGGGCCAATTATTAAAGCGAAAGCAAAACAAATAGCCAAACAATTGGGATATTGTGAATTTTTGGCGTTGAATGGATGGCTAGAAAAATGGTTGAAAAGGCACAATATAACATTCATAAGTGCACAACTGACGAAGCTTCAGATGTTGACCAATTGGACGTATACCAGTTTAAGGCAAAATTGCCGTCTATGCTGTCTGGATATAAACCCGAGGATATTTATAATGCTGATGAGAGTGACCTGTTTTTCGTGCTTTACCCGATAAAACTTTCGCCTTGAAATCCAAAAAAATTTACTGGTGGCAAACTGTCAAAAGAAAGACTGACAGTTTTAATTTGTGTGAATATGGCAGGTGAGAAGGAGATGCTATTAGTCATAGGTAAAGCAGCCCGTCTTTCAAAAATCTTGGCTTGCAGATTTACCTGCCAATTGGAAGTGGAACCTAAAAGCGTGGATGCCGCGGGATATTATGTCCGAATGGCTGCAGCAATTGGACAGGAAAATGAAAATTCAAAATAGAAAAGTTCTTTTGTTTTTGGATAATGCGGCATCTCATCCTAGAGATTTGTTGCCATGTTACCATAATTTTCTTACCGGCTAACACTACGTCAGTCTGTCAACCCTTGGATCAAGGGATTATACAAAATTTCAAGGTTAATTATAGAGGATTGATTCTCGAATACATTCTTTCGAAAATTGATAGAACTAAGTCAGCATCAGAGCTCGCAAAGACAATAGATGTTCTTGACGCATTATACTTCATCAAATCCTCCTGGGATAAAGTTGGTGAAGTGACTATCAAAAATGGTTTTAAGAAAGCAGCATTCGAACAAACATCTCAAAATATTTTAGAATTTGATGCCGAAGATGAATTGCCCTTATCAAAAGTGTTCGTCGATTTCAAGAACCAGAACTTGGAAGAATTTTTAAACATTGATAAGACAGTACACACTGAAAATGACAATATTGAGATTCGACTTGAAAATCAAATTGACACTTTGCACGAAAACGATTCCAATGACGAGGAAACGATTCAAGATATTGATCAAATAAAGTCATATAACGAGGCCCTGAAGGAATTTGTTCGTTTGAAGCAATTTGCTAAAGATGACTATGTAGCATTTCAATACTTGAAAAGAGCAGAGAAACAATTCGAGAAACAACAGCTCAAATGGAAACAAACTAAGCCTCAGCAATCGAAAATTGATCAGTTTTTTCATAAGATTATTTCTCTACATACTATGTAACACATATATAACCTAGTTATTACTATAAAAACAAGAAAAATGTACGCATAAATATAAGTTCCTATATCTGTATCTACATATAAATATTAAAAAACACGAAGTAATTATAATTGCAATATGTACTTTTTTACAATAATACATATATGTAAACATTTGTATGTATTTAATAAGTATATAAAATTCTAAATTTTGTTCGATACCTCCGACAAGCGGACACTTCCCATAGCCGGACAACAAGACTGGCACCATGGGTGTCCGCCTATGAGAGGTTTCACTGTATATATATATATATATATATATATATATATATATATATATATATATATATATATATATATATATATATATATATATATATATATATATATATATATATATATATATATATACATATATATATATATATATATATATATATATATATATATATATATATATATATATATATATATATATATATATATATATATATATATATCAGCAAAATGATTAAGGTAGATAATCTCTGGAGTGGCCGATTCGATTGAGATGAATATTTTGGAGGACATAAATGTATATAACAGGTAGGCCCATGACTTGCTAGAATTTAGATATCTTATATCTTTTGACGGCGGCGGGCATTTTATGCAAGCAGTGAAAATTCCAAGTTCCAATCAGTGAAAATTCTTGTAAAAAAAGTATTAGAAATGAAAACTTATTATGTTTATAGTTTGTTTATGATAAAGAATTGGAAATTTTGAGCCTTGTGAGGCACTGAGTGCCTAAAAGTAAGCAAAAATGTTTTTTTCGTATTTCGATTTGTCATAGCTTCTAAGGAAAACAATGGATAACCGTGAAATTTTCGGATCGTATTGATGTAGACTAAAGTTTAACACACATGGACCTTCAAGATTGTGCAGGCATGCCTGTAGCTACTGCAGGCTCCCGAAAAAAATCCTTCAAATCATCGACCTTCCTGAAAAATCTTTGATTTTTGAGCATAAATTCAAAATTTTGATAAATTTTGACTTTTGTCCACCATCTCAAATAAAAATTTTCAAAATACCGTGGTAAAATAGAACGGCAACCCATGATCAAATTACCTCTATTTGCAGCACTCAAAATTTCTGTTCACGAGAACTGACGATCGGATAATGCGATCAATATGAAATTTACAGGACATGTTGGAATTAACTAGGACCAGATCTGAAAGAAGCTATTTTACAATACGGGCAACATTGTGGCAGTGGTGCCATTTGGAAAAATCGCTGAAAAAAAACTGGTTTTTAGCCTATTGCTTCCGATTTAACCACCAAAATTTAACAAACTTCAAGCAGTAGGCGAACCTTATTCTAAGATAGATTTCATATAAATTTGGCTGAAAAATTAATATAGGGACGCCAGCTATGGCAATTTTCCTCTCTTAAATATTGTACATTCACTCAGGAAAATAAAGTTTTTTCCCTATAACTTCCGATGCAATAACGAAATCAAAACGAAATTCATGTGAGAAGTGGATCTTGTTACGTTTCTAATTCTGTAAGAATTTCGTTGAAAAATCGTGAAAGGGTTGCCAGCTATGATGAATTTCGTGATTTATTGACATTTCTTTATCGAGCGATGTTGTCATAAAATTTCCAAATGGGAATGATCCTGCAATGACAATTAACAACAAATATTTATATTTCAAAAATGTAAAAAGTTTGGACGGTGTTAGCCCTAAAATTATATTCACTCCTATAACTTACAGCGCAGCCATGCAATCGAAACGAAATTCATAGGGTGAGTTTAGCACAATGTGAAGCAGCTATGGTGCTAGCACATGATTGCCAGCACCAGACAATTTCGTAAATATTGCACTAACAGATGCTTCCATTTTGTATTCATAAGCAAAGCATGTACAACCAAATAAGCAACCGATATTTAAATTTTCTGAGTTTTGGAAATTTTTCGGATGGCAATCGCAGACATATTTTAATCGCTGAAACTTTTGATGGCACCCTTAAAATGAAAACGAAATTCAAAGGAAAGGTTGATTGAGCACGAGCATGTTATGGTAAATTTATTGGTGCTCTGTTGAGCAAATGTTGCCAGCACTGAACATTTTCATCATTCGTGTTATAGGAAATGTTGTCAGAAAATGATATTTGTTCCTTTGAGTAAGAAATGGTTGATATGATACTACAAAGAAGTGTAGAACGTCTTCACTCATTTTTAAACCCCTCAAAGATAACTTCTTCGAAAATTAGTTTTCTAGCGGTTCTGATGTGCTAGACTTTTTTATATTTTTATTATTTATATATGTAGAAATATGTATATTGGTGATGCTCCTGTTTGCATTTTGGTTGTATTTTGGTGATGCTAACGATGCTAAAACATTAGTAAAAAGCCGCGCGCTTATAGCAGGTAGATAGGTAGGACTTTTAGAAAACTACCGGTTTCATAGGAATACCACCCTTTGCAAATAAGCACGAAAGTGTGAAAACTTTGACAGGAAGAGGTTTAAAACTAGCGACTTACGAAAACATATTAGGTTAGGTTAGGTCGAAATAGCTGCTGATCAACAGAGACCTGCCGACCGGCACACACAGGCACAAGAGAGGCCCGTTGTGATGCCATAATACATAAGTGACTCTCTCCTACTCACGTTAATCAGGAAACCATCTGCTTCCTTTGATAAACCGGACTATTGCCTTTAAATTGACCAGGGACAGTTCCGTCAGGTTTGAAAGCACCAAGTGCCGTCAACCTTTTTTTTGCTAAAGCCGGGCACTGGCACATGCGATGGAGGACGGATTCCTCCTCGTCCGCAGAGCCACAACTCCGACAGAAATCGTTAAACTCTACGCCCAATCGTCGCGCGTGCCGTCCTATGAGGCAGTGGCCAGTTAGAACACCGACAGTGCAATGCAGAGCGCTTCGAGTTAAGCGATGCGCATCCATGGATAACCAGGACAGCCTTGCTATCGCACAGGATGATTCCTCTGCCCAGGACTTCCTAGCGTCTTCAAGATATTTTTCCCTGATGGCCAATTTCACCGTTATCATCGGTATACCTATTGAGGAGCAAGAGACCTCCGCTAACAAGGTTCCAAGCCTTGCCAGCTCATTGGCCTCACAGTTGCCCTGAAAACCCCTATGGCGATGTACCCAGATCAATTGAACAACCAAATGTCTATATCTCCCTAAGAGATGCACGGCATTCAGCAACAATGATGGACACTGTACAAGGACCAGCAAGGGACTTAATAGCCGCTTGGCTATCTGTGAAAATACCAATATTGACCCCGAATATTCGATTGCACAGAAGCCAATCGATGGCCTGTAAAATAGCTGCAACCTCTGCCTGAAAGACACTACAGTGGTCTGGCAGAAGGAGGGACAGGTTGAGATTCAGCCCATCCGAGTATACACCAAATCCGACTCTTTTGTTAAGCTTTGAGCCGTCGGTGTACACATGGATAAGCCCACTTTCGAGGGTGACGCTATCACGCCATTCATCCCTACCATGAATGCGAGTTGTGAACTCCAGGTCTAATAGGCATTGCGGAGCGATGTAGTCAACACCCGCTGGAGCAGGAACTCCCTCGGCCAAAATCCTCGCATGGCCGACTTCTGTTCTATTCCATGCAGAGATGCAATTAAGTCTGACAGCAGCAAGATTGGCTTGCTGTTAGATAAATAGTTTGGTTTGCAACCAATGAAGCAGCACGAAAAGTGCCTTAGTAAGAGTGGATCGGAGCGCTCCAGTTACCAGCAGTGCAGCCATCCTCCGCACTTTTTCAAGCTGCCGTTTGCAGGTAGCCTTAAGAGTAGCCTGCCGCCAGAACGCTACCCCAAATAATAAAATTGGCTCAACCACAGCAGTATAAAGTCAAGCAACAGTACGAGGCTGTAGTCTCCAATTCACTCCTATGGCCCTTTTACAGCAGTAAAGTGCATTGAAAGCATTCCGTGCCCTTTCTGCTATATTGTAGGTCCATAGTAACTTCGAGTCAAGGATAAGCCCTAAGTACTTGACCTTCTGGGTCAGTTCAATGGAGACCCCAGTTAGTTTGGGTTACTCAAATAAGGGAATTTTATACTTCCTTGTAAACAATACTAGCTCCGTTTTGCTAAAATTCACATTCAAGCAGCACTCACGACTCCAACGTGAAAGAATGTCAAGAGAGTGATTTAACCTCTTCGATAGAGTAGATAAATACTTTCCCGACACTGCCACAACTATGTCGTCCGCATAAGCAATCACTTTGCAGCCGGCACGGTCCAGTTTCGTTAAGAGAGTATTCACCGTGATGTTCCACAGCAGGGGAGACTGAGGTGTGCCCGTACTGACTCCTCGTCTTACGCTGACAATCCACAGTGAAGAGATTACCACTCTACTTTTAAGAAGCTGCAGAATAAAAGCAATCAGCCACTCATCCACGTGTAGCACCGAGAGTGCCTCATTAAAAGCATTAATAATAAATTACTCTTTACGTTGTTGAAGGCTCCTTCAATGTCCAAGAAGGCGACAAGCGTATATTCCTCTAGAGCAAGAGATTTCTCAACTTGCTCAATGAGGACGTGAAGAGCAGTCTCAACCGACTTACCTCTGGTATAGGCGTGCTGTGACTGCGAGATCAACACAGGATCTATTGATTTTTTTATATGGTAATCAATGATCCTTTCCAAAATCTTAAGCAAGACAGAGTTAAGACTTACTGGACGATATTCCTTCAGCTTAACATGCGAAACTTTTCCTGCTTTAGGGATAAACACAACTCTAGTTTCCCGCCAACTGGAGGGAACATACGAGAAGCGTAGGCAAGCTTTATAGATCTCTCTGAGCCATGGTAGCGATACTTCTATGGACTGCTGAATGTCAACCGCAAGGACGCCATCAGGCCACGGAGATTTAAACGGCTCAAAGGAGTTGATAGCCCACCTCAGCTATCAACTCCTTGATATGAGAATTTGAGAATTTGATATTCTGAACGGCGTTGTTGAACTGTGAGCTTGTTCCGTTTGATGCACAGCTTTTATAGGGCAATAATTGCCCGGAAAATGTGCATCCATAAGAACGTTTAGTGTATCTGCGCTCGAACTAGTCCAAATGCCCTCAGGGTTCATGATGCACCCCATAGCCTTCGGTGTCGAGCTTAAGACCTTGCGAAGGCGATTTGCCTCACTGAGACTCTCTACGTTTCAATAGAAAGATCTCCATGAGGGCCTCTTTGCCTTACTTACGGCATACTTGAAAGCCCTGAGCTTCATTTTATACATCGACCAGTCATTAGACCTTTTCGAGCTGTTGAACTCCCTCCTACACTCTCTTCGCAGGGTGCGGATCTCCATATTCCACCAGGGAGACTTGGGATTCCCCCTGACTGTGGGTGATTTACACGCTGTCCTAGACGCGGAATCGAGAGAACTAGTGAGGGTTTCAACCGCCTGATCTAATTCATGGTAGCAGTCAATGCGCTTAGGAGCATTTTCCAGTGAGGATCGGACCAAAACTTTAAATAAGTTCCAGTCCGTCCTTTTTCTGTTAATAAAGGCTACCTGCACATCAGAGCTGCGGCCAGCCACGTTAAACGAAATGTACCTATGGTCAGAGTAAGAGCATTCCTGTAGAACTTTCCAGTCACGGAGCAAATGTGAGTGCCACCCACTGACCAAGGTAACGTCAAGAACCTCCCTACAATTTGAGGTAAAGAAGGTTGGTTCACTGCCAGTGTTAGCGATAAAAAGGCCGTGGGCAAGGATGAAGTCAAAAAGCTCCTCACCACGGCCATTTGTGTTGGAGCTGCCCCATACTTCATTATGTGCAGTAGCATCAGCCCCTAGAAAAAGAGGCACCCCAATTTTCATGGCTTCAGCCACAGCACCCTTGACAATTTCGCAAGGTGGGCTATCACCATGATTGTGTGCCCTGTAGCAAGAAATAAACCAGTATGATCTCTGATCGATTTCCACTGCGACAGCCATGTTATCCTTGTCACAGAAATTGTGCAATACAAGGGCGTTAATGGTTTTCTTGGCAAGAATAAAGACACGTGGCTTGTGCAAACCGTCAGGTGCTATCAGTCTGACCATGGTTCTTGGATTAGGATTAGCTCCTCCTCTGTCTTGGACAAGCGGAGCAACAAGGCAGCTGATGCTGCTATGGAATGGTGTAGGTTCACCTGCAGTACCTTCACCATCATGCTATAGTTGATGAGGATTAGGTCGAGAGGGATTCAACATTAAACAGAGAGGGATTCAACATCCGATTCTTCATCAGATGTCACCCTCGGACAGGCGATAGACTCTGTTTCAATTGGCTCTCCTGCCGGTTGAGCCACCTGCTTTGGGTCAGGCTTCACGGTTTTCGGATCTCCCGAAACAGAGCTCTTTGGTCTGTTGCTCCGATAGATACGCAGGGTCAATGTTTCGACCCCGAACCTAATAACACCCTTGCGGGCATCCAAAACTGGCAGTGCCTCTTTATGAATGATGAAAAGAGCCTCTTGCCGATTGTCCACTGGCTCGCCAATCTTGGCAACCCTCCAATCCCCCGTAGGAAGATCCGGGTTGAAGAGCCGCACTATATCCAGGATTTCCACTGGATCCGCATGAAAACAAGGAATCCATGTCCTTGCCAGTTTTCAGAAGAGATGATACCATCTCCTTTGCTGGCATCAATAACAGCCGAAACAAGGCACTCCTTGGCCATTTCATTAAATGGCCGAGTTATCCCTGAAGGGGATAGCTTTTGCTTTTTGCAATCTTGCCTGCCCTGATTTTTCTGCTCAGCCGACCTCTGTCGTTTCTGAGCTAAATCTGCAGGGTTTAGAGGGAGCCGGTGCTACCCAGTGCCTTAACATATTAAATGTATATAAAAAAAAATAAATAATAAAAAATAATAATAAAAAACATATTAAATGGTGTGAATATTTAACACAAAGCTAAACTAACAGCTCTACAATTCGATAGAAGGTCATATATGTGTACTCAAGATATCTAACTAAAGCTTCTAAGGTGTTTTGAAACTAATGCCATTACGCGTTTTCCCCGTCATATTCTCAATTTCCTCAATAACGTCAGAAAAATATGCAGCCTCATGCTTCCAGTAAATGCTCATGAGTGAGCTACAGGGAACACTTTTACTAATTTTCCAAGAAAATTAGTGTTAGTCTTGTTTAACCTAAAATTCATGTTTCATTATATATATATATATATATATATATATATATATATATATATATATATATATATATATATATCATATATATATATATATATATATATATATATATATATATATATATATATATATATATATATATATATATATATATATATATATATATATATATATATATATATATTTATACATATATATTTATACATATATATATGCAAAAAAGTGTATTGAGATAATCTCTGTGGTGCGTGATCCGATTCAGCTTTCAGAAGACATAGATATATAGAATGAATAGAGCAGCAACCAATCAAAATTTGTTTATTTACCAAGTAAGGCGTACATGCATAAAAAGAATAAAATAAAGTAGTAAATGCATAAAATAACGAAACAAAATAAAAATAAAACAAATTATATATAAACACAAGACTAGTAAATAGTGCATAAATAAAATAAGTTATAAACAGACTACAAATAAAGTAATAAATAAATGACTTACAAATTAAATACTAAATTTAAATTGAATATACAATACATACATGTTAGTATGATGAGGGATGGGGGAGACTATAAAGAGAGAGCCTGGATGATGTTACTTTTAAACGTTGATTTAGGGGAAAAGTTCTCGATCATGCTATTGAATAGCCTGCAGCACCTTTTTATTGGCTCATTTGCTGCATATGTTGTGTTGTGTTGGTATTCAATAAGCAATCGTCGGGATCTAGTGACTCTCAAGAGCAACTAAACGACATTAACCACGTCTCTGATGACATCGAAGCTGAAGCAGGCAGATAACATTAATCTTTTCAACGCAAGGGGTAACAAGTTAAAATACAGTTAAGGCGATATTTGTATGATGGTAGATTACTGAAATCATAAGGCTTGAAAAGATCTCTCAAAGCGAATAGTAAAAACTGCTTTTGAACAGATTCAAATCTTTAGCTGTGAATTTCGAAAGCCGGGTTCCAGATAGTGCACGCATATTCAAGAAGAGGACGCACGCGTGAAATATATAAAGATTTAGTAACCCAAAGATTCTTAAACTCTTTGGTCCGTCGCTTAATGAAACCAAGTTGTTTGCTTGCTCGTGAAAGCACTCTATCGTAATGTTAATTGAAGTGGAGCTTTACATCCAGGATGACACTGAGATCTAATATGTTGTCAACCCTGCTGAGTGACATGTTGTTGAGGCAGTACGCATAATGAACGCGTGCAATTTTGCGAGAGAAGCTAATTGCGCGGCATTTGGCAATGTTAAGAGGGAGCTTGTTCGCGGAGCACCAATGGTCTAGAGAGTTCAGCTTAGACTGAAAAAAGATAGCGCCAGATGGTGTTCTGATGACATGGTAGATTTTCAGGTCATCCGTATATAGTAAATGAAGATTGTCAGATAAAACCTCTGATATGTCAAATGTAAAAATATTAAAATGAAGAGGGCCAAGTTGACTTCCATGAAGTACACCTAATTTGACGTCGACTTTCGTAGAAATAAGACCTTAGAGTCTCACGAATTGCAAGCGGTCGTATAGGTAGGAGCCAAGCCACTTTAGTAAAGATCCTGCAATTCCGAATCGGTTCAGCTTGGGGATCAAAATGGAGTGATCAACTCGGTCGAATGCTTTGCTGAAGTCTGTATAGACTGCGTCAATTCGATCACCTTTCTCCATTTTGCACAAAACATCAGAAACAAGCACCATAAGGTTAGTTGTAGTAGAACGACTTTTTCTAAATCCATGCTGCTCCTCATGCAGTCGAGCGTCGACCAGAGGAGAAAGTATGCAGTAAATGATTTTTTCAAAAAGTTTGGGAATAATAGATAGAATTGCAATGCCTCTATAATTTTGAATAAAACGTCTATCGCCACTTTTATAAATTGGTGTTACATAAAAAGATTTCCAATACGGAGGAAATAGTCCAGACGAAAGAGAATTATTGAATATAGTATCAAGGGGCGGGATCAGTTGTTTTGCATACTTGATTAGACAAATAGCAAGAAGGAGGTCAGGTCCAGGGCCCTTCTTACTGTCAAGCTCCATAATGTCAGTAAATATTTCATTCATCATATCCTCAGCAAAAATTGTTTGAGTCGCACCCGGGAATCGATACAGTGTTGGGATGCTAACTGGACCAACAACTTTTTGAGAATGGTCTGCGAAAAAGTTGCAGATCTCCTGAGGAGAAGAAGACATCATCAAATTGTCAGTGGACATTGAAGAGGGGTAGCCGCTTGTTTTTCGCTTCATATTAACAAAATCAAAAAAAATTTTGGGATGCGGATTATATTCTCCCCAGTGGTTTTAATGTATTTGTCATACGCTTCATGATATTTTGTATTGAATTCCTGAGCAGTTGAATCGTATTCTTCTTTAGTACGATGGCTAACGTCGACTTGATCGTTCATTAGCTTGTAAAGTTTGTTTCTGCGATTTCCCAGACGTCTAAGAGTCTTGTCAAGCCAAAGTTCAGAGAGTTTATCTTTTTTCCTTATCTTAAGTACAAACTTATCGACTGCGTCAAATACTATTCTATAAAACATGGCGACATCATCATCAAGAGAATGGCACATAAACACATATGTCCAATCGACGATGTCAAGGAAATTGCGAATGCTATCATAATCAGCATTATGGAAATCATATACAATCATATTATTTTATGTACTTATCATGTTCCAATCTGTAGTGGGAAGTTCTACTATAAAAGCGGAATGGTGAAGACTATTAGAAAAGAGATTCTCAGCGAGAGATTAGCTGGGCTAACCACTACATCGTCATAAACATTTGTAAAGATTAAGTCTAACCAATTACCATTTTGGTTGCGAGTAGGAACAACCTGCTGCAAATCATGGTCATACAACGTACTCACAAGGTTCAAATCAGAACACTCAAGTAGGTTTACTGGTATTAAACCATCATCAGAATTATCAGAAACAAAACGCAAATTCGGGCGATTAAAATCACCCAAGAATATAACTTTATCCTCGGCACTACAAGAAGCCATAAAAGAAGATATTTGCTCGCATATATACTTGTACACTGATTCGTCAGATCTCGGCGAGACGTAAAATAAACCAACATAAACCGAGGTTTTGTCAATTGAAACGCGGATAAATATATCGATGCATTTGAGTTATGAGTTACGATTGAGTCGGAACATACCTTACGAAGATGAGAAGTCTGAGATGGAGAGGAGGCTTGAGTTGGATATGCTATAGCATGAGTCTTAAGATGGGAACACCTGACGGAAAAATTACGATTAAAGCTGGAGAAGTCTCTAGTCAGAAGATTTGAAGGAGCTATCTGGTTAGTAGATACAGATGAAGTACAATTACTAGTCACAATTGAGTCCTTATTTCTACTTTTGATGTTGCTGCTAGCGATGATGGTCCTCCAACGACGAAATATGATGCCATTCCATTTATAGCTCCTAACTCTTCCATTCACATAAGTAAAAAGTCAGGCATACTTTTCTGGAATTGAAACTTTGTAGCACTTGCTTGCATGTTTATTACGTTGAGGTAAGATCTCAACGCTACAATCACTGATGGAAAGTTTTTCCTTAAAGATCCTGTTAAGCCAAGATTTATCGGTGGACTCTGGTACTCCTTTTACAAAAAACGGGATCTTCTTATCGGGCGAAACTTTGTGGGGGGTTGAAAATCATCATAATTTAAATCGCAGCTATTGATTTTTGAGATACGTCTCAGCCAATCATCTTCCGAAACAATAAATATAATAATAAGTGCCAAATTTAAAAATGGTTTTATGAGAATCGTTATTGGGAGGCTCAGATGGAGTTTTATGTTGGATAACAGCTTCGCGATTCTCAATGGCAGTGAACAATTCCTTGATAGGAGAGGTTGTAACATCTTCGGTAGACTTCATCGGCATTAACAAGTTTGAAGAATTGTTATTATGTGCACTCAGTAGTTCCTCGTGAAGTGATCTTTGAAACAAAGGTGAACAAGGATTGGATGGCCCTACTTCTGCCGACGGTTTTGTATCGGACTTAACTATACTCTCTAATTTATTAACAATTAAATTTTGGTTGGAGAGTAAGTGGGCACAGATGGTATTTGACAAATGATCAATCTTGGTTGTAAATGCTGCCATTATTTTATTGTCAAGCATTTTACATAGATCGCTATCATTCGCTTGGCATTTAGATTAGGAGGTACTTAATGTGTTGATAGATGAATTTAATTGAGCTAAGATGTCGTTAAGCTCAGCTGATCTGTCTGAATTTCTTTTGCTAGCATTAGAAACAGCATCTAGGGTAGCCGTAAAACTTTCGATGTGCCTTGTGATTTTGGTAAGAATTTCATCGTTGAGTTTCGTTTGTGCGTGTAGTTTCGAAAGTATATGATCCTTTTCACCATTAAGGTTGCCGTTGTAGTACTCATACATACTCTGCATGAGTTTTCTGTATGCTGGCAGTCGAAGCAAATAAAATGGGACTCCAAGTAGGGATTAAACCAATCTCTAGGTGCATCCAAGATATCCTTAACTCTTTGGCGGCGGCTGGTGTTTTAGTGAATTTTAAGATAGAGTTAATTTTTCTCCAGCATAAATTTTGGTCAAAAGCTAGTACTAGATATGAAAACGAATTATGTTTTATGCAAGTGCTTGATGAAAAAAATTGTAAATTATGATCCCCCTGCGGGAGAGTCCCTAAAAGTAGACAAGGGGTTTTTTTTCAAATTTCGATTTTTCATAACTTGTAACAAAAAAGTTGGAAAAGAGCGTACTGATGTTGAATAAGACTGCACGCATTTGACCTTTTGAAACTGTGTAGACAACGCGGTAGCTACGGCAGGCACGTGAACAAAAATCCGTCAAATCATCGACCTTCCTAAACATTTTTTGAGCTTTTTGAAAAAAAATTCAAATTATTGATAAAATCTGCCATGTCATTTTGAAATTTTAAAAATTCGGCGTTGCATAAGAACGACAAGCCATCACCAAATTACCTCTATTACCTCTTCTGTCTACGAATAATCCGATCAATATGAAATAGACAGGGCATATTGGTGTTGACTGGTCCCGAAAATCCCAGGATTGATGAGTTCTAATCCCGGGATTTTCGGGATCACAAATTGGCCTGGATTCCGGGGCCGGGAGTCAAGCATTATCGGCAATCAAATTACGGCAAGACTCGAAAAGAGCAAATAGAATCCATTTTTACGAGAAAGCAATTAGCAAGCAGATTCACATAAAAATGCGTAAAGAATAGAGCAAAACAAACCGATGTAACAGTTAACAAGAGAATACAAAGGGGTTTGTAAATAAATAAGTATGGACTGTTTCGCATTTAGTACATTCGTTACTTCATTCGTTACTGATTTTTGGAAATTAATACTAGCGAATGCATACACAGATTAACCAAAATCCTCAATAACAATCAAAAAAGACTGTGGGCTATGCAAGCAGGATAAAAAAAATAATAAAAAATGAGATAAGACAGGATAGTATCTTAGGTGAACGGTTCAGTTTGACGTTTGATGAGTGGACCTCGACAACAAATAGGCGCTACAAAAATATTAACATCTACTTAGTGATTTCTTACTGGAGCTTGGTGCGAGTAAGGATTTCAATGACAGTTGCACACTTTATTGATACAAAAGTAGCACAACTGACTCGTGCTGGCAACCTTTCGCCAGTATCAAAGTCAAGAATATATCACATCTGCTTCACGTTGTTATATTACATTCGAAGTTATAGGAGTATAAAGAAAGTTAGGGTTACCTGCTGCGAGTTTTTTCAAATAATCGAAAGCTTAATATTTGCTGTTTATTGTCACTACAATATCATTACCAATTGAAAGTTCTTCGATAAAACCGCTTAATAAAGATATTGCAAACAAACACAAAACCAACAATAGCTGGCAACCATATCGTGGCTTTTCAACCAAATTTGGTCTGAATAATGTTTATGGTAGGTTCCATTAATTGTATGAAATTCGTATTGATTTCATGACTGCACTGGAAGTTATAGGGCAAAAAGATTTATTTTCCTGAGAAAATTTTCAAAACCAAAGACACAAAAAATACCATAGCTGGCAGCACCAATCGAATTTTTCAACCAAATTTCTATCAAACAGAGTTTAGAGTAAGGTGCAGCTACTGTGTTAATTTCACTGTGTCAATCTGGTAACTTATTCACATTTCATAGGGCAAAAAGCAGCTTTTTTTCTTTGTAATTTTTCAAGATGGCACCACTGCCACAGAGTTGCCCACAATTCAAAATCGCTTCTATCGGACCTGATTCTACTTAGGTCCAATGCATTATGTATATTTCAATGCTATCTGATTATTGGTTCGTGAATTCCCGTGAACAGAAGTTTTTGATGCTAAAAATATAGGTTAACTGGGAAAGGGTTACCGTTCTTGTCCGACATGAAATTTCCAAAGTTTTACTTTGAACGTGTAGATAAAGCATAAGATTTGTATACAGATTGGTTTTATTGTAAGAAACGGACATTTTTAGGATATTCGATGATTTGAATGTTTTCACTTCCAAATTTTTAATTTTTCAAATTCAAGACACCAAAACTATCATAGCTGGCAGCTCCAACCGAATTTTTTGACCAAATTTCTACCAAACGTGGTTTAAAATAAGGTCTAGCTATTGTGTGAATTTCGTTAAAATCAAACGATTCAATCAGAATTTATAGGGCTTAAAGCAGTTATCTTTGTTAGTGATTTTTCAAGATGGCACCACTGGCACAGAATCCCTTGCATTTCAAAATCACTCCTATCAGACCTGGTCCTATTTAAGACCAATACAGTCTGCAAATTTCAATTAATTCTGCTCCTCGGATCGTGAGTTTCCGTGAACAGAAATTTTTGATGCTAAAAATATAGGTAAATTGGGCAAGGGTTACCAGGCGTGCCCGTTATACCATATCAAATTTTTTTTTGGTCTATGTAAAAGAAGCACGAAATTTACATATGAGTGGCTTTTTTTTGAAGAAACGGTATTTTTTCAAGAGAGACGATAATTTGGAGGTTTTCACTTTCAGTGCTTGCCCTAGCTTCAGGGTTGCCAGCGCGCTCATCAAAAGCTACACAAATTTACAACTAAATAATTTCAATATGTTCTGAAAATTTGGTAATGATTGAATAGCTCTGTCAAAAGTTATCGCAATTTAAAAATTTTCAATTTTTCCCGTTTGCTTTTTAGGCACCCAGCGCACACATGGGGTTAAAAAATGCCAAAACATTATCCGATTCACATGTAAAACACGTTCGAAATTTATTTTGTTAACTTTATTTTTGCAAAACTTATTTGTGTACGGAATCATCAACGTGGCACAACAGCCCGATGTCGGGCCTTGGCCGCCTGGATCGAACACCTCCTATTATCTCGGTCACGTGACCGCGTCCTCCAATCTTGGAACCCCAATAGTTGTTCGGCGTCCGCATACACTGAGCCCTCCCACCGAGCTCTTGGTCTTCCTCTTGGCCTCGCTCCGTCGACTCGTCTTGCGTTCATGACACGTTTTGGCATGCGATCGTCATTCATGCGTTGCACGTGCCCAGCCCACTGTAACCGTTGTAGTTTGACAATTTTTGAGACTTCAAGCTCATCGTAAAGATCGTACAACTCATTGTTGTACCGGATGCGCCATCCACCTCAGTCACGGATAGCCCCGAAAATCCGCCGTAGTACTTTTCGTTCGAAAGTATCGATCATGTATTCGGAAGCTTGGGTGAGGGTCCATGTTTCGCAGCCATAGCACAGCACAGGTCTTATAATAGTTTTATAAACGCGGAGCTTAGTCTTTCTGTGCACATATTTCGATTTCATGATAGGGAGGACCGAGAAAAAAGTCTTATTTGCTAGTTGTATCCGTCGCTTGATTTCGTCAGTTTCGTTGGCGTCACTTGATAGATTGCTACCCAGGTACACAAAGTTGTCCACGAATTTGATGCAAAGGTCCCCTACGCTGATGGTCGTGTGCGCTGGCGTCCTTGTCCTAGATTGCATCATAACTTTCGTTTTGTCCTCGTTGATTCGTAGTCCAACTTCCTTTGCTGCGGTGTCAAGTCTAAGCAGAAGTTCTTCTGCATCGGTCAGTTTTCGAGCCATGATGTTAATGTCATCCACGTACGCTGCCAATTGTGTCGACTTAAAAAGTAGCGTGCCGCTCGTGCTCAGGTTCATTGCTCGAATAGCGAACTCAAGTGCCAGGTTGAAGAGCGTGGGTGCTATTCCATCGCCCTGCTTCAGGCCACCCAGAGTTTCAAAAGGATCCGTCAATCTGTTCTGGATCCGGACTTGTGAGACGGAGTTGGTCATCGTCATCTTTGTGAGTCTCACTAATTTGGCCGGTATACCAAATTGCAGCATGATGCTATACAGAGCGCCTCGGTTGATGCTGTCATATGCTTGTTTAAAGTCGACAAAGATTTGGTATACGTCGACGTCGTATTCCCAGCACTTTTGCAAAATTAGCTTGACCGTGAAGAGCTGGTCGATTGTGGAGCGACCAGATCTGAAACCGCCTTGATACTCGCCAATGATTTCTTCCGCGAACGGTTTAATCCTATATTCCAGGATTTTTGACAGGATTTTGTAGGCCGTACAGACTAAGGAGATGCCTCTGTAATTCTCACACCGCAGTTTATCTCCCTTTTTATGTATGGGACAGATTATACTTCTGCGCCAATCGTCTGGGATCACCTCAGTCTCCCAGATTCGCAGCAGTAGTTGATGTAGCGCACTTAATAAACCCGCCCCACCAGACTTGAGTAGCTCAGCTGGTATCTCGTCAGCGCCCGGCGCTTTGTTCCTTTTCAGTGAACGCAAGGCGAGATCAACTTCTTCTACTGTCGGGGATTATGTGGATGGGGGCTGTCCAGCGATATCGTCATGGAGCTCAGCTTCTGCTGCGAGGATGTTTGATGGCGGATTCAGAAGCTCTTCGAAGTAGGACGCCCATCGTTTGCTAATAATTTCGGTGTCGCTGATAATGCTTCCATCTTTGTCCTTACAGAGGCTAGTCCTGGGTTGGTAGCCATTTTTGATCATGTTTGCTAGTCTGTACGCTTGTCTGGTGTTCTTACTAACTAGGTTTAAATTAATGTTCAGCAACTGCTCGTCAAAGTAATTCCGTTTCTTACGCCTAATTATTCTATTGGATATTCGCCGTAGCTCGTCATATTTTTCCTTCTTGGCTCTGGTTGCACGTTGGACCCCTTGTCTGTAGGCCTCGTTCTTCGCGTCAAGTGAGTTTCTGCACTCTTCGTCAAACCATTCATTTCGCGCTCGTCGGGCTTTGTATCCTACAACGATTTCTGCCACATTCTTGATTGTGTTTTTGAGCTCTTCCCAGAACTCGTGGACACCTACGTTGCTGGAGTCGCGCAGCATTGGTGAAATTCTTTCCTCAAGCATGGTCGTATATGTCTGAGCCGTATAATCGTTCAGCAAATTCTCAACCGCGAAAATTTTGGGAGGGCTGAATCTCGATTGGTGCACTGAGGAAATTCTGTACCGGTATGTTGTTTTCACCAGGAAATGATCGGAGTCACAGTTAGCTCCGCGGTACGACCGAACATCCATCACACTTGACGCCCATCTCTTGCTGATAAGGACGTGGTCGATTTGGTTGACGGTATGTGCGTCTGGAGAATTCCAGGTCTGCTTGTGAATGCGACGGTGTGGAAAGCAAGTTGAGCTTACCACAAGGTTCCTGCTGCAAGCGAAGTCAATTAGACGATGGCCGTTATCATTGCATTCTTCGTGGAGGCTGTGTCCTCCAGTGGTCCCCCGATGCCAACTTTCATTCCCGACTTTGACATTGAAATCTCCCAGTAGCATTTTTACGTCATTTGATGGAAGTGAGTCGAATTCTATCTGCATTAAAACAGATATATTTACTAACATAAAGCTCGATAGACTCCGGTGGGCATGACACCTAGCTCGAATGAGCAAAGAGTCTTTGCGAAAACCCTTTGCGGCAGATTATATGGCAGAAGACAGCGTAGGAGACCTTGCTTGTACTGGAGGGATGGCGTTGACCAGAGTTTTGGGGTGCCCAATTGGATCGGCACCCATGGAAAAAAATTTTCACGAAGGCCAGGACTGGACCCCGGTTGTAGGGCAGATCATGATGATGATGATGATGAATCTCCTAAATCTGCTTAGCCAAATTAAGCTTTTCCCCTATAACTTCCGATCTAGTCATGGAATCAAGTAAGCTGTAGTAAGTTGATTAAAAAATCTTGAAAGTGCTACATATTTTTTTGATATTTCTTTACCAAGCTATGGTGTCATTCAATGTTTAAATGGGAATGATCCTGCAATGACTATTTATAGCAAATATATAGGTTTCGAAAATTTGTGTCATTTAATATTTAAATGGGAATGATCTTGCAATGACTATTAACAGCAAATATATAGGTTTTGGAAATTTGAAATGTTTTGCGGGTGGTATCCCTTAAATTCTTTTCTCCCCTATAACTTCCAGCGAGATACCTGATCAAAACGAGATTCATAGGGTGAGCTTAGCCTATCATGAAGCAGATTTGATATATTTTTGGCTGACGTGCTAATACAGAGCTGCCAGCACCAATACTTTTCGTAAATTTGCACTTACAAAAACTTTTGATGATATCCTCGGAAACGAAATTTAAAGGATAGGTTGATTTTGGTACGAGCTTGTTATGGTAGACTAATTGCTGCTGCGTCGGAAAAATGTTGCCGGCACTGAACATTTTCATTATATATGTAATAGGAGATGCGGTCATGAAATGGTTTTTGTGTCTTTGTGTAAAAAGTAGTTGATATGATACTAGAAAAAGGTTTACTACGTTTTTCCACATTTTTTGTTCACCCAAAGACAATTTCTTCGAAAATCAGTTGTCTAGCGATTCTGATTCGCTAGTTTTTTTTTATTTTGCAGCTATCTAGGGTTCCTTTTGCACAGCGTATAAAGCAGGGACTGTGGCTTGCTAGCTTTATTCGAATCAGATTTCTGGTAATATTAAGTGTTGCGTGGAATATTTTCACAGTTTAACATGTTTTCGTATGTTTTCAGATGCGTTTTTACTAATTTTTGAAGAAAATTAGTACTAAACTCGTTTCGCTGAAAATTCATATTTCTTTATATATTGCATATATCAGCAAAATGATTAAGTGAGATAATCTCTGGAGTGGCCGATCCGATTGAGCCGAAATTTTTGGAGGACGTAGATGTATTAAGTAGGTAGATCCATGATTTGCTAAAATTCAGTTATCTTACTTTTTTTGCGGCGGCGAGCGTTTTAGTGACTTTTGAGGTACTCCTATATTTCCCAGCAGTGAAAATTTTTGTTAAAATTAATGTTTGGGAATGAAAACTTATTATGTTTTAAGCTTGTCTATGTTAAAAAATTCGAAGTTTTGAGCCGTGTGTGGGTGCAGCGAGCCTAAAAGTAGGCAAGATTTTTTTTCAAATTTTGATTTGTCATTACTTCTGACTAAAACATTGGATCATCATGAAAATTGCAGTGATTATAACAAAAATTTAACACACATGGATTTCCAAGACAGTGCGGGTAACCCTGTAGCTACGGCAGGCTCCTGAAAAAAATCCTTGAAATCATTGAACTTCCTGAAAAATTATTCCTGACCCTTCCTGACAAAAAAGTGTCCATCATGTCAAATTAAAATTTTTAAAATTCCGATTTGCACAAGAACGGCAACCCATGATCACATTTCCTCTATTTTCAGCACTCAAAAGTTCTGTTCACGAGAACTGACGGTCGGATATTGCGATCAATACGAAATTTACAGGACATGTTGGAATTAACTAGGACCAGCTCTGATAGAAGTGATTTTGAAATGCGAACACCCTTATGGCAGTGGTACCATCTTGAAAAATCACTGAGAGAAAAAAACTGGTTTTTGGCCTATAACTTCGGATTCAGCCATCAGATTTTAACAAAATTCATGAAAATGTTTAAACGATCCAATTTGATGAAAATTTGACTGAAAAATTAGAATAAAGTTGCCAGCTATGGTGATTTTTGTCTCTTACATCTTGCAAATTTGCTCAGCAAAATAAAGCTTTTTCCCTTTAACTTCCGATGCAGTCATGAAACCAAAATGAAATTCATGCAGTAAATAGATTTTGATGTGAACCAAATGTCGTAGGAATATTGTACAAAAATCATGAAAGGGCTGCCAGCTATGACCATTTTTGTAATTTTGTGGAATTTCTTTACTGAGCGATTATGTCATTAGATTTGCAAATGGGAATAATTCTGCAATAAAAATAAACAACAAATATTTACGTTTTAAAAATTTGAAAAGTTTTGAGGGTGATAACCCTAAAATTCTTTTCACCCGTGTATTTTCCAGCGCAGTGATTCAATCGAAACGAAATTCACTGGTTGGATTTAACTTAACGTGAAGCAGATTTGGTATATATTTTGCATTATTTATTTATTGAAATTCATTTTAACAGGCTTCTGCCCAATTACAAAAATATAAATATTAAATAAATCCAAAAAAAAAATATAAAATATTAACAAATGAATGAAAATATTAGAAATATGCATATTAGAACTTCAACAAATTAAAGCTAATATACAATTTTATACTGAAGAAAGAGCAAAAATGGTAAAAAAAATTCAAAAGAAAGTCAAACATTATAAGAAGCATTAACAACTATATCTTTAATTTGCGACTTAAATTGACAAAACGTTAGCGGAAAAGGACCAAACTGAATATCGTTATGATTCCTGGGCATACGCACTAGCGGTGAATTAGAATAAACTTCAGAACGCGCGAAGGGAAGAGAGAACATTAATTGGGATCTATCTGATTGATTGACGTTGCGTAGACACAGCATATAACCCAGATCTGAGAGCATAGGGCAATGGAGAAGCTTGAAAAGTAAGCACCCCTCAAGGAACACTCGTCGGGACTCCAATGAAGGAATTTGGAATCAGGAAAGGCGAACACTATAACCGCAGTAAGGGATGCTGAATTTAAATAACAGTGAGCGAGAAAATCTACGCTGAACGTGTTCCACTGCATCACTGAGATATTTATGACGCGGAGACCACACTTGACAACAATACTCTAGGATGCTACGAACAAGTGAAAAAAACACAGATGGAAAGAGGTAGCGATGCTAGTAAACGAAGAAGAGCATCTAAGAATGAAACCGGACAGACGAGAGGCTTTGGCGGTTATATAGGCAATGTGCAGGTCAAATTTGGATCAGCTTTGGATCAAAGTGCGCACCAAGATCCTTAAAATGATCCACAGCCGTAATGGAAGAGCCGTACAGAGTATAGGAATATATTAAGAGTGACATTTTATACGTATATAGGACATCTGATGACATTTGTATTTGTTCAAAGTAAGTGAATTTTTCGAGCACCAGTTGCACAGAGTACAGATATCGTTTTGGAGTTGGAAGCAGTCGTTGGTAGATTCAATTACTTTGAAAATCTTAAAGTCATCAACAAACAAGAGGCAGGGAGAACGGATAAAGGAAGGGAGATCATTTATAAATACTAGGAATAATAATGGACCGAGAATATGACACAGGGTAACCAGCATTAGCCATTTTCGTAAATATTGCACCAACAGATGCTTCAAATTATGTGCTCTTATGCAAAGCATTTGCAATAAAAATAAGAAATCAATTTTTAAATTTTCCGAGTTTTGAACATTTTTCGGATGGCAGCCTCAAACAACGTTAAACCGCTGAAACTTTCGATAAAATCCTCCGATGAGAACGAAATTCAAAGGATAACTTGATTTATGTATGAGCTTGTTATGGTAAACTTATTGCTGCTTCGTTGGGAAACTGTTGCCAGCACTGGACATTTTCATCATTTGTGTTATAGTTGAGTTTTGTTGCTTTGGATAAGGAATGGTTCATATGATTCTACAAAAAGTGTATTACGGCTTTCCACAATTTCTTCGAAAATTATTTTTCTAGCGATTCTGATGCGCTAGACTTTTTTTACTTGTCCTTAAAATTTGCTTATCTGTTTTTGTAGTAGTTACCCTTTTACTCTCTCTGCCGGGTAAAATGTTCAAATTTTGGTAATAACCTAATGATGGATGGTATAACCACAAAAACCAAACTTTTTTAAAGTTTCACCCAAGGACACCGTGTTTTTGTTCTACAACAAAAGCTGAATTTGGCCCAATGCTAACTTCATTTTCCAAACGATTTAAAAACAAGTAAATGTTATTCAAACTAAAGTAAGTGGACCAACCCATTACTTTACACGTAGGATGCGCAAACGGTAAGGATAATCATCCATTATTCTTGAAGATCTCTAAAAATTTCCCTCGCATACAAATAATTGTGTCACGTGAACGCTGTGCACAGATAATTTTGGGATAACCTATATCATTGATTAAAGTTTGTTTGGAAGTCATTACTAATGATTAGCATAAGTATTAAAATGACTTTGGCCAACAATTCATATTTATATATATGTATATATATATATATATATATATATATATATATATATATATATATATATATATATATATATATATAAATATATATATTTATATATATATATATATATATATATATATATATATATATGTTTATATATATATATATATATATATATATATATATATATATATATATATATATATATATATATATATATATATATATATATATATATATATATGTATATATATATATATATATATATAACCTATATCATTGATTCAAGTTTGTTTGGAAGTCATTACTAATGATTAGCATTAGTATTTAAATGACTTTGGCCGACAATTCATATTTCTATAAATATATATATATATATATATATATATATATATATATATATATATATATATATATATATATATATATATATATATATATATATATATATATTTATATATATAAAAATATATATATATATATATATATATATATATATATATATATATATATATATATTATATATATATATATATTATATATATATATATATATATATATATATATATATATATATATATATATATATATATATACATATATATATATATATATATATATATATATATATATATATTTATATATATAAAAATATATATATATATATATATATATATATATATATATATATATATATATATATATATATATATATATATATTATATATATATATATATATACATATATATATATATATATATATATTATATATATATATATCATCAAAAAATTTCAGAGAAAAAATCCCAGGAACGCGTCATCCGATTGAACTGAAATTTCCAGGATGTATTGGTGTATATGCACAATAGTGCCAGGTTTCACAAAAAATTTAACTTTTTGGCTCTGGCGGCCATTTTAGTGACATTTTAAATATACCTATTATTCTGTCAAAAAACAATTTTTACAAAAATAGAGCCTATGTAATGAGTTCTGAACGTGTTTTCAATGTGAATATGATAATATTTTTGAAATTTTTAACCCTATGTGTGTGCTAAGTAGTGATGGGCAGCACCTGTGCGTGCTTAGCACAGTGTGCTAGCACACTTCGGTGTGCTGTGCGAGTGCGGCACTTTATAAGTGTGTCGGCAGCACACTGACACACTGGCACAGTGCCGACACACTGACACAGTGCCGACACACTAGCACAGTGACGACACACTAGCACAGTGCCGGCACACTGACACAGTGCCGACACATTAGCACAGTGGCGACACACTGACACTGCCGGCACACTGACACTGCCGACACACTGACACAGGGCCGACACACTGGCACAGGGCCGACACACTGACACAGTGCCGGCACACTGACACTGCCGGCACACTTGTACTGGCAGGCACACTCCACGGGAACGAATGCTGTACGAGTGGCGTTGATTTTGCCCATTAATATGATGTGCTTCGGTAACAAAGCGTGGTTTGCATTGCAGAATGTGTACAAATTTTGCGGTTTCGAAAGCATTAGCTATTGAATGCATTAGCTGATGAATGAGATAATTAGGGAACGAAAAAAGGCAGATAAGATTTGTTATTCGTATATTTTCTGGGTGAAAGTTTTGATTTTGAGTACACTACCGATGATTTGTGTTTTTCTAAATGCTGCGGACGTCTTCAAACGGGATGAAAGTTTAAACACAGATACAAATACGTTTACTTGCGGTACATATGAAAGAAATGCTTGCACGTTGAAAATATTTGTGGAAAATAGGTTTTGAGCAAATAGATGGATTTTGTCGTAACATACAACGATAAAATGATAGCACTAAAATGATCTGCTGCAGATAGAAGGTTTATGGTAAGTGGTGGTATGTTTTTAAATATTCAAATATTAAAGGAGTTTTTAGGGCAAAAGCAGCTGAAATCGGCCAATTTTGGGTTAGAGTGATTTCGGACATAACGGGCCAAGACCTATTGCTGTGATACAAAGATTTCGGTTTTGTAGGGGAGTGAGGGGTTTTTTGGGCATAGTTTGGCAAAAATTGTCTTTACGGCGCTTCCGATGATTGAACGTGGTCGGGGAGTACAATAGTGATATTATAAGGACGAAAAAAATGTTTGGTAGGGGAAATTGGGCAAAACCGTTCAATTTTCCCAAATTTATTTTTGGTCTAGCATGAATTCGGGGACTTTTCTGAGTTGTTTCG
This sequence comes from Nemotelus pantherinus, assembly GCA_963978885.1. Classification (NCBI taxonomy): domain Eukaryota; kingdom Metazoa; phylum Arthropoda; class Insecta; order Diptera; family Stratiomyidae; genus Nemotelus; species Nemotelus pantherinus. Next base: position 60,776,026 of record OZ022265.1, read on the forward strand.
AGCGAAATTTCCATACCAGTTTGGGGGAAAAGCGGCCTAGTTTCGAAGATACGGCAAAAGTAGCTGAAATCGGCCAATTTTGGGTTAGAGTGGTTTCGGACATAACGGGCCAAGACCTATTGCTGTGATACAAACATTTCGGTTTTGTGGGGGAGTAAGGGGTTTTTTGGTCATAGTTTGGTAAAAACTCCTTTTACGGCACTTTCGATGATTGAACGTGGTCGGGGAGTACAATAGTGATATTTTAAGGACGAAAAAAATTTTTGTTAGGGGAAATTGGGCAAAACCGTCCAATTTTCCCAAAATTTTTTTTTGTCCAGCATGAATTCGGGGACCTTTTTGAGTAGTTTCGGGCGAAATTTCCGTACAAGCCTGGGAAAAAGTGGCCTAGTTTCGAAGATACTACGATATGAAATCCGCCGGAAAACTGTCTGGAAAAACTGAAAATAGCACTAAAAGTGCTTAGTAGGAAAAGGTTCAGATCCTCTTTGGTTCGATAGTTGGCTTCTCCGGCTGTGCTGGACAAAAAAAATTTTTTTGGGAAAATTGGACGGTTTTGCCCAATTTCCCTTAACAAAAATTTTTTTCGTCCTTAAAATATCACTATTGTACTCCCCGACCACGTTCAATCATCGAAAGCGCCGTAAAGGCAGTTTTTACCAAACTATGACCAAAAAACCCCTTACTCTCCTACAAAACCGAAATGTTTGTATCACAGCAATAGGTCTTGGCCCGTTATGTCCAAAACCACTCTAACCCAAAATTGGCCGATTTCAGCTACTTTTGCCGTATCTTCGAAACTAGGTCGCTTTTCCCCCAAACTGGTATGGAAATTTCGCTCGAAACAACTCAGAAAAGTCCCCGAATTCATGCTAGACCAAAAATAAATTTGGGAAAATTGAACGGTTGTGCCCAATTTCCCCTACCAAACATTTTTTTCGTCCTTATAATATCACTATTGTACTCCCCGACCACGTTCAATCATCGGAAGCGCCGTAAAGACAATTTTTGCCAAACTATGCCCAAAAAACCCCTTACTCCCCCACAAAACCGAAATCTTTGTATCACAGCAATATATCTTGGCCCGTTATGTCCGAAATCACTCTAACCCAAAATTGGCCGATTTCAGCTGCTTTTGCCCTAAAAACTCCTTTAATATTTGAATATTTAAAAACATACCACTACTTACCATAAACCTTCTATCTGCAGCAGATCATTTTAGTGCTATCATTTTATCGTTGTATGTTACGACAAAACCCATCTATCTGATCAAAACCTATTTTCCACAAATATTTTCAACGTGCAAGCATTTCTTTCATATGTACCGCAAGTAAACGTATTTGTATCTGTGTTTAAACTTTCATCCCGTTTGAAGACGTCCGCAGCATTTAGAAAAACACAAATCATCGTTAGTGAACTCAAAATCAAAGCTTTCACCCAGAAAATATACGAATAACAAATCTTATCTGCCTTTTTTCGTTCCCTTATTATCTCATTCATCAGCTAATGCATTCAATAGCTAATGCTTTCGAAACCGCAAAATGTGTACACATTCTGCAATGCAAACAACGCTTTGTTACCGAAGCACATCATATTAAAGGGCAAAATCAACGCCACTCGTACAGCATTCGTTCTCGTGGAGTGTGCCTGCCAGTACAAGTGTGCCGGCAGTGTCAGTGTGCCGGCACTGTGTCAGTGTGTCGGCCCTGTGTCAGTGTGTCGGCAGTGTCAGTGTGCCGGCAGTGTCAGTGTGTCGCCACTGTGCTAATGTGTCGGCACTGTGTCAGTGTGCCGGCACTGTGCTAGTGTGTCGTCACTGTGCTAGTGTGTCGGCACTGTGTCAGTGTGTCGGCACTGTGTCAATGTGCGGCACTGTGTCAATGTGCGGCACTGTGTCAGTGCCTGGAGCACAGTGCTAGCACACTTAAGTGTAGTGTGCGAAGTGTGCTAGCACAGTAAAGTGTGCTGGTTTTACCCATCACTAGTGCTAAGCACCTTAAATGAGATTGGGAAAATTTGAAAATTTTTGAATTGCGATAACTTTTGACAGATAAACGTGCTGGCAACTTTGTAGCTACGGCAGGCACTAAAAGTTAAAACATTCAAACGACAAAATCTCCTACAAATTGTCCGTTTCGCATAATAAAAACTGTTTTGTATACAAATCTTGTGATTTGTCCACACAATCATAGTGAAACTTAGGAAATTGCATGTCGGACAAGAACGGGAACCCTTTTCCAATTTACCTATATTTTTAGCATCAAAAACTTATGTTGGCGGGAGCTCACGAACCAATTATCAGATGCAGTTTCAATTTACAGAGTACATTGGACTTAAGTAGGACCAGGTCTGATAGAAGCGATTTTGAATTGTGGGCAACTCTGTGCCAATGGTGCCATCTTGAAAAATGACAAAGAAAAAATTGCTTTTTGCCCTATGAAATGTGAATAGGTTACCAGATTTTCATGAAATTGACACAGTAGCTGAACTTTGTTTGAAGTGGTTGTTTGACAGAAATTTGGTTGAAAAATTCGATTGGTGCTGACAGCTATGGTAATTTTTGTGTCTTTGGTTTTGAAAATTCGCTCAGGAAAATAAAGCTTTTTGCCCCAAAACTTCCAGTACAGTCATGAGATCAATAAGAACTTCAAACTATTAATGGAACCTATTACTGGCATTATTCTGACCGAATCTGGTTGAAAGGCCACGATGGAGTTGCAAGTTATTGTTGGTTTATGTGTTTATTCGCAATATCTTCATTCAGCGACTTTATCGTAAAATTTTCAAATGTTAATGATATTGTACTGACAATAAACAGCAAATATTAAGCTTTCGATTATCGGAAACATTTTACGGCTGGTAACCCTAAACATCTTTATACTCCTATAACTACGAATGCAGTCATCGGATCGAGACGAAATTCGCAGGGTAGGTTAATTTCAATGTGAAGCAGATTTGATATATTTTTGGCTTTGATGCTGGCAAAAGGTTGCCAGCACGAGTCGGCTGTGCTATTTGTGTATCAATAAATACTAACAATTAGTATTCATACCGGAAACATTTACAATGAAAGTAACCAATGTTCCAAATCCCAAAGTTCTGCAAATTTTTCGGATCGCAACCCCAAACACCAACTTTAGTTACAGTGCTGCATGCACTGAGCATTTTCTTCATTGATGTTATATGAGATGCTGCTTTCAACGTTTTGTGAAATAAGCAACTGATAACGAATACAAATAATAAGTGTTTTGCTCTAATAAGCTTTGAAATTCATGCCAGTGGTAATATCTGAAACCTTTCCACCATATGAGTTATAATGCATTCTTGAGACCACAGTAAAACGAAGAATCATAACGAAGTTTACAGGACATGTTGTTATTAACTAGGACCAGGTCTGACAGAAGTGATTTTGAAATGCGGGCAATTTTGTGGCAGTGGTACCATCTTGAAAAAACACTGAGAGAAAAAAACTGGTTTTTGGCCTATACCTTCCGATTCAGCCATTCTATTTTAACCAAATTCACACAGCATTTGGATCTTATTTTTGGTAATATTTGGTGAAAGTTTGACTGAAAAATTGGAATAGAGTTGCCAGCCATGGTGATTTTTGTCTCCTAAATCTTGCAAATTTGCTCCGCAAAATAAAGCTTTTTCCCTATAACTTCCGGTGCAGTCACCTCATCAAAATGAAATTCATGCAGTAAATAAACTCCGATGTGAACTGAATGGCGTAGGAATTTCGTTCAAAAATCATGAAAGGGCTGCCAGCTATGACCATTTTTGTTATTGGAATGATCCTGCAATGAAAATTAACAACAAATATTAACGCTTTCAAAATTTGAAAAGTTTTGAGGGTGGTAGCCCTAAAATTTCGCAAATATCTCAGTAATGGTTACGTCTTCAGGAAAACTATGTATCACAAATTTGTAGCTTTGAAAATTTCCTACAAAATAGATTATCTAACTTTTTCTTGGAACCACAACCTATTTGGAGATCTATTGATCTAAACGTTTGTAACAAACTGTATCTTTCTCAACGGCATGTTTAAATTATCCAAGAGCACACTTTTCCACCTATCCTGGAGTGTGGTAGATATGTTTGTATGAATGTTTTTTATGGCCCTCTTAAACATCGAAAAACAAACTTACAAACTTTCCAAGTTGTAATCAAAATCGGATAAAATTAACATGCCGTCGAGAAAATGGATACTGTTAGTTACAAATGTTTAGATCAATATATTTCAAAAACGGTTATCGTTACAAGAAAAAGATATGAAATATTTTGTGTTGCAAATTTTTTATATATATATATATATATATATATATATTTATATATGTATATATATATATATATATGTATGTTTATATATGTATATATATATATATATATATATATATATATATATATATATATATATATATATATATATATATATATATATATATATATATATATATATATATATATATAAATAAATAAATAAGTAAATAAATAAATAAATAAATAAATATATATATATATATATACCTATATATATAGGGTATTTCGTAGATAAATGCACTACGATATGCCATCGTGTAGGTTGTGATGTTGCAAGAAAAAAATTGTGTTCGCACTTTGGCAAGTGGCGCTTCGTATGGGAGTTAAATGATTTCATAATTTTTTAAGACTTGCCTACCTTTTTTATCCCATAGCGTCTGTTATATACATTCTAAGGCAAACACTTGGATGTCGCTTGATAGAAAATCATTTTGCCTTTCGATTTGTTTGCAAACAAATTTCTTACCACTCTCGCATCAACAGATACACGATTACGAATTTAAATAAAATAAATTTTTTTTTGGAAATTTTTCTAATTTCACAAAATTTCTTGCCGAAATCTCATTAAATGGTACATTTTGTTTTAAGATTCAAATTGCCTAAAATATTGTTTTTAAATTGATACCTAAATTTCTATAACTTTTTTCAAACCTGTCATGTAATTTTCGCAAATGTAACATAGTGACAGAGAACAACAGCTGAGCTTTTTAGTTAACCTGATTTCATTGCAATAATTTGACTTTTTGTCACTATATTCTAACTCTTTAGCGTAACCCAGGGTACACCACGTACAAAAGTACCCCAAAAAAATTACCTGAACAAATAAAACAACAAAGTTTTTCAAATTCTTTTATAATAAATGTTCAAAGTGCCTTCCGTTCTTCTTCAATGCGAAATCCAATCGTGCGAATGAAATATTCTTGAACTCTCCCAAATGTCCACCTGTTCGTCTAAAGTTCATCACAAGCCCTTTGATTTCGAGTCAATAATTCTGCTCTCGTTTTGATAGGTCGGTTGCATATAAAATTTTTCAAGTAGCTCCATAAGTAAAAATCAAGAGGATTTAAGTCAGGTGATTTTGTACAGCTTCTCAAAAGTAGAGTGGTTATCTCTTCCCTGGGGAGTGCCAGCGTAAGACGAGGAGTCAGTATGGGCACACCTCAGGGTGGAGTCCTCTCTCCCCTGCTGTGGAACATCACGGTGAATACTCTTCTAATGAAGCTGGACCGTGCCGGCTGCCAAGTAATTGCTTATGCAGACGACGTAGCTGTAGCAGTGTCGGGAAAGTATTTATCTACGCTATCGGAGAGGCTAAATCACTCTCTTGACATCCTTTCACGTTGGAGTCGTGAGTGCGGCTTGAATGTGAATCCTAATAAAACGGTACTAGTGCTGTTTACAAGGAAGTACAAAGTTCCTGGTTTTGAGTTAGCCAAAATGAATGGAGTCTCCATTAACTTGAGCCAGAGGGTCAGGTACTTAGGGCTGACCCTCTGGCCTTCAACGCACTTTACTGCTGTAAAAGAGCCATAGGAGTGAATTGGGGACTACAACCTCGTGCTATTGCTTGGCTTGAGCCAATTCTTCAATTCCACACTGCTGTGGTTGAGCCAATTCTACTGTTTGGGGTGGCGTTCCGGTGGCAGGGGGCTATTAAGGCTACCTGCAAACAGCAGCTTGAAAAAGTGCGGAGATTGGCTGCACTACTTGTAACTGGTGCGCTCCGCACCACCCCTACTAAGGCACTATTCGTGTTACTTCATTGGCTTATCTACTTATCTTACAATCTACTTATCTTACAGCAAGCTACTCTTGCTGCTGTGAGACTGAATTGTATCTCGGCATGTAATAGAACAGAATTCGGCCATGTGACGATTTTGGTTGAGGGAGTTCCCGCTCCAGCGGGTGCTGACTACATCGCTCCGCAGTGCCTACTAGATTTGGAGTTTACAACCTGCATTCCTGGTAGGGATGAATGGCGTGATGGAGTCGCCCTCGAAAGTGGGCTTATCCATGTGTACACTGACGGCTCAAAGCGAAACAATAGAGTAGGAGGTGGTGTATACTCAGATGAGCTGAATCTTAAGCTGTCCTTCCGTCTACCAGACCATTGTAGTGTCTTTCAGGTGGAGGTTGCGGCTATTTTACAGGTAATCGACTGGCTTCTGTGTAATCGAATATTCGGGGCTAATATTGGCATTTTCACAGATAGCCAAGCGGCTTTTAAATCCCTCGCTGGTCCTTGTACAGTGTCCATGATTGTTGCTGAATGCCGTGCATCTCTTAGGGAGATGTCGAGATATTCGGTTGTACAGTTGATTTGGGTACCTGGACATAGGGGTTTTCAGAGCTACTGTGAGGCCGATGAGCTAGCAAGGCCTGGAACCTTGTTGCCAGAGGTCTCCTGCTCCCTCTCAATAGGTATACCGATGACATCGGTCAAACTGGCCATCAGGCAAAAATATCTCGAGGATGCTAGGAGGTCCTGGGCAGATGAATCATCCTGTGCAATAGCAAGGCAGTCCTGGGTATCCATGGATGCGCATCGCACCAGGCAGCTTTTAGGCTTAACTCGAAGTGCTCTACGCTGCACTGTTGGAGTTCTTACGGGCCACTGCCTCATAGGACGACATGCACAACGATTGGGAGTGCAGTTTAACGATTTCTGTCGGAGATGTGTCTCTGAAGATGAAGAGGAGTCCGTCCTCCACCTCTTGTGTCACTGCCCGGCCCTGGCAAGGAGAAGGTTGGTGGCGATTCGTGCCCCGTTTCTCTCAAACCTGACTGAGTTGTCCCTGGTTAATCTAAAGGGGATAACGCGATTTGTTAAGGGAAGCAGATGGTTTCCCGAATTCAGTGAGTAGGAGAGAGTCACAAATTATTGTGGTATCACAAAGGGTCTCTTTTGTGCCTATGTGTGCCGGTCGGCAGACCTCTGTGGACCGGCAGCCACTTTAACCTAACCTAACCTAACCTAAGTCAGGTGATCATGGAGCCCAAGAAACAGGTCTTCCACGTCCAATCCATCTTTCTCTGAAATTGTCGTTCAAGTAATCCCGCACACCTCTAAAAAAAGTGTGGTCGTGCACCGTCATGTATAAACCACATATTTCTCGGATAAAATCGGATAAAATTAACATGTCGTCGAGAAAATGGATACTGTTAGTTACAAATGTTTAGATCAATATATTTCAAAATCGGTTATCGTTACAAGAAAAAGATATGAAATATTTTGTGTTGCAAATTTTTGAAGCTAACCGTTACTGAGATATTTAGGAAAGGTCGCTTTTGGTGACTTTTGACCCCGTATAAAAAGTGACGCAGCACTCGGATCGATGGGGACTTTTGACGTTTTATTCAGCAAGGTTTACACCAAAATCCAGCTTTTCTCTAATTTTTCTGAGGCACTATGTTCAATTTCCCTGGACTATTAAGGGTTCATTAAAAAGTTCCGCTTTTGCTCTCTGTCTTTAAGATACATTTGAGGAACTCAGTTGACAGGTTTGAAAATAGGCATGAACTTTTAAGTATCAAATTAAAAGTGATAATTTAAGCAATCTAAATCTGAAAACAAAAATGTACCGTTTTATGGGATTTTGGCGGGAAATTTTGTGAAATTTGAAAATTTCAAAAAAATTTGAATTTGTATTAATGTTCGAAGAAAAATTCAGTGACTTTCTCGGGAACGTGCCATCCGATGAGACTGAAACTTTCAGGATACATTGGTGTTAATGCGAAATAGGTCCAGGTCTCACGAAATGTCAATTATCTTTAACCTTTTGGCGCGGCCGGCCATTTTAGTGATATTTTTAATATATCTATTATTCCGTCCGCAAATAATTTTTGCGAAAATAAGTTAGCGAAAAGTATTTTGAGCGTGTTTTAAATGTGAATCGGGTAATGTTTCAGAATTTTTTCACCCCATGTGTGTGCTCGGTGCCTAAGAAAGATAAGGAAAAATTGAAAATGTTTAAATTGCGATAGCTTTTGACAGAGCTATCAATTCTTTATGAAACTTTCAGGACATATTAGTATTATAAAGTTGTAAATTTGTGTTGCTTTTAATGATCATGTTGACAGCCTGGCAGCTAGGGCAGATGCTGAAAGTTAAAACCTTTAAATCATCGACTCTCTTGAAAAACTGTCGTTTTTCGGAAAAAAACCTCTCATATATAAATCTTATACTTTGTCTGCATAGCCAAAGAAACTTTTAGAAACTTACAACGGGCAAGAACGGTAGCCCTTCCCGAATTTACTTTTATTTTTAGCTTTCCCGAATTTACTTTTATTTTTAGTTTTCACATCGCCAACATTTGCAATGAAAATAATTCAAAAATGTCTTAATGTCTGGACATTTTTTGGATGGCAGCCCCAAACACCTTTCTATTGCTGTAACTTTTTGAAATTATAAGATGCTTAGAGTCTTTATTCTGAAGGTGTATTAGTCTTAAGTAGGAAAAGTAGCTAGTGGTAGAATACACACTCAAAATCCGCACAAATTCTCTGCTGTTCTTCAAAGATTAGTGTTTCTAGCGGTTTTGATGTACTTTGTTGATGTGCTTTTGATGGAGCGGTTTTGATGTGCTTTGTTGATGTGCTTTTGATGGAAGAGGGGTAGGGAATTCATTAACAAGTAATTTGAAAAGCAAAATAATTTTCTATCAAGCAGCACCTTAATGTCTGCCGTAGAATGTATATTACAGACGTTACGGGATAAAAAAGGCTGGCAGGTCTAAAAAAATTACAAAATCGTTTAAGCCCTTCTCCCTCCCAAACGAAGCTCCACCTGGCAAAGTGCCAGTACAATTTTTCCGTATGAAAAAATTTCAGAGACCATATCTCAAGATCGTGCCATCTGATTAAGCTGAAAGAATAGGTCAAAGTCTTATCAAATGTTAGTTTTCTTTTACCCTTTGTCGCTGGCGACCGTTTCGCTTATACTTTAACCTTCGACATACAACGCGGGGCTATTTAAGCCCATGACTTTCCAAATGCATTGAATTTTATATGTAAGGCCTGTTTCACACGTACTAGGTTCCATTCGGTTCGGTTCGTTTTCGGGTGTAGCCGAAAACAAACTGAACCGAACAAAATCCCTTCACACATATATCCACGGTTCTCACACGGTTCATATAAGGTGTTGTGTTCTCAAATAAAAAAAAGTCTTCAAATATTTACCCACAATCGTTTTTCCATGCCTCTTGCGTCTTAAATTTATCTTCATATTTTGCACAAGTTTTGTCCCACAGCGCTACTTTAGATTGCACAGCATCAATCAGCCGATCCACATCAAAATCTTATAAATCGCTCATTTTATCAGAAAAACTGCGACTGATAATTTCAGAAAAATTGGAGGTAATAATAGAACTAACTAAAACTGACTAAACTAACTAGATAAAACGTCTAAATATTTCAAATAAGAGATCCAGACTGATAGTTTATAAATTTCAAAAAAAAATTCAAATGATCCAATCAGGTTAAAACCGAAACTAAAGCGTGCATGTGTGAACGCTTTGATTGCTTTCTGTTCCCTGGACACAAATTCACACCTAATAGAAACCTGATGAAACCTCTTCATGTCCAGGGAGTGTTCGGTGCTATGTGATTTCTATTAGGTACCGAATTGAAACCGATGCACCGTTTCACACTTGTCGGTAGCGGCCGAAAACGATATGTGTGATACGAGCCTAACACAGCCAAATAAGTTGAATTTCACAGTATTTGACGTTTGAATATTGGTCCGTCAATTCATAGTGCTGAAAAAATACTACGCAAGTTATGCTTTTGTGCGTTTTCTTAATCAAAAAAATATAAATTATTTTCACGTTGTATGCTAAGGATTAGGTTAGGTTAGTGAAGAGGACTGCCGAGAACGCGGCCAGCATTAGGCCACCAGTTTTGGCCCATTTGCCACCCTCATAGACAATCACACGCATTCACACTTACAGCCATGGCACTGACGGGATTTGAGCCCGCAGGCCCCGTAGCACGCTGCTTTTCGGCCTGACGCCTTAGCGAGCAGAGCTACCGGGCCCCCTATGCTAAGGATTAAGTACTTATTGTAGTCCGAATTCAGTGGGAATATGGCTGAAGCGCCATGATAGGATTGCCAGTTATAGTAGGCTTTGTATTTGGCCCTATAGCTTCCAATGCACAAAACAAAACTCACAGGGTAGGTCGGCCTTAATGTGAAGCAGATTTAGTATAGCCAGCTAAAAACTACCAGCAGCTGTCGCAATCCAGCATTCATCGAGGGCAGTTCTTTCGGGTTTTTGACTTATCATAGTGTTCGATATCGCTTCTCTAGTTTTGAACGGTTTTGTGTTGCTATACAAACAAACCTATATCATTAAAAATAAGCAAAAGTGCAAGTGTCGATAAGCGCAAACTTATTCATTAGGGACCGTTTGAAATTCTCTTAAAGTCATTCGAACTCGCTAATGGCAAGTATCGTTAGCTCCAACCGGTAAACACCTCTACAAAACCTTGATGGAGGCGATGAGGAATCTCTCACAATCGGCATCGATAACACGTCAGTCAAAAAGGCGAAAATCCCTCCTATCATGCTACCGAATCTTGATCGTGACTCCATCACGGAGTTGCTGAAAATTTTAAAATTTGACTTCATACAACATACAGTTTAACAGTTGACAAGTTTAGAGTCATACGATAAAGTCCGATCACACCTTGTCTCGAAAAAGGTGAATTTATATACTTTTGCTTGAGCCAACCAAAAACCAATTAAGTTTATTCTTAGGGGCTTCTACAAGACAGGTTGCACTAAACTGAAAAACTTTTTGGCAGAAGAGCATAGTTTAAATTGTGACGACATTAAACAAATACTGATTCCAGACAAGTCCCGCCGTTATAATGATGGGACGTTGTATTTACTATACTTCGCTCAAGGATCAGTTAAATATTCCGATCTGGTCAAGATCGATGCTATCAATCACACAAAGGTCAAATGGAGCTTTCAACGAAAGAAAGTTTACTACCCGACGCAATGCCAAAACTGCCAAGCATACGGCCACGGTAGGTTTTTTTGCTTCCTGCCCACTAAATGCTTCATCTGTGGGCAGGCACACAACAAATCCGAATGTCCAACGAATGACGTCAAAGAAATTAGTTGTGCTCTTTGTAAAGGACCGCATCTTTCAAATAGGCTACTTTGCCCTAAGCGGAACGAATATCTCTAAGTCAGAGATCTGTCTTCCAAACGCCAAGCAATTCGAAAGGGAAATTACGCCATCCGCACTCTCGAGCAAAACCCACCTACACGCAACAACACTAATTTTCCAACATCGCCTGCAGCCAGCACTAGCACTGTAAACAGTTATCATATTCAAGGTGCGAGACAATCATACAGTGTGATCATTCGCAGCATTCCGGGTGCAACTACTAGTTTTACGCCACCTAGCAATGGAAACTTGTCGCTTTCTCCCAACGAGCTTTTCTTAGCAACTGAGCTTATTAATCTTGCGCAAGAACTTATATCCAAAACTTGCTCTGTGTAAGGCTCGGGACGATCAATTTAATGTGATTGTTGATCTTGCAGCCAAATTTGTGTACAAGTAAATAAAACATAAAATGCTTACTCTGGAATGCACAAAGCATCCGGATTCCGGAATGAATCTCTCGAAACATTCAACTTTTTAAATGAGATTAATATCGATATATGTATTTCTCCTCTGTGAATCACGATTGAAAGAGCCAGTACTGTTGCAACTATGAAACTAAATGATGTAACTTGCAGCTGACGCTTTGTTTGATTGCTGATAAATTATTTGTTGTCTAAAACAGATTTAAAACGGTTTAAAAATATTATTTACTATTTTATACTCTGTGCTTATTGAATGATTCATGATAAACACCTTTATGTGTAAAATCTTAGTTCCCGCCAGTGGTTGAAAATGGCAAATACAATCCACCAGCCATCAAATACTACATCATTATTATCGCTAATATAAAAAATGAACTTCTTTATAATATGTGATACTTACTCGTAAATGCATCGACGTAAAAATGAAAATCAAACAAATAATATGCTTCATTAAAGCTATACTTGCTTGTGGGCAAGTGATTTCTTAAATCTATAATTTGCAGTGTCTACACCCATTTTGACAAACATGACACTTCAGTTTGGATAGAAAACACTCAGGTTTCATGTTTCGAGAGAGTAATGCTGCGTTTTCAATGTTGGCTTCGAGTTGAGTAAATTTGTGCATTCTTTCTCTCACACTTATGTACTCTCACAAATATCTCTATATTTTACTGTGTTCAATTCGTAGCTCAACTCAGTATTATAACCTAGGCCAACTACTGTGTAAAAGTTTCAGAACATTTTCGAATTTCCGTATAAGTTAATTTCAAACAGATAGCTTTTATCAAAACTCTTATTCTGTATTTAAAATTACTTGCATACTTGGGGAAAAAAACGAATTTTGAAACTCTATCATTGAGAGCAGGCAACTTTTATTCTGTGAGTAAACGAAAGCCCACGGCAACACTGGAAATTTAATTTTAAAATTTAGACACCAGGTTCCAAGCGCGTCCATAGTCAAAAATTGCAAACGGTATTCTTAAGCGACCAGCAAAAAGAACTAACAGCGAAAACCAAGAATCTCCGTATAGTTAGGTAGCCACCCTTCGCTTCCCTACTGGAGGATTGAACCTACCAGTAAGCAGAATAAGATATTTTTCATGTAAATGCCATTGAAATCTTTGGATCGTCTTTTTAACAAGAATAGGTGTTGGCGTTGATAATTATAGGATTGGCGTTGATTTAGAGTGCACTAATTACAATTATTTTATATAATGGTTTGATAGCGACCAGCAAAAAGAACTAACAGCGAAAACCAAGAATCTCCGTATAGTTAGGTAGCCACCCTTCGCTTCCCTACTGGAGGATTGAACCTACCAGTAAGCAGAATAAGATATTTTTCATGTAAATGCCATTGAAATCTTTGGATCGTCTTTTTAACAAGAATAGGTGTTGGCGTTGATAATTATAGGATTGGCGTTGATTTAGAGTGCACTAATTACAATTATTTTATATAATTTCCATATAATTTCCACATGTTGCTACTGTGTTGGAAATTTCCACATAACTAATATGAATAGCATCAGACAAAAAACAACTGATTTGGTGATTATGTCAGAAGATAGAGCTCCACGGAATATTATATTTTGTTTGCGATTAGTAAGCTCATAAACTTCTTTTGAAATTCAAAGAGGTGTGATTTATATGGAGTAATATCATGATCCCGCTCATCTAAAGCCTTCGTGAGATCAGTGTACATGCAGTGAACTTGCTTACTCTCTTCAATTGCAGGGGTGATCAGACTTGCCAATTCTAAAAAGTTAGTTGCAATAGATTTACATTAATAAAACTATACTGGAAAGGTGAAATTAATGCCTCAGAGTGGAAAAATAGCTCATTGGCAGCTATGACGTCAAAGAGCTTGCCAACACGCGGTAATTTGGCTGTAGGTCTGCAGTTGTGCACCACTTCTCTGTTGCTTTCTCATGAAAAAGGGAAATATTCATATGAAAAAAGTTGACCAGTTGAATACATGGGCTAAAATCGGTGCGAGTAAAACCGTGCAAAGTCTTGATAGTCTAGTCGGTAGTCGATCTGAGATGGGCTGAAAGCTATTGGTGGGGAGGCGGACACCAAAAGTCAAGTCAACTCCGATATGAAATTGTTTTTTACGATTCGATGGTGAAAAATCAAACGAATAAAATAATCTTGAATGTCTAAGTTTGTTAAATTAAATCAAACAATATTTGAAATCAATGATGCGTTCAAGTTATTCCCGAAGTTAATTTAATTAACTAAGGTAAGATTTCATCAAGTTTTAAGCTCTTTCACACTGGGACTCGATTAGCAATTTACCCTACCATATCCGATGGCAATGACTGTGAATTTATTGTATGCCATCTGATGCGTGGCCAATTTTATGGCATGCTATATCATTTCAAAAATGCCTCCGAACGATGAGGACGTGTGCTTCATCTGTGCGTTGAATGCTCTTAAAAAGTTATTTGAAGTGGAGAGCGAAGGAGCTCTGCTGTTGATGAAAACTCCGCGTGTAGGGTAAAACCCTTTTTTTTGATAGCAGGTGAAATTTCAGGTGATTGTGAAACTATTATATGATTTGCTTGGGCATGAAGGGGGATGAAATGGAAGTCAGGACAAAATATCTGCCGATCATCCCTCCCTATGATACCCTCTACTGTGTTTTTGCAGCGCAGCAACATGGCTTTGTAAAAGGCCGGAGCACCTCTACGAACCTTGTTGAGTTTACTCATGTAATCGCTTCTGCAATTGACAGCAACAATCAAGTTGACGTCATTTATACTGATTTTGCCAAAGCTTTTGACTCTGTTAATCATATGCTGCTTCTTGTCAAACTGAAGCATTATGGCATTCGTGAACCTCTGCTCTCCTGGATCTCTTCCTTTTTAACTGATCGCACTTGTTTCGTCTCCCTCTTTGGCTTGTCGTCCTCACCTTTCTCCCCTTCTTCTGGTGTTCCTCAAGGTTCCATCTTGGGACCTCTTCTGTTCAATATTTTTATCAATGACCTTCCCCCTATTTTTAAGTCTTCATGTCTTCTTTATGCAGATGATTTAAAAATCTTCCGAATCATCAAAAATACTGCTGACTCTCTGCTTCTTCAGGATGATTTGCAAGCTCTCTCTGGTTGGTGTAACTTGAACTGTTTGTCCCTTAATGTTTCCAAGTGTTTTTCTATGTCTTTTTCCTTAAAGCTTCACACTTATGTCTTTCCTTATGCTATTGATGGCACTGTCCTCTCTTGTGTCGATCATTTCTCAGATCTTGGGGTCACCTTTGATCGTAAACTGAAATTCGACGTTCATGTCCTTGCTATCACTAGGAAAGCTTCTCGGATATCTGGTTTCGTGATTCGTTCCTGCCACAATTCATTCAGTGTTTCTACTTGTGTCCACCTATTTATTAGCCTAGTCCGTCCTGTACTTGAATACTGCAGTCAAGTGTGGTGTCCTCGCTTCAAATACCTCTCTGACGCTGTTGAATCTGTTCAGCGCAGGTTTACACGTACTTTACTTTTTAAATATAGTCTACCGTATTTACCCTATTGTGAACGTCTATCTCTTTTTAACATTCCTCTCCTTGAGCAGCGCAGAGTTTACTTGGATGAGTGTTTCCTGTTCAAAATCTGTCGCGGCAACCTATCTTCCTCATTAGCATTTTTGTTCATTGTGCGGGACTCCGTAAGGCCAATCAGGTCCTCCATTCTATTTGAAGTGCCGTATGCCCGTACTGACACTTTCTTTTACTCTCCCGTCTTACGACTCTTACGCACTCATAATAGTCTTCAACTTGGTCCTCTTCCACAATCTATTGCCATTTTCAAAAATATGGTTCGAAGTAAAATTTTTGTTTCTAATTAATAAATTTTATTTTCTATTCTTGTTAATAATGGTTTCTTTCTTCTCTTTTTTTTTTGCTCTACTTAATTTTACTTCATTATTTACTACTTTAAGATCTTTTGTATATTTTTAATTTTATATAGACTCACATATGAATTTTTCTTCTTTCTTTTTTGTTCCTAATTAATTTTATTTCCTATTCTTTTAATGAATTCTTTCTTTCTTTTTGTTTTGTTTGCCTTATCTCTTCTTAATTTAATTTACCACTTCAATTATTTTTTATATATTTATATTTATATTTACTCATTTATTTCTTAGTATTTTTTTTTTTGTTTTTTTTTTTGTCATTGTATCCTATCATTTTTGAATTGATCATTCGTGATTGTAATGAATTTTTTGCTTTAGTTAATTTTACTTTATTTTATTCTAACTTTAATTATTTTACATACTTATATTTATATATTCTTATTTAGTTCTTGTTATTTTTTTTTTTTTTTTTATTGTATCCATTCTGTAACTGGGCACTTTTGCCTGTTGAATTGTATACGCACCAAATAAATAAATAAATAAATAAATAAATAAATAAATCTGTAGGCAGTTCCATTTAACTACCCATCCTTAAAAATTCATATTATTTCTGTTAAAAAATAACAAGTATTCAATTTGATTATTCAGAATTTCCGCATCATGATTCTATTCTTTCGCAATTTCCCAGGATTTCATATTCTGCTACTTAATTTGATCACTCAACGATATCTAAAAATACCTGTAAATTCAGAATTCCTACATTTTTTTATAAGAAACGGAGCATGACCACGGTTCAACGCCATTTTGCATATCAAGAACTGTCAAAATATGGCCAGGCACATAGCCAAGCAAATGGCATACCATTAAACCTACCATTTACCGCATACCATCAAAAATGAAATTCCAAAGGCTGCCTCCGCTAGCAGAAAAAACTTGGTTGACAAATCTTAGGTGACAGAAAAAATCTGTCATATCTATTTGAGAGAAGTGACAGTATTTATGTAATATAAGTATTTATATAAGAAATCTGAAGAAGCCGATAATATTTTTATGGGTTTATATATATATATATTGGGTGTACAAATAAGTTTCCGGCCTTTTTTACTGAAATAAAAGAAATTAGTTTGTGTAGAAAATAAAAGAATGCTTTATTCAAAGTATGCTCCTTCGGAAGCTATAACCTTCGTCCATCGTTCAGGCAATAAACGGATTCCACGAAGGAAGAAGTCTGGTGGTTTCGAGGCGATCCAGTCATCGACCCATTTTTTGACGTTTTCATATGAAGTGAAGTGCTGCTGTGCCAGGGCTGATTGCATCGACCGGAACAAGTGGTAGTCCGAGGGAGCAATGTCTGGTAAATACGGCGGGTGGGGTAGAATTTCCCAGTTCTGCCTGTCCAAGTAATTTTTGACAGGTACAGCAACATGTGGCCTAGCGTTGTCGTGTTGCAAAATAATCTTATCGTGCCTTTTATCCCATTCCGGTCGTTTTGCAGCTAAAGATTGCTTTAAAGCCATCAGTTGTCGTCGATAAACTTGTCCCGTAATGGTTTCACGCTCTTTTAGCAGCTCATAATAAACGATACCCTTCATATCCCACCAGATACAAAGCATTACCTTCGAACCATGGATATTTGCTTTTGGCGTGGATGGCCCTGGTTCACCTGGCTTGCCCCACGCTGGTTTGCGCTTTGGATTGTCATACCGGATCCATTTTTCATCCCCAGTGATGATCCGATGCAAAAACCCCTTCCTTTGTTGTCGTTCAAGCAACAACTCGCACATGGTTTTCCGACGTTCCATATTCCTTTCTGTCAATTTGTGTGGCACCCAATTTCCCAGCTTCTGAACCAATCCCATTGCATGCAGACGTTGCGAAACACATTGTTGGGTGATATTCAACTGTTCTGCCAATTGTTTTTCAGTCTGACAAGGGTCCACATCAAGCAGTTCTTCCAATTCTGTATCTTCAAATTTTCTCGGTCTTCCTTCAAGTTCTTTGTCTCTTACGTCAAAATCACCAACTTTGAATCGTTGAAACCAATCTTTGCATGTTGTTTTCGATGGAGCATGTTCTCCGTAAACTTCCATAAGCAAACGATTTGTTTCCGCTGCACTTTTCTTCAAAAAAAAATAATGAAGTAAAACTTCCCGCAAATGTTGTTTTGTTGGCACAAAATTCGACATTTTCAATTACATGAAAATAACTGTAGTTTACGCTTTGAAAAAATGTCACCAGTAATTATTGAAGCTTGACACCTAACCTCCAAAACACATGTGTTGCCCGATTGAATAAAATGCAAACAGTGATACTAACGACATCTATCTAAAAAGGCTGGAAACTTATTTGTACACCCAATATATATATATATATATATATATATATATATATATATATATATATATATATATATATATATATATATATATATTTATATGTATATATATATATATATATATATATAAATATATATATATATATATATATATATATATATATATATATTTATATGTATATATATATATATATATTTATATATGTATATATATACATTTATATATATACATTTATATATATATATATATATATATATATATATATATATATATATATATATATATATATATATATATATATATATATATATATATATATATATATATATATATATATATATATATATATATGTATATATATATATATATATATATATATATATATATATATATATATATATATATATACATATATAAGTTCATTGCCTATAATCCTGCAGCTACGGCAGGCATTGAAAGTGAAAACTATCAAACCATCGACTGTTATGAAAAATATTCGGCTTTTATATAAATTTTATGCTTTGTCTATAATACCAAAGGAAAACTTTTGAAATTTCACATCGGACAAAAACGATAGACTTCCTCTAATTCACCTATATATTTTAAGCATCAAAAATAAAAATTTATGTTCACGAGAACTCACGATCCAATTATCAGACATAAATGAAATTCACAGAATGTATTGGTATTGAATAGAACCAGGTCTGATACAACCGATTTTGAAACGCGAGTAACTCTGTACCAGTGGTGCCAGCTTGAAAAATTATGAAGAATAAAAACTGCTTTTTACCCCATGAATTTTGATTCTGTTACCAAATTTTCATGAAATTGACACAGTAGCTGAGCCTTACTCCAAGTCATATTTGGTAGAAATTTGGTTGAAAGATTCAGTTGGTGCTGCCAGCTATGGTAATTTTGGTGTCTTGAGTTTTAAAAATTCGCTCAGGAAAGTAAAACTTTTTGCCCTATAATTTCCAGTGCAGTCATGAAATCAAAACGAATTTCATATGATATATGGAACTCATTATAGGCATTATTGAGAAGGAATCTGGTAAAAAAAAAAAAACCATGGTAGTGTTGCCAGCTATTGATGGTTTGGTATTTATTTGCAATATGTTTACTAAGCGACTTTATCGTAAAATTTTCAACCGATTATGATCTTGTAGGGACAATAAACAACATATATTAAGTTTTCGAAAATTTGAAATGTTTTGTGACTGGTAGCCCTAAATTTCTTTGTACCCCTATAGCTTCCAATGAAGTCATCGGATCAAAATGAAATTCACAGAGTAGGTTGATTTTAATGTGAGGCACGTGTGATATATTTTTGACTTTGATGCTATCAGAGGGTTACCAGCGCCAGGAGCTTTTTTTCTATTTTCGTATCAATAAATGCTTACATTATGTATTCATATTGCGAACATTTACTATGAAGATGACTTACCATTGTTTAAATTTTCTAAGTTCTAGAAAATGTTTAGTTGAAAACATATTTCGTTTTTTTGGCCTTTTGGCCTTTTTTGGCCCCCTGTAACTTTCGACGCAATCAGCGGATAAAATCGAAATCGATAAAGTTGTTTGATTTTAACGTGTGGCAATTGTGGGAGGCTTTTAGTTGCATTGATGATAAGGTCTTGCAAGCACTAAGTATTTCCTTTGTTTGTCTTATGTCATGCTGCTTTCAAAGTTTTGCATTATTTGGCTTTCTTAAATCTTTAAATTCCTGAACTAAATGCATTGTTAAGATCAAAGTGATTTTGCAATTTAAACAGGTTGAAGCACGTGTGGTAGAATATGCACTCAAAATCTGCATGATTCTTCTACTGTCCATCGAACATTAGTGTTTGTAACGATTTAGGTGCGCTAGAGTCTTTTTTATTTAATTTTTCATAACTACGAGCATGAAATACGCTTTTTTTTGGCACCCTCACTATACAATTTGATCAGTAAAGTGGCTTCCTGGACTAATCATATAGTTTGGTATATTCGTTATGCGACCGACCGCATTGCTTCACCTTCGCTGCATTAATTCACGGAACGTTATTTTTGATGTTAGCTCTTCGCAAATTATTACATCCGTTGACTGACTGCACCCACTAAATTGTACTGCAAAGTACAAGGTAACAACAAATATCAAAGTTTCAAGTATTGCAAAAATAAACACGTGTCTTCAGCTCGATTAAAGATTTTTTTAAAAACGTTTGTCGTTTACAAGTCGTGTAGATAAACTGGAAAGAGAAGTCATGGGCACATGAATGGACGGGGACTCAAATATTACTCGCTCGCTTCCCGATCGTTCTCTGTAGCAGCGCTGGAATGATCCTGTCCGGTTCTGGTGATTTAAAATATTTGAAAGGATCAATTGTCCACTCAGACTTTTCATACGAGATAAGTGAGTAAGGTGTGATGGGAATTGGAATTACAGCCAATTATATGTATTTGGTTCCCTCTGCTACAATAGACTACGAGTCCCTTGATTTTGATATTTGGAATTTGAACTTCATTCCCATTTATTATGCGGTTTGGTTTTTAATCTCAAATAAAAGGCATAAAAATGAATTTTATAGTACCGGACCGGACTCATTTTGAAAGATATATGGACCGATGATTCCACTAGCCCATAAACCACACCAAACTGTGCATCTCTTTGGCTGAAGTGTAAGCTGTTGAAGCATTTCAGGTTGTTCATCAGCAACAATACGGCCATTCTGCTTATTGACGTATCAATTGAGCCAAAAATGCGCCTCATTGCTGAACAAAATTTCGCGATAAAACAACTGATTCAGAGGCCACTCACCATAAACACGACATAAACCTAAGGCGCCCGGCTTTCCATGATGATTGGTCAAACAAAACTGAATAAGGATCATGAAAATCAAACCTCATAATGAATCACCCTATATACATAAAAATATATATATATATATATATATATATATATATATATATATATATATATATATATATATATATATATATATATATATATATATATATATATATATATATATATATATATATATATATACATATATTTATATATAGTTATAGACATATATATATTTATATATATATATATATATATATATATATATATATATATATATATATATATATATATATATATATATATATATATATATATATATATATATATATATTATATATATTGTTGTGCACGATTGTTGACATGTCAAACTGACAAATGTCAACAATTTTTTCCACTCACCGACGACAGCGACATCCCCTTCTGATCGGGCGAAACGCAAGATATAGTAAAATAATTTTTATTTTTGAAAGACCGATCCAGTAAAACTTGGATACTTGTCTTGATAGTTTAGCTCAGATATTTACCTTCGAAAATCGATAGCTGCGGGGACTACTATCCAAAATCTCTCTTCATATAAAGATGCATCCAATATATTTTTGACGATGCGTTTCATGTTACTGTGAGTTATATGTTTAAAGTTGGGTACAATCATCAATGGAAATGTGTATATCATGTGCAGTACTTTGGATTCGAGTTAAGCTCGCTTTTTACGGTAATTAGCACGAACATTTGCATGAAGCTAGAAATGGAACTGTAATTAGATCATGGATGTTGATATTCATGCATATTGATATGAATATCTTTTATATTTTTATTGATCTTTGAAGAAATATGTTGCTACGCACGGGTGGATGAATAGAAACTGAGTAAATTTAGAGTGATAATGTTATGCTGTAGGGTATGGATTTTATACGTAAAGGTTTGGCAAATCACATCAATTAATGATCCTGATGAAAATAAGTATTTGAATATCGTAACACAATTTCGAATTGGTACCGGAGGAAGCTTAAAAACAACCAAGAGTAAAGCTGGTGCCACATGAAATAATTCACGGCATATTTTTATTGATTTTCAAAGATAATTAGTACTAAATTTGCCTTGTCCTTTCTTTACATGTACATAAATCAGAAAAAAGATTTAGTGAGATTATTTAATGTGCATAACGCAATCGAGCTGAAATTCTATGTCGGTCCATGTCAAGTTAAAATGAAAACATCTTTTACACTTTGGTAGCAGTGGTCATTTTAGTGATTTTTTCCCATATTTCTAAGGAAAGACAATATTGTGAGTACGAGGAATGAAAACTGATAACGTTTTATGATTGGCATTGATAATGGTTTGGTAATTTTGAATTCTATGTGGGCGCTGATTGCCTAAAAATAGACAACAATTTTTTTCAAAGATATTATTTGTCATAACTCTTGACAGAAACATCGGATCATCACGAAATCCTACAAGTTATTTCCTGCATCCCAAAGAATTGCTCTGCGGGCGACAGTTAGTTCAACATCTGTGTTTCTGCGTGAAAAAAAAGGTTAACTTCTTTGTTTCTAGCTTGGATAGTGAACAATCTGAAAAACGATATATTCAAATTAACGTACATATCTATTCAGTCTAACAATAATTTTCAGTTTGCCGAAGTTACTAAGGAATTGTTACTAAGATATTGTAACTAAAAATTATAATATTTTATTTATCAACCGGCTCAGGCGGTGTGGAAGCAAGTTATTTGCTTGTTACTTGAAACCCATTATTTTACTATGTGCTAAATCAATAACTGCCAACACATCTCCAATAAAGCAGTTTACAGTGTTCATCGCTAGTATATACATAATAATGAAAACAGAAATTGTATGTTTTCCTGGGTTAATATCTAGTTGTAGACTATATGCATTAATGGTAGCATATTTTTTTATTTATCGACCAAACTACTTTCCAAAATGTCTTCAAATCTGTATATTTACATTTATACACTTTTAAATGGCAAGAATATAAATAGAAAGTTTTCATCTTAACCGCAATCGCTAATTAGGATTATTTACGAATTTTTACATCGGATTTGTCATTACAGCGACCAAAAATCAATTGAAATTGTTTCAGGTTTAACTTACTCTGCGATTTTGGCTTCAGTCCAACGACTGCACCGTTACAGGTTGGAAAGACTTTTATGGTTGCCGCGCACAACATTTAAACATATTTTAGTTGTCTTCTTTGAAATATCTTGGAATTTTATCGGTAACATCTCTTAGTGCAAAAATGGCCAAAATCAAAGTAGCTGCCAGCTTTACCGAAAACTCTTAAAAACTTGGCTTACATTCAGATCAGCCTATTGTATGAATTTCATTTTAATCTAGTCACTACATTGAAAGTATTAGAATGGGAAAATGTTTTTTGATTGACGTTTTTCAATTTTTAAATAGTTCTTTACACATTACACATTTTACATTTTAAATAGTTCTTTACGACCTGCTTCTACACAAAGACAATACATCCTATGAATTTCATCTGTGTCTGACTGTGCACGACTGTATTCTTGAGTTGCCGCCAACACAAAATTTGAGTTCTCAAAAAGTTGAATATTTGTTGAACACGGAATTTTGCAAATGTCAAACTGACTGTGTGTGCAAAGCATTAAAAGTGTCAATTGTGTACTTTTTCCCAAAAAGCGAACAAGATTCTAACTCGATGATTAGAAAGATTTTTGCTCGGGTTCATGCCTCTAGAGTTGCCCGCACATTCATCAAAAATCACAAATGCTTACTTCCAGTGAACATACATAAAATACGTAATGATCTGATAGCTTTGCTAGAAGTTACAACTCAAAATTAAAAAAAAATGTATTTCTTATGCACTCACCGCTTGTCCATATCCTAAAATTCCCAAAGCACTATCATAATTAAGCTTGAAATACTAACAATTACCGCACTTGTTTATTACCGAATTTCTTATTCTCTTGGAAATATAGGGGTACATAAAACACTTAAATGCCCGCCACCGTCAAAACGTTAAAAATATCATAATTTAAACTTGACTTTGTTGATATACATATATATATATATATATATATATATATATATATATATATATATATATATATATATATATATATATATATATATATATATATATATTTATATATATATATATATATATATATATATATATATATATATATATATATACATATATATATATATATATATATATATATATATATATATATATATATATATATATATATATATATATATATATATACATATATATATATATATATATATATATATATATATATATATATATATATATATATATATATATATATGTATACATATGTATGTTTCGAGCAAAATGATTCTAATAATAATTTTGCTCAAAAATCATTAAAAAACATTTATCCATCCTGGTGATGCTATGCTCTTATATATTCACCAGTACTCGTTGCATTCGCAATTACCCCAAATTTCCTTAGTTTTCATTCCAATTTTAAGTGCAAACGCGAATGCATCATACAGTCAACATATTTGCAATTACTCTGTTAGATCCCATCAATCTTACATGTTGCATACCAAATTACAACTTTTTCATTATTCTTAAAACAAAAATTTGCTTACTAGCTGGCATGTCGGGAAACTGTAAGATATCTTCATACATTTCCATAATAATTACATTAATTACAGTAAAAACGGATTTAACTTGAACCTAAAGTACTGCACATGAAACATCCAATTCCATGTATTATTATACTCATTAATCTTTTATTCATTCCACATTTAACAAAAAATGCATCTATTAAAAAATATTTTATTTGCATCTCATATGATCCAAGATCTTGGATAGGTGTGCCCACAAGCTTCGGTTCATCGATTTTCGCAAGGTAAAATATCTGGGAGAAGGTTGAAATCGTTCTACGGCTGTTCCAGTTTGAGTGCTACTAAAAACAAATTTAGTCAAATCGGTGAAAAAAATCAGACCGCTTTTAAATTATCTTCGAAAAGAAGGTTTTG
This sequence comes from Nemotelus pantherinus, assembly GCA_963978885.1. Taxonomy (NCBI): domain Eukaryota; kingdom Metazoa; phylum Arthropoda; class Insecta; order Diptera; family Stratiomyidae; genus Nemotelus; species Nemotelus pantherinus. The sequence goes on from OZ022265.1 coordinate 60,800,964, forward strand.
TTTATTGTTATATGTCTTTGATTAAAGAGTTTTTAGTGGAGATAAAAATTATTGCTTGTAAAAGTGTTTCATATTTATTACAATAACAACAAACGATCGATATTGTCAATCAATTCCACGTTTGCAAACCTTTTTCATAATATAATTGGTGTTTCGACGCAACAGTGGCCTCTCCAAAACAGGAACCTGAAAGGAAAAAGCAACAAAGGATCGAGTTCAAACAAGAAAAATATATACTTATCTAAGATCAATTTCTAATGTTTGCGATCGGTGTTTACGCTGATGAGAGTTGTCACATGACATTTGTCATTTGACATTACATGTTTAAATATCCATTCACAATTGTTTTTTACTTGAGATTCACCTTGAAGAAGAATACTGGTAAAACTAGAAATATAACAAGAGAATTAAGAGAAAGTTATATAGAAAAAGAAAGTACCGAAATTTTCACTTTACAGTTGACTTTGAATTTAGATGGTGCGAAAGGAAATCGGTTGTTAGAAAAATTTATACGTTTATTGAAGAATTGAAATTCGTTGTTAAACTTAATTCCAGTAGAATAAAGAATTTGTTAAATCATTAATCAGTGACGGTGTTTAATTGGAGAATTGGCTGTATTTAGAACATTTTATGGTTTAGTAGTTATAGTGGTGTAGTTAGAACATTTTTTGGTCCTTCGAACCGGATTGCAACGGCAATTAGAAGGTCTGGTAAGTCCTTGTTCCATCCTTTTATTATATTCCATTGCATTTTTCCTTTTACATCTATTCCAATATACATAATCCCGCATTTCATATCAAATACTGGAAACACATCAGTCTTGCTCAATTACAAAGGACTGAACATATATTGGTTGATTTGATTAGTGCAAAATTCGTGATTGACTGACACTAAGCATACTAGCGCTAATTGGGTGCGAATTGATGGTGTTAAATCATATAGCATAGATTTGAGACAATTTTGCCGTGATATCAGCAAATCAATAAGCTGAGTCATTGAGGCATAGTAGCTAGATAGATAGGAAGATTTCACCATCATTCATTCAGTTCTAAGTGTGTCAGTAATCAATTGTAGTGTACCATATTTACATTTATAGTGCAAAATATACTTGAAAATATATCGAAACTCGCAAAAATTATAATCCAACGCAATGGACCGGTTACTAACTCAGCAGAAATTGTTACTCGAACAATTGAATAAAATGCAAAGTAACTTCAGAAAGGATGCGAAAGTACGAAAAACTCTTGCATATGCCACGAAATTACTACAGCGAGTGCAAGAAATTCGGCAAACTTTCCTGGAAACGCATCAGAAGATACTCGCATTAGTCAAAGAGCAAACCGATCTTGATTTAGAGTATTTCAAAGACAAACTGTATTTATCTTTTGAAGAACTCAATTTGAGTTTTGAAACAGATCTAGAAGATCTGAAACTGGAACAAGGGGCACAGGCAGCACAGGCTGACAATGAGATACAAAATCATTCTTGTCGATCAAACGATGACATGGATGTTCGACTTCCACGCATAAACTTACCGAAGTTTAACGGAAACTATGGGGAGTGGACTTCTTTTAAAGATTTGTTTGTATCTTTGATTCACAACAAATCTAATTTATCTCGAGTAGAGAAATTACACTACCTAAAATGCAGTCTTTCGGGGGAAGCTGAACAACTTCTCAAACATTACTCGATCACTGAATCCAATTATAATTCAGCGTGGAGATTGCTCATAGAACGTTATGATGATAAGCGCGTTCTATTAAATACTCAATTTAGAAGGTTGCTGGCCATCAATAATGCAAATGAATCCGCTTCGTCTATTAAAATGTTACTCGATAAAACTACCGACAGCGTTCAGGCAATCGTCAATTTAGAGGTAGCGAATATGTGGGATGCAATGTTAGTGCATTTGACAACTCAACGACTACCAACTGAGACGCGTCTTTGGGAACAACAGCAAGCTGCGCACAAAGAAACATCATCGTTTAAAGACCTCACAGAGTTCTTGCAGCGTCGTTTTAGAGCATTAGAGGCTGCTGCGGTAGAAAAACATAAACCCACTCGATCTTCACATAATGTGTTTTTGACAAAACACGAGCAGCATACTATGTGCATTTCGTGTAAGGGGCCACATCATTTGATACAATATACCACTTTTCTTCAATCAGATCATGCGACGAGATTTGATATGGTAAAAAGAAATGGTTTGTGCCTCAATTGTTTGAACGAAGGACACTTAGTCGGAAACTGTTCCAGCACGTCAAGATGTTTCAAGTGTAAAAAGGCACATCACACACTTCTGCATAAACCCGATGTATCTACAACTGGAGTCCTTCCGCATCAGTCTCAATCTTCATCTCGGCATCGAAACCAGACGTCGAATTCATTCACTCAAAATAATCTGCCTCCTATCTTAGAATTCAATCAAGAACCTTCAACCTCGTTTTCACACAATGTTCGACCATCGACTTTGACTTCTTTGGATCATAGACCTTCGACTTCAGTGACAACAGTCACGAAGATAAACTCTACGACTAGCAATGCTACAAAAACGGTATTGTTAGCAACAGCATTAGTGACGGTTGAGTCTTCGACTGGATTTATAACACTACGCGCTTTGCTGGATCAAGGTTCACAGGCGTCAATCATTACAGAGAGTGCAGCTCAAAGAATTGGAGGGAAAAGGCAATCGACAAACATCACTGTAGCTGGTATTGGAGAGACAAAGAGTATTTCGACGAACGGAAATTTGGAAATTACACTTCGCGCCAAAACAAACGAATATTTGAAAGTAGATGCTCTCGTGTTGAGAAAGTTGACGAATTTCATCCCATCGCAAACAATTTCCGCATCAATTCGAAAACAGATTGGAAATTTAGATCTGGCTGATCCTCACTTTGACCAACCGAGCAAGATTGACATTTTATTGGGAGCTGAAGCTTACGCTCAGTTATTACTTGGAAAAATTCGAAAATTGACTCTAGGTCCAGTGCTACAACTTACTAAGCTAGGCTGGATAATATCAGGTAGTTTCAGCGATAAGAACGCGCAAATAGTGCACACACTTAATGTGCAAATAGAGGAAGACGTGAAAATTAGTGAGCAACTTAAACATTTTTGGGAGATTGAGGAAGTTGGAACGGGACAAAACATTACTCAAGAAGAAGAAGCATGCGAAGAACACTATAAGGTAAATGTCAAGAGACAGCAAAACGGTCGATATCAAGTTCGGTTGCCATTTAGAAACACAGAGAGTCAACATTCACTAGGGTTTTCCAGAGAAAATGCAATCAAATGTTTAATACAGATGGAGAAACGCTTCGAAAGGGACAGAAGTCTGCAAGAAGAATATTCAGCAGTAATGCAAGAGTATATAAGTCTAGGTCACATGAAGGAAGTTCCCGTTTGTAGAGAAGTCACGTTTGAATCTAGAAACATACGCAGCACAGCTAACTTCCTTCTACACCACGCAGTGCAGAAAGAAAGCACATCTACAAAATTAAGAGTGGTGTTTGATGCATCAAGAAAAACGAGTCCTGGTGTGTCTCTGAATGATATATTATTGACAGGACCGACCATTCAGAGCACCATGACATCAATTCTCATAAGATGGAGATTAAAGCAGTTTGCAATGGTGGCCGACATTGCTCAAATGTACCGACAAGTAGATATGCATCCGGAAGATGCAAAATTTCAGAAAATTGTTTGGAGGCAACAGCCAGCTGATCTAGTTAAAGACTATGTTCTGACTACCGTAACCTTTGGAACTACTTCAGCGCCGTTTCTAGCAATCAGAACTTTACATCAATTAGCAATAGATGAAATTGAAAGCTATCCAAATGCAAGTAAAGCAGTCTTCGAAGAATTTTACGTAGAAGACTTATTATCTGGTGGAAATAGTCTACAAGAATGTATTATCAAAAGAGACGAACTCATTAAATTGTTGAATTCTGGCGGTTTTAAATTGAGAAAATGGATAACAAACGACAAACGAATTTTAGAAGGAATCCCATTTGAAGACATTGAAATGCAAGATGCGATCAACATGGATATGGATAATGGATACAAATCGCTAGGAATAATGTGGTATCCGCTAGCAGACTTCTTCACCTATCGATTGAAAAGGCATAAGCAATTAGAAACCTATACAAAACGCTCGATTTTATCGGAAGTTGCACGTCTCTACGATCCATTAGGTTGGATAGCACCTATTATGGTATCAGCTAAAATTTTACTACAAGGACTATGGTTATCTGGGCAAGATTGGGATGAACCAATATCAACTGCAATAAACACGGAATGGATGACATTATTGAGCCAATTACCGGAAATAGAAAACATTAAAATCCCAAGATGGGTAGCTTACCAACAAAACTCGAAAATAGAACTTCACGGATTTTGTGACGCCTCTCAACGCGCCTACGCAGCAGTAATCTATGTGGTAGTGCGTGCAGGCTCGGCTGTCAACAGTCTTCTATTAATGGCTAAAACCAAAGTGGCACCAGTGAAGCCAGTTAGTATTCCACGATTGGAGCTATGCGGAGCTGTACTTTTGTCTCGATTGCTAAAAGAAGTTACAACATCACTAAAAATTGAAAACATACCTACCTGGTTATGGAATGACTCAGAGATCGTGCTAGCATGGCTGAAAGGTCACCCCACTCGATGGACTTCATTTGTATCTAACAGAACGGCTCTCATCCTTGAGAACACTGATAACATACCATGGCGATATGTTCCATCTAAATGCAATCCAGCAGATGTAGCTTCCAGAGGAGTAAAACCAATCGATTTAATACACAATGAGCTATGGTGGCACGGACCAAGCTGGTTATCCGAAGACATCGATGCATGGCCTAAAATGCGAGATATCAAATCAGTTGAAGTCGAAAAACGAAAACATTACATTGTTAATGTAGGAATACACACAGAAAGTTTCTTAGACACTTAGTTGCAAAGATATTCAACATTATCGAAACTGATTAGAATTACCGCTTACTGCTTCCGTTTTCGCAGATCGAAAGTAAATCGAACATAGAACCTCGACTGTAGAACTTCGAATATAGAACCTCGACTATAGAACTTCGAATATAGAACCTCGACTATAGAACTTCGAGTATAGAACGTCGACTATAGAATCTCGAAAATAGAACCTCGAACTTAGAACCTCGATTTTAGAACCTCGAGTTTAGTACCTCGAATTTAGAAGCTCGAAAATAGAAACTCGAAACTAATGTTGACTAAATTATAGAAGATGGACACCAAAGTATTCACTCCAGCATATTTCCTGATTGGCGATACACTACTAGCACCACCCAAAGCAGATTTCGAAGGCGACAATATCAACCATCTCGATAGATGGCAGACAACGCAAAAGATAACGCAAGATTTCTGGAAACGGTGGAAAACCGAATATTTGAATCGCTTGCAACTTAGGCCCAAATGGAATACAACAGAAAACAATATCAAAGTGGGTGATTTGTGTATACTAAAAGATGAAAAATTACAGTCTTATCGTTGGCCATTAGCCAGAATTATAGAAGTTCACCCAGGAAACGATTCCCTAGTACGAGTAGTAACCGTATGGTCAAATGGAAAGACATACAAACGATCAATCACAAAAATTGCACTAGTACCTACGCAAAATATATCATAAGAAATGCACCTTTTAATTCCTTCTATCAAATGTTCCTTACACATCCTTCTCCTCCATGAGACCTTGCCATATCAAATAAATTCGCGAAACTACGTAACGTGAGAAGTCTTTGGAATTCCATACAAATCAGTGATGGTATAGGCCCAGCATAGGTGGGACAACTTCACCATGCCAAAACTGAGTTGAACGAATGCATCAGCTTAACCGGCACATCGGACATAACATTAAGATAGGAATGTAGATCTAAATAGTATCCAGACCCGGACGTGACATACAAACAACATTTATCAAAATAGATTAGCCAATTAATACTTACCATTTCAGAAGTCAGCCCAATAGATAATACTGAGGCAATACACACGCCTCATCTAGGGGAGAATGTTTTGACGCAACGGTGGCCTCTCCAAAACAGGAACCTGAAAGGAAAAAGCAACAAAGGATCGAGTTCAAACAAGAAAAATATATACTTATCTAAGATCAATTTCTAATGTTTGCGATCGGTGTTTACGCTGATGACAGTTGTCACATGACATTTGTCATTTGACATTACATGTTTAAATATCCATTCACAATTGTTTTTTACTTGAGATTCACCGTGAAGAAGAATACTGGTAAAACTAGAAATATAACAAGAGAATAAAGAGAAAGTTATATAGAAAAAGAAAGTACCGAAATTTTCACTTTACAGTTGACTTTGAATTTAGATGGTGCAAAAGGAAATCGGTTGTTAGAAAAATTTATACGTTTATTGAAAAATTGAAATTCGTTGTTAAACTTAATTCCAGTAGAATAAAGAATTTGTTAAATCATTAATCAGTGACGGTGTTTAATTGGAGAATTGGCTGTATTTAGAACTTTTTATGGTTTAGTGGTTATAGTGGTTTAGTTAGAACAATTGGTATTCTAGCCACAAACGGATAAATACATTACAATTTATGAATAAAACAGTCCTTTGAACTGCGAATCTTACTTTTATTATATTATGCAGAGGTTCAAGTCTAAAAAAAATATTGCTTAGGTTTATGTAAAATACATATTCTATCGGATTAAGAGAGATTGTTATGGCATGTGTCACGTTATTAAAGTATACAATTTGTTTCCCAAAATTAAGTAATATTTTATTGAGAAATTGTAACTACAAATTATAATACTTTATTTAATAATCGGCTTATGCGGTGTGGATGCAAGTTATTTGCTTGTTACTTACAACCCATTATTTTACTATAGTTTCAATCAATAACAACGCTTCTCATATAAAAGCGTTTATAGTGTTCATCACTATTATATGCACAATGATATAGACAAAAACTTAAAAATTGCATATTATGCTTAATTTATATCTAGTCGTATATTATGTGCATTTAGAGCAACATGTTTTGTTATATATCGTTTAACCTTTTTCCGAAAAGTTACTACTAAAGTTTTACTAATATTCAAAGAACATTAGAATTAAAATCGACTCAGCCAAAAATTCATATTTCCATATATATATATATATATATATATATATATATATATATATATATATATATATATATATATATATATATATATATATATATATATATATATATACGAGGTTGGTTTAAATATGATCGAGACAAATGCTCTGACACGTTTATTTACTATCGAAAAAATTTACAAAAATTCACAGTTTTTCTAGGTAGTTCCCTCTCTAGTTACTCATTTTTTCCACCTTTCCGGAAGCTTTTTGATGCTGGTATCGAAGAATTCCTTGGGCAACTTGGACAGCCATATGCGCAAGAACTTCTCTACCTCGTCGTCGGTGTTGAATCTTTGACCTCTGAGGGCTTCTTTCAGTGGTGCAAGCATGTGGTATTCGCGGGGTGATAAATTCGGTCTGTAGGGAGGGTGTTCCAGTACCTCCCACCCCAATTCCAATATTGTATCAAGCGTGAGACGCACGGTATGAGGGCTCGAACTTTTTGCTCGAAGTTTAACAGTTTAGGAACCCATCGCGCCGCTATTTTACGATATTGAAGGCGTTCGTGGATGATAAACTCTACACTACCAATACTGATGCCGAGGTCAGCCGAAATGTCTCGAACATTCATCCTACGGTCCTCCAAAATGAGTTGTTCTACGCGGCGAGTGTTGTCTGGTGTGATGCTGTTTCGCGGTCGACGATCATGCGGCTCATTCTCGATGGTTTTTCGGCCATCCTTGAATGCTTTGGCCCATTTAAACTCACCAGCCCTACTCAGGCACTCACTACCAAACTGATTTCGCAAACGCAGAAAAATTTCCGTGTTTTTTACGCCTTACCACACTAAAAAACGAATGACAATACGTTGCGCAACGGCGGTTGGCACTTGACGTTCATTTATGGTCGTTAACACGCGCGTGAAACATGCGCTCCGACATAAACTATGCCCCACTGTTCGTAAGGGACCCAGCTATCACATACTCAAGCCACGACCTTCAAAACATGCATGCGCGCCATCTAAAGCATTTGTCTCATATATATATATATATATATATATATATATATATATATATATATATATATATATATATATATATATATATATATATATATATATATATATATATATATATATATATATATATATATATATATAGGTATATATGTATATATATATGTATATATATGTGTATATATATATATATTTATATATATGTATATATGTATATATATATCTATATATATATATATATATATATATATATATATATATATATATATATATATATATATATATATATATATATATATATATATATATATATATATATATATGTATATATATATATCTATATATATCTATATATATATATATATATATATATATATATATATATATATATATATATATATATATATATATATATATATATATATATATATATATATATTAGGGCGGGCCAAATTTTGTGTTGATTAGACCTGCCCCCTAAGATGATTATATGGACAATTTTAAGCAACTTTGCCGAAGGAACCATAGGTCTATCTCGATTTTCGAGTCTCCCACTTTTCAAAAAAAGATTTTTTCCCTATAACATCATTTTGATTCAAAATTCGTTTTTTTATTCATCGTTATATTATCTTTTTTATGTGTATATGGGGGGTTTTTGGGGTCGAGAAATTCATTTCTGATCTTTATTTTTACCTATAACTACCGCCAGAGGGCGTTTCATGCATATTTTAACTATTTTTCGTCTATTTTCCGAGAAAAATTACAAGTTTTTCGGTAAAATTGATCTTTATTTTATTTTTTTCAACAAAAATTCAACTTAAAAAATAAGAACATGTGTAAAAAATAAAAAAAAAAATGAATTTAGTGGAAGAAAAGTGAAATAACTTATTTTTGAAAGTCTTTTTTGCTTTCAAGTCGGGGGTATTTTGCACGGCTTTCTGATGTAACTGCCATAACACTGTGTCGACTCTTTTCTAAAACACGTTTAGAAACGCTAGCCAGCAATTGAACATGTCTTTCCGTTGCTTGTATGTGTACCGGAATTCTTGGATCAGGTAATGGTGGATCATCGCATTCTTAATATTGTTCCAAATGATCATACGGAATGCTATACGTAAACGGTGGTTCGAATAAGACATCATCTCTATTTAAATCAATCATATTCGTATAATCTGTACAATTGAAGTTTATCAAAGGTTTTTGATAAACTCTAAGATGTGCCGGGTCGTACAGATTTCTTCGGTAGTGTAAAATTTTCTTGATTGCGATTTTTCGTGTCTCTTTTTTATCATCAAATAACATCGCTAACAAAATATTTTCGGAATGTGCGTAATATGAATTGTTTTTAATGACATTATTCACAACTCCGCGTAGATTTGTATCCAAATATTGTGTCCAACGAATGAATTTGTAAAATAATACACTACCGAAGACCACCGAATTATAGTACTTGATGTTGAAGTACATCGGCACATACACTTTCATTATGTATGTTGCCAAAATTTTCAAATTCCTTGATAGATTTTCAGTTGACACATACAACCGCAACAATCTATTCGCCTTGGTGAGCCAACGTGAATGTGCTATTGGTCCTGGTTTATTGTGAGATAAATCCGCAGGAACAACACCATTCGAAATTGCATTGGCCATTTTGTATAAGTACTTTGAATCGGTGGATAATTCAAATGGATCTAAATCAGGTGGCATGTTCTCTAGCACGATTATCTCGAATTCATCTACAAGCTGAAAAAAAAGAAATGAGATGAATTAAATTTTACCATTTAATAATGGAAAAAATCGATGAGAAAAATGACAAATGATACATACCGGAAGATTTTCACAAGTTTCAATTTGTTTGCCCAACGTTCCAGTTGTTGTTCGTGGTCCAGTGGTCGATGATCTTTCCAAAGTGTCAAACAAATGACGAAATGGCAGCTCGTTAAAGTGCAGCATGCACACAAACCAATGCAGCGGTTTATTCAAATGCAATTCAAATCGACGCAAAATCCCATTTCTTACGCCAGTATTTGTTGGCTCACCATCACAGCATATGCCGATTAATGCATCGAGAGCAATTTCTTTTTCGACGAAGAATGCATTAAATATCATCAATTTGTGTTCAGCATCTTCATTTTCGACTTTTGTGTAGCCTATCAATTGAGAATTTGGTTCCTTCAAAACAACTAGATGTGGTTCTTTCACCATCCTTGCATGCAACTTCTCATCGATTTTTTCCATTGTTAAAGCATCATTTTTTCGGCCGTCGAATGAAAATGCTATCAAATTGGATGCATCATACTGCTTACGAAGCAGTTCTTCTCTGCATTTGGCCTTTTCTCGACGCACTTTATTTTTATCCATGATGATAGGATTGCCATGTGCATCTTTTACGTCAATGTCTTGCATAAGAGATGTTGCGAGTGCTGCTGCTATTCTATCAGACACACCAAATCGATCACACATCGCAGCGAAGTTCGAAGCATCGTATCTGGGAGTATACGGTCCTCGTATCATTGGCGGAATATCTTGTGGATTTGAACTTGGCTGATCTATATCAGTACTTGGTTCATATGCTGAATGGCTCGACAATAATACCAACAGCCAGTCATGGTGATGTGGCAGAGCATATCGAACATCATACTGCTTACGAAGCAGTTCTTCTCTGCATTTGGCCTTTTCTCGACGCACTTTATTTTTATCCATGATGATAGGATTGCCATGTGCATCTTTTACGTCAATGTCTTGCATAAGAGATGTTGCGAGTGCTGCTGCTATTCTATCAGACACACCAAATCGATCACACATCGCAGCGAAGTTCGAAGCATCGTATCTGGGAGTATACGGTCCTCGTATCATTGGCGGAATATCTTGTGGATTTGAACTTGGCTGATCTATATCAGTACTTGGTTCATATGCTGAATGGCTCTGTTCAACGCTTGTTGGTATTATTGTTGACGTTGGTGCTGGCTCTTCAACTTCTAGCACGAATTCCGGTATCGTCAATCTTCTGTCATTATTTTGATCTCGCATGAACTCTTTCAAATGATCTGGAATCAATCCACATGAGCATAATTCTGCTTTCAAGTCACATTGACATTTGCCGATGTAAAATAATTCTTTTGTAGATTGCTCGAACGTTCTGAATGAGGCGATATTTGAATGTTTAGTTTCGATTTGATACTTGTCAATCAATGTACCCAATTTTCTAACAACACTTTGTTTGGTTAGAATTTCAACATTAAGTTGACTCCAAATTTCATTCGTATATTATGTGCATTTAGAGCAACATGTTTTGTTATATATCGTTTAACCTTTTTCCGAAAAGTTACTACTAAAGTTTTACTAATATTCAAAGAACATTAGAATTAAAATCGACTCAGCCAAAAATTCATATTTCCATATATATATATATATATATATATATATATATATATATATATATATATATATATATATATATATATATATATATATATATATATATATATATACGAGGTTGGTTTAAATATGATCGAGACAAATGCTCTGACACGTTTATTTACTATCGAAAAAATTTACAAAAATTCACAGTTTTTCTAGGTAGTTCCCTCTCTAGTTACTCATTTTTTCCACCTTTCCGGAAGCTTTTTGATGCTGGTATCGAAGAATTCCTTGGGCAACTTGGACAGCCATATGCGCAAGAACTTCTCTACCTCGTCGTCGGTGTTGAATCTTTGACCTCTGAGGGCTTCTTTCAGTGGTGCAAGCATGTGGTATTCGCGGGGTGATAAATTCGGTCTGTAGGGAGGGTGTTCCAGTACCTCCCACCCCAATTCCAATATTGTATCAAGCGTGAGACGCACGGTATGAGGGCTCGAACTTTTTGCTCGAAGTTTAACAGTTTAGGAACCCATCGCGCCGCTATTTTACGATATTGAAGGCGTTCGTGGATGATAAACTCTACACTACCAATACTGATGCCGAGGTCAGCCGAAATGTCTCGAACATTCATCCTACGGTCCTCCAAAATGAGTTGTTCTACGCGGCGAGTGTTGTCTGGTGTGATGCTGTTTCGCGGTCGACGATCATGCGGCTCATTCTCGATGGTTTTTCGGCCATCCTTGAATGCTTTGGCCCATTTAAACTCACCAGCCCTACTCAGGCACTCACTACCAAACTGATTTCGCAAACGCAGAAAAATTTCCGTGTTTTTTACGCCTTACCACACTAAAAAAACGAATGACAATACGTTGCGCAACGGCGGTTGGCACTTGACGTTCATTTATGGTCGTTAACACGCGCGTGAAACATGCGCTCCGACATAAACTATGCCCCACTGTTCGTAAGGGACCCAGCTATCACATACTCAAGCCACGACCTTCAAAACATGCATGCGCGCCATCTAAAGCATTTGTCTCATATATATATATATATATATATATATATATATATATATATATATATATATATATATATATATATATATATATATATATATATATATATATATATATATATATATATATAGGTATATATGTATATATATATGTATATATATGTGTATATATATATATATTTATATATATGTATATATGTATATATATATCTATATATATATATATATATATATATATATATATATATATATATATATATATATATATATATATTATATATATGTATATATATATATCTATATATATCTATATATATATATATATATATATATATATATATATATATATATATATATATATATATATATATATATATATATATATATATATATATATATATATATATATATATATATATATATATATATATATATATATATACATATATATATATATATATATATATATATATATATATATATATATATATATATATATATATATATATATATGTATAGATATGTATATATATATGTATATATATATATATATATATATATATATATATATATATCTTTATCTATATATTTATATTTATATATATATATATATATATATATATATATATATATATATATATATATATATATATATATATATATATATATATATATATATACATATATATATACATATCTATACATATATATATATATATATATATATATATATATATATATATATATATATATATATATATATATATATATACATATATATATATATATTTATATATATATATATATATATATATATATTTATATATATATATATATATATATATATATATATATATATATATATATATATATATATATATATATATATGTATGTATATATATATGTATATATATATATATATATATATATATATATATATATATATATATATATATATATATATATATATATATATATATATATATATATATATGTATATATATATCTATATATATATATATATATATATATATATATATATATATATATATATATATATATATATATATATATAGATATATATATATATATATATATATATATATATATATATATATATATATATATATATATATATATATAAATATATATAATATATATATATAATATATATATGTATATATATATATATATATATATATATATATATATATATTTATATAAATATATATATAAATATATATATATAGATATATATTTTTATATATATATATATATATGTATATATATATATATATATATATATATATATATATATATATATATATATATATATATATATATATATACATATATATATATATATATATATATATATATATATATATATATATATATATATATATATATATATATATATATATATATATATATGTATAGAAATATGATTTTCGGCGAAACAAGTTTAATACTAAATTTTCTTCGAAAATCAGTATCAACAATTGCTGGCAATCTTATTATGGTTTTTCAACAAAATTTCTGCCTGTTGCCATTTACCATATGAATTTCGTTTTGATTTCAGACTGCGTTGGAAGTTATAGGGCAAAGAGCTTTGTTGTGTTGAGCAAATATTTTAAATTAAAGACACCAAAATAACTATAGTTGGCAGTTTCAACCTTATCTTTCAACTTCATTTTTATTAAACTTGTCTTAGATTAAGGTTCAGCTACTATGCGAGATTCATCAAAATTTGGTGGCTGAATCAGAATTTATATGCAAAAGCCAGTTTTTTTTCATAAATATTTTCTAAACTGGCACCACTGACATTAAATTGCCCACACATATATCATCAAATAATTTCAGTGAAAAAATCTCAGGAACGCGCCATCCGATTGAACTGAAATTTTCAGGATACATTGGTGTATATGCAGAATAGTGCCAGGTCTCACAAAGAGTAAATTATCTTCAACCCTTTGGTGCTGGCGGCCATTTTAGTGATATTTTAAATATACCTATTTTCCTGTCAAAAAATAACTTTTGCAATGAATGTAATGAATTCTGAACGTGTTTAAAATTTGATAATGTTTTTGAAATGTTCAACCCTATGTGTGTGCTAGGCGCCTAAAATGAGATCGGGCAAATTGGAAATTTTTTTTAATTGTGATAACTTTTAATTAGATTATCAAATCATTATGGAACTTACAGATAATATAAATGTCGTTTAGTTGCATACTTGTGTAGTTTTTCATGAACGTGCTGGCAATTCTGTAGCTACGGCTGGCACTGAAAGTGAAAACATTCTAACCATCGAATCTTCTAAAATATGTCCATTTCTTAGAATGAAAACCAACTTGTATACAAATCTTTTGCTTTGTCTGAACAGTCAAGGGAAAACTTTGAAATTTTGATGTCGGACAAGAACGGTAACCCTTCCCCAATTTACCTATATGTTTAGCATCAAAAACTTCTGTTCACAGGAACTCACGAGCCAATAATCAGATGCAGTTGAAATTCACAGAATACATTGGAATTAAGTAGGGCCAGGTCTAATAGAAGCGATTTTGAATTGTGGGCAACCCTGTGCCAGTGATGCCATCTTGAAAAATTACAAAGAAAAAAAACTGCTTTTTGCCCTATGAATTTTGATTCAGTGCCAGATTTTCATGAAATTGACACAGTAGCTGAAACTTACTCTAAGCCGTGTTTGTTTTATATTTATTTGAAAAATTTGATTGGTGCTGCCAGCTATGGTAATTTTGTGTCTTTCTTTTTGAAAATTCGCTCAGGAAAATAAAGTTTTTTGCCCTATTACTTCCAGTGCTGTCATGAAATAAACACGAATTTCATACACTTAATTGAACCTATTATAGGCATTATTCAGGTCAAATTTGGTTGAAAAGCCACGAAAGGGTTGCCAGCTATTGTTGGTTTTGTGTTTATTTCCAATATCTTTCTTAAGCGATTTGATCGGGAAATTTTCAAATGGTAATGATATTGTAGTGACAATATGCAGCAAATATTAAGTTTTCGATTATATTAAAAATGCTGCGGCTGGTAACCCTAAATTTCTTTATACTCCTATAACTTCGAACGCATTTATCGGATCGAGACGGCATTCGCAGTGTAGGTTAATTTCAACGTGATGCAGATGTGATACTGATGTGATACCAGCAGGAGTCTTTAGTGCTTTTTCTGTGTCAATGAATGCTTGCAGTTGGTATTCATACCGAAAACATTTACAATGAAAATAAATAAACAATGTTTCAATTCCCAAAGTTCTGCAAAATTTACGGATCGCAGCCCTAAACACGAACTTCAGTTACAGTGTTGCTGGCACTAAGCATTTTCTTCATTGATGTTATATGAGATGCTACTTTCAAAGTTTTGTGAAATAATCAACTGAAAACGAATATAGTTAACAAGTGTTTTGCTCTCATAAACTTTGAAATTCATGCCAGTGGTAATATCTGAAATCTTTTTGCCATATGAGTTATAATGCATTCTTGAGACCAAAGTAAAACGTGGTGTTTGAAACATTCTGGCTATAATAAGCAGCTCGTGTGGTAGAATATACACTCAAAATCTGCACGATTCTTCTACTGTTCTTCGAACATAAGTGTTTCTAGCGGTTCAGGTGCGCTTGAGTTTTTATTAATGTTACACAGGATTTAAAATTTGCAAAATGATATATTCACATTTGAAACACGTTCGAAATTCATTTTGTAAACCCAGGTTTTTTGAAAACCATTAGCAGATAGAAATAGAGGGATATTTTAAATATCACTCAAATGGCCACCGGCGTCACAGGGTACAAAATAATTAACATTTGATGAAACTTTCACCTATTCCCTATATATATATATATATATATATATATATATATATATATATATATATATATATATATATATATATATATATATATATATATATATATATATTTACATATATATATATATATATATATATATATCTGCCTATCTATACATATATATATATATATATATATATATATATATATATATATATATATATAAATATATATATATATATATATATATATATATATATATATATATATATATATATATATATACATATATATATATATATATATATATATATATATATATATATATATATATATATATATATATATATATATATATATATTTATTTATATTTTTTGTATACACTACTGCTCAAAAGTGTTTTAGCACCCCTTTTTTCATGGATTATTCAAACAGTATTATATTTACAAGAAAAACATTATAAAAAAGTGAAAAACGTATTTAAAATATGGTTCGGTAAGAAACACCCATTATTAGAGATAAGGATTACTCTCCTTTACTTGCACTTAGCCGGATGCCCGGAAATTGTTTATTGCGATGTAATTACAATAATAATTCGTATAAATTTCTGGGGAAAGTTATTTATCAGGTAAATTGTAGGTAATGATGTTTAAATGACCTTCCTAGAAAATCATAGTGATATCCGTAACTTATGGTCAGTTGCAGTGTGGTATTTACTCTGTTAACGTCGTGAGCGAGCTATCGAGTGATAGTTTTTTGAAAATGCTTCCACGATAAGAGTTGAGTACGGAAACGTGTGCGTTCTTAATAGCGTACCATAAAAGTGGCAAAAGTAATCGAGAAAGTGCCAAAAAAATTAAAATACCTTACGCTACGGTCGATTATAACGTAAAAAAGTCTAGCGCATCAGAACCGCTAGAAAACTAATTTTCGAAGAAATTGTCGTTGAGTGACAAAAAAATGTCGAAAGACGTAATACACTTCTTTGTAGAATCATATGAACCATTTCTTATCCCAAGCAACAAAACTCAACTATAACACAAATGATGAAAATGTTCAGTGCTGACAACAATTTTCCGACGAAGCAGCAATAAGTTTACCATAGCAAGGTCATACTTAAATCAACTTATTCTTTGAATTTCGTTCCCATCGGAGGATTCAATCGAAGTTTTCAGCGGTTAAACGTTGTTTGAGGCTGCCATCCGAAAAATATTCAAAGCTCGGAAAATTTAAAAATTGGTTTCTAATTTATATCGCAAATGCTTTACATATGAGTATGTAATTTGAAGCATCTGTTGGTGCAATATTTACAAAAATGGCTGATGCTGGTTACCCTGTGTCAGCAGCAGAGCAAAATATATACCAAATCTGCTTCACGTTAAGTTAAACCCAACCAGTAAATTTCGTTTCGATTGAATCACTGCGCTGGAAGCTATACAGGTGAAAAGAACTTTAAAGCTATCACCCTCAAAACTTTTCTAAGTTTTAAAGCGTTAATGTTTGTTGTTAATTTTCATTGCAGGATCATTTCCATTTGCAAATCTAATTACATAATCGCTCAGGGAAGAAATTCCACATTATTACAAAAATGGCTATAGCTGGCAGCCCTTTCATGATTTTTGTACGAAATTCCTACGATATTTACTTCACATTAAGGTAAATTTATTGCATTCACTTCATTATGATTTCTTCACTGGACCGGAAGTTATAGGGAAAACATCTTTATTTTCCTTGAGCTATATATATATACAGGGTCTGTATAATAAGTAACCGGACTGACCTCAGGAAATTTTTTATTGAAATTTTTTATACAATTTTTCTTTAGAAATCTTCAAAGTAGTCCCCATTGGAGTCGATAACACGCTGATACCGGATTTTCCAATCCCCGAACGCTCCCTGGAAGTCGGCAACCTCGATGCTGTCTAGAGCCCTCGTCGTAGCACGTTGAACGTTTTCCAGAGTCCCGAACCGCGTCCCCTTAAGGTGTCTCTTGATCTTGGGGAACAGAAAGAAGTCCGCTGGTGCCATATCCGGGCTGTTAAAAAACTCTGGTTCGGTTTGCAGTCGATCAAGGATTTCCGAAGCGACAGCAACATGACGCTCCTATTGCTCATCAGTCAGGTGTTTGGGTACCAGTTTCGCGCAGATCTTCCTCATGCTCAGATCGTTCTTAATAATGTTGTGAACGGTCATCTTATCAATTCCAACCTCATCTGCCATAGCCCGAATGCTCAGACGACGATCACTGTTCAACACATCACGCACTTTTTGCACATTTGTGTCCGTGTGACTCGTTGATGGAGGGCCGACGCGCTGTTTGTCATGGACGTCATCGCGGCCCTCCCAGAAATTTCTGTGCCACTGAAACACTTGAGTTCTGGACAGAACATCCTCACCGTAAGCCTCTTGAATCATTTGAAGAGTTTCCGTGGCCGTTTCTTGAGTTTGACACAAAATTTGATGCTAACACGTTGCTCGATCGTACGCTCCATTTTCACTCCGACGACGTAACTGAACACGCACTTCGCCCTCGCTCGATGCTATCTCTCCAAGCGCTTGGAGGCAACTGCTGCAGCCCGATTCCCTTTACCTAGACCCCCACCACCACTACAGCACCAGATACCGGTTAGCAGACGCTTTGACGGCGCGGGGCAGGCTCAGTCCGGTTACTTATTATACAGACCCTGTATATATATATATATATATATATATATATATATATATATATATATATATATATATATATATATATATATATATATATATATATATATATACATATATATATATATATATATATATATATATATATATATATATATATATATATATATATATATATATATATATATATATATATATAGCTATATATATGTAGTATATATATGTATATAGATATATGAATTAGATATATAAATATATAAATTTTCGGCAAAATAAGTTTAATACTAATTTTCTTCGAAAATTTGTAAAAAGTCTAGCGCATCAGAACCGCTAGTAAACTAGTTTTCGAAGAAATTATCTTTGAGGGATTTAAAAATGAGTGAAGGCGTTATACACTTCTTTGTAGTATCATACCAACCATTTTTTACTCAAAGCAACAAATATCATTTTCTGACAGCATTTTCTATAATACAAATGATGAATATGTTGAGTGCTGACAATATTTGTCCAACACAGCAGCAATAAATCTACCATAACATGCTCGTGTTTATATACATACCATGGAAAGTTTCAGCGATTAAACTATGTCTGGGGTTGCTATCCGAAAAATTTCCAAAACATGGAAAATTTTAATATCGGTTGCTTATTTTATTGTAAATGCTTTGCTTATGAATACAAAATGGAAGCATCTGTTGGTGCAATATTTACGAAATTGTCTGATGCTGGCAATCATGTGCAAGCACCATAGCTGCTTCACGTTGTATTAAACCCACTCTATGAATTTCGTTTCGATTGAATGGCTGCGCTGCAAGTTACAGGAGTGAATATAATTTTAGGGCTACCACCGTTCAAAATCTTTAGATTTTAGAAACGTAAATATTTGTTGTTAATTGTCATTGCAGGATCATTCCCATTTGGAAATTTTATGACAACATCGCTCGATAAAGAAATGTCAATAAATTATGAAATTCATCATGGCTGGCAACCCTTTCTTAATTTTTCAATGATATTCATACAGACTTAGAAATGTATTTTCTAGCGGTTCTGATGCGTTTGAGTTTTTTTGATTATGCTCATCCTTTGTCTGCAAATTCAAATTAGAATTTTGAAATTTATCTCTCCGAAAGATTTGTAGCCCTTACGAAAATCACCTTTATTTCGAACCAACCCAAATTCGTGCTCACGGGACCTCACGACCCAATTGTTAGATTAATATGAAGTTTACAAATTATGCTGGTATTAAATTCGGCCGAGACAGAATGGCGTTTAAAGCTGCCATCTGAAAAATGCCCAGACCTTAGACAATTTAAGCATTGTTTACTTGTTTTCATTGCAAATGTTCGCGATGTGAATACTTTATGTAAGTATTTATTGGTATAAAAATAGCAAAAATGCCTGGTACTGGCAGCCCTTTGCCAATACCGAAACCGAATATATCACATTTGACTCATGTTAAAGTCAACCTACTCTGCGAATTTCGTATTGATCCGATGACTGCATTGGAAGTTATAGGGATAGAAAGAAATTTAAGGTTACCATCCGTAAATGTTTTTAAATTTTCCAGATTGTAGGATTTGTTGTTTATTTCCACCACAAGGTCACTCCGATTTGCAAATTTTCTGATAAAATCGCTTACTAAAGGTACGCAAAAAACAATACAAAACCAATCATAGCTGGCGACCCTATCATTATTTTCAAACAAAATTTCTGATGAGTATTGTCTACAATGAGTTTAATTTGCTAATTGAATTTCGTTATGATTCCATGACTGCACTGGAAGCTATAGGGCAATAGCTTTATTTTCCTCAACAAATTTTCAAAATTTAAGACACCAAAATTACCATAGCTGGCGGCTCCAGACTAATATTTCAACAAAATTTGTAACAAATGTGGCACAGAATATGATTCAGCTACTGTGTGAATTTCGTCAGAATCAGAATCGTGACAGAATCAGAATTTACAGAGCCAAAAACGATTATTTTTCCTATTGATTTTTCAAGATGGCGCCACTGACACAGAATTGCCCAAATTTCATACTTAAGGCCAATATATTCTGTAAATTTTAACTTTATCTGACAATTGGGTCGTGAGTCCCGTGAACATTAATTTTTGATGCTCAAAATATAGGTAAATTGGGGAAGGGCTACCGTTCTTGTCTGATATGAAATTTCCAAAGTCTTACATTGTCTGTGTAAGCAAAACATAATATTTGTATTTGAGTTGCCTTTTTTCACAAAGCGAAAATATTTCAGGAGAGTCGATGGTTTAAAGGCTTTCACTTTCGGCGCCTGCCGCAGCTACAGGGTTGCCAGCACGGTCATATAAATATACAACTTATAGCTTTGTCAAAAGTGATCGCAATTTGAAAAAATTCAAATTTTGCCGATCTCATATTAGGCACCTTGCGCTCACAAAAGGTTAACAATTTTAAAAACCTTATCAAAACTTTTTTAAAAACACGTTTCAAATTCATATTGCACATTTAATTTTCTTGAAAACTAGTTTTTGGTAGAATAAAGGGCATATCTAAAATATCACCAAAATGGTCGCCGGTGCCAAAAAGGATTAAAGATAATTAGCACATTTGGTGAGACCTGGACCTATTCTGCATGTTCGCAAATTTAGCCTGAAAGCTTGAGTTTAATCAGATGGCGCGTTATGATATATATATATATATATATATATATATATATATATATATATATATATATATATATATATATATATATATATATATATATATATATATATATACATATATACAGTGGTTAAAAAAAATAAGGCTTGAGTTCTTAGCATGAATAAAAAACCTTTTTTTAATGCGACTTTAATAATAAATGATGATGTTTTCGCATTTAATTATAAGTTTTTCATGTTTACTTTAAGAACAATATAAAAAAACCGGTAACGAAACAAATTTCACAACATCAACGTAACATTTTTCACTGAAGTACCAAAATAGCGCAAAAAAAAGTTAAGGCACAGCGCAATTTTATCTGAAATAGTTTGTAATTCCTCGAAAAAAATACCGTTAAATATATTTGAAATCATGAAAACATGTCTAGTCTAGCTTGAAAAGTGTTTTGAAAAAGTAATTTTATTGAGGGTGTTGTTAAAAATAAGTGTGAAAAGAAAATAAGTAGATGCAGAAATCCGTGACTATTTTTGCGACGTTGCAAAACGTGAATGGCGAACACTGAAATTGGAATACTAATAAGAAAATCAAGCTATATAGTGAGAAATGTAATAACAAAATATTTTTTATTTATTTATTCACCAAGCAAGGTGTACAAGTACAGAAGAATAAATAAAATAGTACCTGGATAAAATTACGAAACAAAATAAAATTAAATAATATACGAAACAAAATAAAAAACAACACTACATATGAATACAAGACTAATAAATAACGCAAAAATACATTAGTTACAAATAGATAACAATTAAAGTAATAGCTAAATGCCAAATAACTAAATGAATAACAAATGACAAATAACTAATGTTACGTGGTAACATAATCTACCCGAAAACGCGTCAGCATACGAACGTCCAGCCGGTATTAATCACGGGTAACCAATTGGCGCCCAACGTGGGGCCATAACGGGAAATATAACGGTGATCGAATCACGTTGTTTCGATAACTTTGTTCAACACCAGTTTTCTGTTAACACGATTTGAAGTGAAAGTGCCTGTGCCGGTGAAAAGTGATCAAACTCTGAGGGACTGACCGATAGACAAGGACGGAACTGGAGTGACTACCACAGTACCAGGAAGGAGTTGCAAGTTGCGGATCAAGAAGACTCTGGGTCATAATAGGAAGATAGCGAGCCGCACAGAAGCCTCAAACAATTTCCTCATTATTTCTTGAATTGTTATATTACTTAATATACTTAAATAAACTTAAAAGAATTAGTGCCTTTCAATTTAGTTTACAATCTTTCTTTAAGCGTGAAACAAACTTCCTTAGATATCACGGGAGGGAAAACCTAATATAAATCATGGCCCCTACATCGAGAATACTAATCGACCGGTTGAGCAAAGACGAGCTGACCTATGAGCTGGAGATCCGGGGCCAACCTGTCGGTACCGTGGAAACAATAAGAAAGACCCTACGGGTGGCTTTCAGAGCGGAGGCATCGATGGATGTTTCCCTGGTGTCAGTGCGGGAGTACCCCTATACCCTAGACGAAGATATCCCTGCAGTGAAGGAGAAACTGGACGAGGTCCGAGCACTGACCGCGATTTTTTCAGGAAATACACAGGCGTCAGAATTTTTGAAAATCAAGTCAAAAATTGAATTTGGGGTGAGACGAAGAAGAACGCCCAATACGAAGGAGGAGAGATGAACGATGAGGCTCAAAAAATCAAGGCTCAACTGATAATGGCAATGGGGGAGCTTCTGGTCAAAGCAGAGGGAGAGGACGGATGCGGAGATTCAGAAGGAGCGTTAAATGATGGTCATGTGAGCGACCGGGCAGCAGCACTTGGCGGAGGTGTTGCCGCCGAGCAAGAGGCAGCTATAGCTCACGAACCCATACCAGGGGTGGCCGACCCGGGTACTCCTCTTTTCTCTACACCTAGGACTTCTTCTGTGGTCACTAAGGGCCAAGACGTCTCCAAATGGGGACTACGTTACAGTGGTGACTCTGGGTCTTTGAGTGCATTCCTCGAGCGGGTGGAAGAGCTCCGGGAGGCGAGAGGAGTCTCCTCTCGGCAACTTTTTCAATCGGCGGTGGAAATGTTTGAGGGGATGGCGTTGGTCTGGTTCCGTGCGAAACGTTCCAGGGTGAGTTCATGGCAGGAACTAGTACAGGAGATGCGGGCGGAATTCCTGCCGCCCGACTATGATGATCGCTTGCTTGCTGAGATTGTAAGACGCACTCAGGGCCCAGAGGAATCAATGGGAGTATACGTGTCGGTTATGGAGGGATTATTCTGACAACGTGCTATACCCTGCTCTGAAGAGGAAAAGCTGAGGATCCTCCGGCGAAACATCGCCCCGTTCTACCAGACACAGCTAGCTTTAACCCCTGTCCGGACGGTGGCGGATTTGGTTCGTGTGGGACGGACCTTAGAAGCTACCCGCGTAACGGTGGAGGCATATTTACCACCCCCTACTCGAAGGACCCAGCGGCTGTTAGAGCCGGACCTGGCGTACGTACAGGGTCCAGAAAGAAGTAGTTTAGCGTCAACGCAGGTGAACGTTAGCCACTGCTGGAATTGTCGGCGCAGTGGGCATCTTTCCCGAAACTGCGCTGAATCACTCAGGTGTTTCGGCTGTGGTCGCCTAGGCGCTCGAAAAGCTACCTGTTCGAACTGTCGAGGTGATTCAAACCGTAATAGCAGGGGCAGATGGTGAGGAGTCATAACGAGAGGCCTGAACAAAGAGTCACTGGCAACCGAAAGTTACAACAACAATCTGCGGGAAACGGGGAGCGTGTTCAGTAGGCGGCCGTCTGAACACTTTGAACCAGACGGGAAGGGCCGCACATTTGACTTACTTACTAGACAAGAAGCAAGGGGACAACAGACCGCACCTAACGGTGGATATTCTGGGACACAGATTCCAAGGACTCTTAGATTCCGGCGCATCTTGCACAGTAGTGGGAGCAGAAGGTTGGCGGATCTTGGAGAACCTGGGAGTAGAGCTTTTGGAGACTGACCAACGGACTATACGCATGGCCAATGACCAAGGTTGTCTAGTCACGGGGACGGCGGTTATCCCATTCAGATTGAAGGGAAAGTTGGAGTGGCTGCGGGTTTTGGTAGTTACCTCCCTACCTCAGTCTCTAATTCTGGGCGTGGACTTTTCTAAAAGATTCGGGCTGGTGGTCCGATTGGGTGAAGATAGTTGGGACTTCGTATGCGCAATGCAACAAGTGGAAGGAGAACAGCTTAAGGCACTGGATCGACTGACTATTGCCGAAAAAGACACACTACATAAACTACTGACAGAGGAATTTAGTCTAATGGGGGCAGGGATTGGCTGCACAACACGGGTAGAACATGTCATAAAGACCGACTCTCCACCGATAAAACAACGCTACTATCCCGTCTCCCCAGCGGTTCAGAAGCACATCGACGCCGAGCTGAATGACATGTTGGCACAGGGAATAGTAGAAGCCTCAGTAAGCCCTTGGGCCTCGCCCATACTACTGGTGAAGAAGAGGGATGGCACCTATCGGTTTTGTGTTGATTACCGAAAGCTTAATCGAGTTACGGAACATGACGCCTACCCTATCCCCTATGTATCAGCCACGCTGGATAAGCTGAGAGAGGCCAAGTTTTTGTCGTCTCTCGACATCAAGTCTGCCTATTGGCAAGTCCCCATGGCTGAACAATCGAAGAAGTTTACGGCCTTTACCGTACCACATCGGGGACTTTACCAATTCCGACGAATGCCTTTTGGGTCGCAAAATGCGCCTGCAACATGGCAGCGATTGATCGACCAAGTTCTAGGCCCCGATCTAGAGCCTTACGTCTTTACGTATTTGGACGATATAATTGTGGTGACCCAGACCTTTTCCAAGAATATGGAAATTCTGCGGGAAGTTTTTGAGCGTCTGAGGAAGGCTGGGTTGAGGGTTTCTTGCAAAAAATGTGAATTCTGTCGTCCACAATTAAAATACTTGGGCTATGTGGTGGACGAAAAAGGTTTGAATGTGGACCCCGATAAAGTCAAGTGCGTGATGGAAATTCCTTCTCCTACCACCGTGAAAGGAGTAAGGCAGTTTTTAGGGATGTTATCCTGGTATCGGCGTTTCATAGCGGATTTCGCCACACTTACATCGCCACTAACCAACCTTTTGAAGAAGAATCAAAAATACGTGTGGACACAAGAATGCGAGAATGCCTTTGCACAAGCAAAGATGAAATTAGCTACCGCACCGATCCTTACGTGTCCGGATTACCATCTGCCCTTTTACATTCAGACCGATGCTTCGGAACATGGGGTTGGAGCTGTGCTTACTCAACAGCACTCCGAGGGGGAGAAGGTCATTTGCTCCCTTAGTCGTTCATTGACAAAGGCGGAGCGGAAATACTCCACAACCGAGAAGGAGTGTCTCGCAGTACTGTGGGCGATCGAGAAACTAAGGCCGTATGTGGAGGGGACGAAATTTTCAGTGATCACGGACCATTACTCGTTAGTGTGGTTACATAACCTAAAAGACCCTACGGGACGTTTGGCTAGGTGGGCAGTCCGACTTCAACAATATAATTTCGAGATCGTTCACAGAAAGGGTAAGGAACACTTGGTACCCGACGCGTTATCCCGAATGCTACCCCGTGTAGAGATCGCAGCAATTGAGCCGTTAGGAGATAAATGGTATGAGGCTATGAAAAAAAACTCTAGCGCACCTGAACCGCTAGAAACACTAATGTTCGAAGAACAGTAGAAGAATCGTGCAGGTTTTGAGTGCATATTCCACCACATGCGCTGCTTATTACGGCCAAATTGTTTCAAATGCCATGTTTTACTTTTGTCTCAAGAATGCATTATAACTCATATGGTAGAAGGTTTCAGATATTACCACTGGCATGAATTTCAACGTTTATGAGAGCAAAACACGGGTTAATTATATTCGTTATCAGTTGCTTATTTCACAAAATTTTGAAAGCAGCATCTCATATAATATCAATGAAGAAAATGCTCAGTGCCTGCAGCACTGTAACTGAAGTTGGAGTTTGGGGCTGCGATCCGAAAAATTTGCAGAACTTTGGGAATTTAAACATCGGTTATTTATTTTCATTGTAAATGTTTCCGGTATGAATACTAACTGTAAGCATTTATTGATACAAAAGTAGCACAACCGACTCGAGCTGGCAACCTTTCGCCAGTATCAAAGCCAAGAATATATCACATTTGCTTCACGTTGTTATATAACATTTGAAGTTATAGGAGTATACAGAAATTTAGGGTTACCTGCAGCGAGTTTTTTCAAATATTCGAAAGCTTAATATTTGCTGTTTATTGTCACTACAATATCATAACCAATTGAAAATTCTACGATAAAACCGCTTAATAAAGATATTGCAAGCAAACACAAAACCAACAATAGCTGGCAACCCTATCGTGGCTTTTCAACCAAATTTGGCCTAAATAATGTTCATGACAGGTTTCATTAATTGTATGAAACTCGTATTGATTTCATGACTGCACTGGAAGTTATAGTGCAAAAAATTTTATTTTCCTGAGCGAATTTTCAAAACCAAAGACACAAAAATTACCATAGCTGGCAGCACTAATCAAATTTTTCAACCAAATTTTCACCAAACAGAGATTAAAGTTAGGTTTAGCTACTGTGCCAATTTCATGAAAATCTGGTTACTAATTCACATTTCATAGGGCAAAAAGCAGTTTTTTTCTTTGTAATTTTTCAAGATGGCACCACTGGCACAGACTTGCCCACAATTCAAAATCGCTTCTATCAAATCTGGTCTTACTTAAGTCCAATGCATTCTGTAAATTTTAGCTGTATCTGATTATTGGTTCGTGAGTTTCCGTGAACAGAAGTTTTTGATGCTAAAAATATAGGTTAACTGGGAGAGGGTTACCGTTCTTGTGCGACATGAAATTTCCACAGTTTTATTTTGAACGTGTAGATAAAACATAAGATTTATATGCAGATTGGTTTTATTGTAAGAAACGGACATTTTTTTGAATATTCGATGGTTTGAATGTTTTCACTTCCAAATTTTTTTTTTTCAAAATGAAGACACCAAAATTATCATAGCTGGCAATTCCAACCGAATTTTTCGACCAAATTTCTACCAAACGTGGATTAAGGTAAGGTCCAGCAGTTGTGTGAGTTTCATCAAAATCGAACGATTCAATCAGAATTTATAGGGCTAAAAACAGTTATCTTTTTTAGTGGTTTTTCAAGATGGCACCACTGGCACAGAATCGCCCGCATTTCAAAATCACTTCTATCAGACCTGGTCCTATTTAAGGCCAATACATTCTGCAAATTTCAATTAATTCTGCTCATCGGATCGTGAGTTTCCGTGAACAGAAGTTTTTGATGCTAAAAATATAGGTAAATTGGGCAAGGGTTACCAGGCGTGCCCGTTATACCATATCTTTTTTTTTTTTTTGGTTATGTAAACAAAGCACAAGATTTACATATGAGTGGCTTTTTTTTGAAGAAACGGCATTTTTTCAAGAGAGACGATGATTTGGAGGTTTTCACTTTCAGTGCCTGCCCTAGCTAGAGGGTTACCAGCACGCTCATTAAAAGCTACACAAATCTGCAACTAAATAATATCAATATGTTCTGAAAATTTCGTAATGATTGAATAGATCTGTCAAAAGTTATCGCAATTTAAAAATTTTCAAATCTTCCCGTCCTCTTTTTAGGCACCCAGCGCACACATAGGGTTAAAAAATTCCAAAGCATTATCCGATTCATATGTAAAACACGTTCAAAATTAATTTCGTTAACTTTATTTTTGCGAAAATTATGTGTGCACGAAATAATAGGTTTATTAAAATAATCACTAAAATGGCCGCCGGCGCCAAAGGGTTAAAGATTATTAACTTTTTGTGAGACCTGGCACTATTCTGCATATACACCAATGTGTCCTGAAAATTTCAGCTCAATCGGATGGCGCGTTCCTGAGATTTTTTCACTGAAATTTTTTGATGATATATATATATATATATATATATATAGAAATATGAATTTTTGGCCAAAGTGATTTTAATACTAATGTTCTTCTTCGAACATTAGTAAAAAGTGGAATGCGCACCTGAGCGCTACGCGGATTGGCGGGTGACGGATACCGCTTTGTGGAAGCATTCGCCTGGGCGATACCCAGAACTGGAGGGATCAGCAGCTTGGAAAAGAGTGGTGCCGAAAGCGGAAAGGAGCGAAGTGATGTACCGTTGCCATGACGACCCGAAGGCAGGACACATGGGAGTCTCCCGCACTTTAGGACGAGTCACAGAGAGTTATTACTGGCTAAAGATGGCAGCTGATGTGAGTAATCATGTCAAGAAATGTAAAATTTGCCAGGCTAATAAGGTTGAAAGAAGGGCCCCAGGGGGTTTGATGGTCTCCCGGAGTGGAGAGCCCCAGAAATCCTGGGATATGGTCTGCGTTGATTTAGTGGGACCACTGCCAAGATCTAGTCGTGGACACACTTTCATCCTGACCGTTCTGGACTATGTCTCGAAATTCACCTTACTATTCCCGTTACGCCAAGCGACGGCCTCTGCGGTTACTCGCGTACTCGAGGATCAGGTGTTCCTGCTGTTCGGAGCACCAAAATGGCTAGTATGTGATAATGGCGTCCAGTTTAGGAGCAAGCTACTTCAACGCATGACCGCATCGTATGGAGTGGTAGTAAAATGCACGGCCCTATACCACCCCCAAGCTAATCCGGCCGAACGTCGAAACCAAGACATCAAGCGGATGTTGCGGTCCTATGTCGCTGACAATCACCGAGACTGGGACCGAAATCTGGCGAAGATTGCGTGCGCATTGCGCACGTATAGGCACGAAGTGACGCAGGTTACCCCGTATTTCCTTAATTTCGGCAGAGAGATGCACACTCCACGAGAAGGGGCTTCGGCCCACAGACGGAGGGGAGGACCTGAGACCGGAAATGAAAGCGTTGAAGCTACGTGAAATCCAGGAGGACGTCGTGCAGCGTATGAGGCGTGCAACTCAGCTGGGTGCGAGAAGATATAATCTCCGTAGACGTGAGGTGACCTTTGAGGAAGGTGACCCGGTCTGGCGGAAAAACTTCTCTCTTTCCGACGCGGCCAAGTTTTATTCGTCTTAACTGGCGCCCGAATACCTCGGACCTTTTTGGGTGGATAAACGCGTTTCAGGGTAGACTTATCGCTTGAGGAACGAAATGGGAAAAGACGCGGGAACATGGCATGTCAAAGATCTAAAGAAATATGTCGAATAAAAGATTCCGGGGTAGGACTGCCTAAAATCCCAGACTTGAGATATAAACTTAAACAAATAAGCCTTAGCAGTCACACTTACACATCTAAGACGTGGAATTTAAACTTACTTTTATAAGCTCAAAGAGGAGGAAGAGATGCTAAACTAAAATAGCAAAACGGTATAACCTAAACCTTATCACTTAAGCCTTAAACTCGATCGTCGAGTTGCTCTTAGCTCCGTTCGACCCATAGGTTTGTGTTTCGCCGCTTGTTGATTAGGTTCGCTTTGCGCTCGTTACTAGAACATTCTGGTAGAATCCTCGACATCACCAAGAAGCTAAAAATAAACCGTGAAAGTGAGGATGAGTACGTGAATTAAAAAAAAAAATAGGGTAAGGAAATGAAGTAACACGGAGAGATAGATGGGAAGTTAGTAGACTTAGTTAGTTAGTATTCGCTAAGAATAGATAGTAGCACCTAGAGATAGTGGGAAATTTAGTAAGGTTAAGGAGTATTGGCTAAGAATAGATATTGGTAACTAGAGATTAAGGGAAGTTAGTAGATTTAGATAGGATCAGCTCAGATTAGGTAGGAACGCATAGTTGGATGGAATTGGCTAGAATTAGGGTGAAATAGAAATAATTAGATAGACACAAGCAGAAAGAGTTACACGAATAGAATGAATGAACTTGGACAAGAAGGTAAATCATTGTGACATACAAATTAGTTAATAAA
The DNA here is from genome assembly GCA_963978885.1 of Nemotelus pantherinus. NCBI lineage: Eukaryota > Metazoa > Arthropoda > Insecta > Diptera > Stratiomyidae > Nemotelus > Nemotelus pantherinus. The sequence continues at coordinate 60,831,566 of OZ022265.1, forward strand.
ACCAACAATCAGGGAGTTAATCGAATGTGTTAATAAATTAGATAAACGGCTGTCTGTATAGACCCACCGCTTGTTACACCAAGCAGGGCCAGGACACGGCGTATGACACGCAAAAGACCTGAGACCCTATACTGAGTATATAGGCATCGGAGTAGCCGGTACGAGACAAAACCTGCAACCGAATATGATTATATATATATGTATATATATATATATATATATATATATATATATATATATATATATATATATATATATATATATATATATATATATATATATATATATATATATATATATATATATATATATATATATATATATATATATATATATATATATATATATATATATATATATATATATATATAGTTAATATCATCACTACCGAACACAATCTACGTATTAGTCTCAAGTTTGGAATTTAGGCCACGTATCTAACATGCAAAAACGTACATTATTGGAATACCTCATATATCATGATACCTCAAAGTATCGGTAGGCTCAATCCAGACGAATCTATTTTTTTGTTTTCTTTGTGTCGCGGCCTGCCTTTTCCCGGGCGCGGGAAGTACGGGGCTTGGAACTAGCTGCCCTGTTCTCTAGATGCCCATCATTTTATCGTCCTCCCTCCTTGGACAATTGCTATGGCTAAGCTGAAATAAAAAGGTGAAGAATTCCATTGGTCTCAGAATATGATCAGAACTAGTAATGGAAGAAGGTAAGGAGAGGAAGATTTTCTGTTACAAGGTATGAGGCCAAGGGATATCTAGAATAGCTGTGGCATACACAACTCCTCCGAATGGAGCAGGACCTTAGTATTAGTCCGGAATCAAGGGGGACGTTAGTTACTAATAAGGTTAGCATTAAATCGTTTTCGAATTAATACAATTAGAGTTGTTATTAGGATTTACGAATTAATAGAGCTAGGATCGGTATTAGAATTTTCAAACACTAAGGATGTCAGAATTAGAATTTTGCGGATAAATAGGATAAGTGATAGCGTTAGAATTTTAGAGAATGAATAAAGTACAGTCAGTATACGAAATCTAAAAAGTAAGGTAGGAAAGCTCGTAGGAAATTCGGCTTGTGCAAACGTAGAACCTGGATTAAAACTAAAGTGGACTAACAGTAGTCCTAATAGGTCAACTTTAGATCAAGAGTAAGAATTAGCTGCATAAATCAGACTACAGTTAAAATTGAGTCTTGATGTAGGTTTATGGATACGAAAATGGGATTGTGTCCAAAATTTGGGACTAGAATTGGGACTAAAATTGGGACTAGAATTAGGATTATTCGCGACTAAGTTGGATTAGAACCAGATTTGAGTATTATTTGAACTCGAACCGAATTATCGTTCTGAATTTGAATTTATATTTAGGATTAAGCGCATGAATACCGGGTTGGGCTGAGAATACGGATCGATTTAGGATTAGTTTCGAAAAAGACTAGAATTAACCTTCGGGACTGAGCATCAAAGTTAGGCGAACTGGGATTAGATCGGAATTGAAATTATAGGTTAAACGCGGAAGCTCGTAACGAAAGTAAAAGTAGTCTCACTAGAAGGAAACCGCGGGCCCAGCATGCGTGAAAGGATTTCCGGGAAATCCTTTTTTTTTGGTAAGGGGGGAGCTGTTACGTGGTAACATACACTACCCGAAAACGCGTCAGCATACGAACGTCCAGCCGGTATTAATCACGGGTAACACTAACAAGGATTCATCACTATAGGTCACAGCGTTTGAGCCTTTTCGCTTATGTAGCATTATAGGCCTAACAAATGCAAACATCAGTGCACTATTCAAACTTGTGTAGCCTGAACAAAAATTTTCGGTAAAATCGCCTCGAAAGTTGAGAATTATGGGTAACATCGGTTTTTTCATTTAATATTTTTATTTGGCTAAAATTTATTGGAGTGGTTTTCGAAGTTATGGCATCTGAATCTGGTATTATTTTGGTAATAGAATGAATACTTTATCAACCTCTCAAGCAAAAATTAGCTTTAAATATGAATGTGTTTTATCAAAATATATTGTATTAATTTAATCTTTAATTCTAGCCTTACATTTTGAATGTTTTTTGAATGAATACTATTGATTAATCAGAATGCTCTAGCACATGAGTGAAGCAAAAATTCAATCCACAGTGAGCGCATCGTAAAAAACAAAAGTTTTTGCAAAAATCAGCCTCCCACTTGACATATCCTTTGTAGTCAAAAAAAATTTGACGGGTGTCTCGAACTCTGGGGGATGTTCGTCTGTGTATCCAGCGCGATGTCACGAATATTTCAAAAAATTCTTAAATCTCGTTGCCTTGCATTGATACCAAAGCATGTCCAGAATATGGAGAATGTTTTCACGTTTTGCCAAAACGAAGTCGTTATGTCGCCAACGTACTTTATTGCAAAACTTGCGCATAAAATTTTTGAAGGTTCTGTTGAAATAAACATCAGCTGGCTGCAGTTTAGACGTCGAACCTGCTGGCAATGTGATTATACGCAATTTCTTGGATGCGATTTCAGGCATTTGTAGCATCTGATTGTAACCCGTCCACGAGTCAATCAATAAAATGCTATCTTCGTCGATAACGTTCAAGAACACCTCACTCATCCATTATTTTGCAATTTCGGAGCCCATTAAACCAGATTTACTGGAGTAAACGTGCAAATTCGCATAACTACCAACTGATTCTTTTGCTCTTTTGGACAAACCGGCCGGTTCATATAAAACAACTGGAAGTTTCGGCACTAACTTACCAGATGCGTTTAGTTGAATATGAACGGTGTAGCTGTGCATTGTACCATTTACACGCTGAAGATTTCGAATAACCCGAATAGTCAATGTGCGACAGGGTGGAATTGCTAATTGCAACCCCATTTGGTCTGCATTCCATACCTGAATAATGGAATCACCAGCACTGTCTACTTAACTTGAAAACTGAACTGATAGTAAACTTCAAGGACTGCTATGACACTGTATTTGCAAACTGAATTATTGCTGATGTTAAAATCAAAAATATACATATCCCTAACAGAAATAAAAAGGTCACAACAAGTAATTAAAATGCATCCTTTCACGCCTACAAATTCTCAGGATTTTATTGCCCAGTTCAATGTGGAAAGAATCGATCTCAGGCGACGTTTTATGGCCGTATCCCTCATACTAGGAACAAACCGAAAAGTAAACTATAAATTTGACCGACGAAACATGAGTTTATTTTTTGAAATTGAGCATAGTAGTAGAGTTAGTATTACAAAAGTAGATTTTAATTTTCATGTGGTTTAGTAAACAGTGTTAAATTCGTAGGGAAAGATGTAGATGTAGGGGATGATCGTAGGGGAAGATCGCATGAAAGCAGCTTGTTTTGTATTGCGATTCATAATTTGAACAGATAAATGAGGCATCGTTCTAATTTTGTGTATGTTATGCGTTTTACACTTTCAAATATTAAAAAGATTAAAAATGTAAGGGTTGAAATAAAAATTTAATTAACAAAATATACGAAAATGGTTTTTTTTTTAATTTGCTATTTTGACATAACACATTCATACTTCAAGCTAATTTTTGCTTGAGAAGTTGGTAAACTATTCATTCTATTGCCAAAATAATACCAGATTCATATTCCATAACTTCGAAAACCACTCAATATCAATGTTGGCCAAATAAAAAGATAATATAAAAAAACCGATTTTACCCATAATTCTCAACTTTCGAGGCGATTTTACCGAAAATTTTTGTTCAGGCTACACAAGTTTGAATAATGCAATGAATTTGGAATTGTTTTTGCGGGATGATTAAAATTGAACAACTTTTTATTAACATTAAAAATTTTAATCTACATTGAAAATTCTATTTTGACAAAGTGGCCTCGAAAGTATGCACTGTTTCTCATCAGACACCAGCACACAGTGCATACTTGACTGGCGTGACCACTTGCAGGTGGAAATCATTACATTTTTATTTATGCTAGTTGTGACAAATTTTAACATCTCCGACTTATATCCATGGATCTAATTTTACTTAGTAAAGGTAATTGAATTTGATCACGGTTCCCTTCTTGTCTATAAATTGGCATAATTAAAATTGGCATATTTAATCATCCCGCAAAAACAAATTAAATTGGCATATTTAATCATCCCGCAAAAACAATTCCAAATTGATTCTGCTTTCGGAGGCTGATTCCGCAAAACGATCGAGTTTCCCGTTTCAATATTCTCGGCTTCGATCAGCTGTAGAAATGATATACGTTGTCTATGCTGATTTATAGACAAGAAGGGAACCGTGATCAAATTCAATTACCTTTACTAAGTAAAATTATATCCATGGATATAAGTCGGAGATGTTAAAATTTGTCACAACTAGCATAAATAAAAATGTAATGATTTCCACCTGCAAGTGGTCACGCCAGTCAAGTATGCACTGTGTGCTGGTGTCTGATGAGAAACAGTGCATACTTTCGAGGCCACTTTGTCAAAATAGAATTTTCAATGTAGATTAAAATTTTTAATGTTAATAAAAAGTTGTTCAATTTTAATCATCCCGCAAAAACAATTCCAAATTGATTCTGCTTTCGGAGGCTGATTCCGCAAAACGATCGAGTTTCCCGTTTCAATATTCTCGGCTTCGATCAGCTGTAGAAATGATATACGTTGTCTATGCTGATTTATAGACAAGAAGGGAACCGTGATCAAATTCAATTACCTTTACTAAATGCAATGAAGTTTGCATTTGTTAGGCCTATAATGCTGCATAAGCGAAAAGGCTCAAACGCTGTGACCTAAAGTGATGAAAGTGATGAATGAAATTAATTTACATTTAAAATAAATATACAATATATATATATATATATATATATATATATATATATATATATATATATATATATATATATATATATATATATATATATATATAAATATAAATATATATATATATATATATATATATATATATATATATATATATACATATATATATATATATATATATATATATATATATATATATATATATATATATATATATATATGTACATATATATATATATGTATATATATATATACATATATATATATATATATATATATATATATATATATATATATATATATATATATATATATATATATATATATATATATATATATATATATATATATATATATATATATATATATATATATATATTAGTATGGCCGAGAGAAGGAAGAGACTATGAAGAGAGAGCCTTCATAATATTTTTTTTTAAAAGTTGCTTTAGATATTGCTCATGCTATTGAATAGCCTGCAGCACCTATTTATTGGCTCGTTTTCTGCATATGTTGTGTTGTGTTGGTATTCAATAAGCAATTGTCGGGATCTAGTGACTCTCAAGGGCTGATTGAGCGCAAACTTATCTTACAAGCAGACGACATTAACCACGTCTCTGATGACATCGAAGCTGAAGCAGGCAGATAACATTAATCTTCTCGACGCAAGGGGTAACAAATTAATCCATTTCAGGCGATATTGGCATGGGGGTAGATTACTGATATCATAAGGGTTGAAAAGATCTCTCAGAGCGAACAGTAAAAACTGCTTCTGAATAGACTCAAATCTTTGGC
>OZ022265.1:60844667-60912167 GCA_963978885.1 Nemotelus pantherinus
ACTTTTGTATCAATAAATGCTTACAGTTAGGCAATCCGCACACGGGTCGTTGAGCTAACGTCGTAGATGCGATATTTCTACGCTTGGTCGTCACAACCTATGTAAATCAATGGGTGACCGCTAACGGAGCGTTAGCCTATCGTGAAGAGCGAGAAGCGTAGTCGGTTCACGTTGAGTGCGTCTCAAGCGTTGTGCATTGCAGGCCTCAAGTCGAATATCTAGTCGTTTTTGCAAGCGCGATGGATGACGGCAACGTACAATTCGTGGGGGAGGTGGAAAACTGCCCCGAATTGTATGATTTTACGACGCATACTGACGTTTTCTTCGCGACCCGTGTGCGGACATGATACGAGGATGACGGCACTCGTTTTCTCGCGAGCTTCACAAGTGTCAAACGCATATCTCACGTATCGCATGGCTAACGACCCGTGTGCGGAGTGCCTTAGTATTCACACCGGAAACACTTACAATGAAAATAAATAACCAATGTTTCAATTCCCAAAGTTCTGCAAATTTTTCGGATCGCAGCCCCAAACACCAACTTTAGTTACAATGCTGCAGGCACTGCGCATTTTTTTCATTGATGTTATATGAGATGCTGCTTTAAAAATTATGTGAAATAAGCAACTGATAACGAATATAATTAACCCGTGTTTTACTCTCATAAACGTTGAAATTCATGGCAGTGGTAATATCTGAAACCTTCCACCATATGAGTTATAATGCATTCTTGAGACCAAAGTAAAACGTGGCATTTGAAACAGTTTGGCCGTAATAAACAGCACATGTGGTGGAATATGCATTCAAAACCTGCACAATTCTTCTACTGTTCTTCGAACATTAGTGTTTCTAGCGGTTCAGGTGCGCTAGAGTTTTTTTATTTCGACACCATTAAATATGTATCATATAATTTCAATTGATGAGCTGAACTATCCAAACGCAGCAATAGTTGCACTACACGTGGTGCTATTTTCATTGATTATTTATTTATTTAACTAAACAAGGTAACAAAAAATAACAGCAAATCTAAAACTGTTCTTCTTATGCTAAATTACAATAACATTTCTAAATGTTTGCAGACTTTTTTGTCTGGTTGTTAATTCAGCATGGAAGTTTTGAGGAAAGTAAAATAATGACATTTAAAAATTTAAAGCAGTATATATTTTTTTTAATAAAAGTTTAGAAATAGAAGAGGAAGAGTAGTTCGAAAAAATGTTAAATATTTTGCAGCATTTATTTATCGGTTCCCTGTCTCCATAGATAGTGTGATATTAATGCTCATTAAGGAGACGTGTGTGCCTAGTTACAGGATTATTGAATATGATTTTATTACCAAGATATTCTACGTTAACCAAACCCCTAACGACATCAAAGACGAAGCATGAAGATAATACCGATCTCCTTGAAGAAAGTGTCGCCAGATTTTATGCTGCTTCCTCACTTTGGGCCATGATCGGCCACTGAAATGGTCGCAATGATCGCCACAATGATGTCCACCATCACACATTTGCTTCCACACACTGGGCCACTAGATGGGCTAGTCAACATTTTTCGGCTCCGCATGATGGTTTGCTTTGATGTGTGTGAAAAACCGCTCCGAAAACCATCCTCGGCCATCGCCATTTCCATGCTTCGCCACTGTCGGCCACTGCAAGCCATCGCCCGTCTACACAATGGGCCACATGATGGCCCACAGTGAAGAGGCAGCATAAGAGTTAAGGGGTTACCCCCACTTGTAGCGCAATAAAATAGGTCATTTTCATGAATTTTTTTTAACAAAACTACGAAATGTTTTTAAACGACTGTTATATTTTCTTAAAGTACATACTTTGAACACCTTCCAGTAATTTTTTTATTGAAAAATATTACATGATTTAATTACAAATGGCCGTCAAAACAATGGAATTTTAATTTTCACCTTTTGCGGTGACCAAAATTGTGTCGAACTGGATCATCTGAAACAAAAAATTGCGATGGACTTAGTTAAATAACAGTATAAACTAGTGGTTGATCGAAGGATTTAAAACAATATCCATTTTTCACAAAATGGCGGACAGTCAAAGTTAATATTTCGATTTTCACTTAAAAAAATGGTCGCCTTTTGGCTATAAAACGGCCATTTTTTATTTAACGATCAAACACTAGATTTTTATGTATTAAATAAGCCTGCTAAGTTTCAAAAAGATCGGTTCAGTAGTTTTCGAGTAATTTTGGTCACCGACTTCAAAGATGTCATTTCGAGAAAAACGCGTTTATAAGTATAAGTAACGGTTGTATACGCAACAGTTTCTTCTCTTTCAACGCTCATATCTCGGTTAATTATGTTTGGATCGACTTGAAATTTGAAGGACGTATTCTCAGATAGTTATACTTAAAAAAAATGCAACAAAAAAAAAACGAAAAACTTAAAAGTTACAAGTGGGGGTAACCCCTTAAAGTCATGTGGATGCTTTTGCTTTTGGACAGATTTCTGTTTACTACTATGAGTATCGAAAAAAAGGATTCCAGGCGATGCAAGCATATTCAACTAGAGGGCGAACTAAAGACATAAACAGAGACCTTGTAGCCCATACGTTCTTAAATTCTTTTGCATGTCTTTTAATGAATCCTAGTTGCCTGCTAGCTCTTGCAAGAACTCTGTCATACTGAAGATTAAAACGCAGCTTTTTATCCAGTACGACACTGAGATCCACGACACTATCAACATTTTTCAGGAGCTGATTATTCAGGTGATAATCGAAATTAAGAGTAGTGTTAAAATCAACCTATCCTTTGAATTTTGTTTTCATCCAAAGATTGCATCCAAAGTTTCAGCGATTCAATATTGTCTGAGGCTAATAACATCCAATAATTTTCAAAACTTGAAAAATTGAAACATTAGTTCCTTATTTTTATTGTATATGATTTGCAGATGAATATATAATGGAAGCATCTGTTAGTGCAAAATTTACGAAAATGTCTGGTTCTGCCAACCCTGTGTTGACAGCGTTAACAAAAATATACCACATCTACTTCACGTAAAGTTACATCCGCCCTGTGAATTTAGTCTCGATTGGAAGTTCTGGGGGTGAAAATAATGTTAGTGTTACCACCTTCAAACTTTTTCGAAACATTAATATTTGTCGTTTATAGTTATTGTAGGATCGTTCCCATTTGAAAATTTACTGACAACATCGCTTAGTATAGAAATGCCAAAAACTTACAAAAAGAGCCATAGTTGGCAGCCTTTTTGCTACAACACCCTGAAATGCTACATTTGGTTTATAATAAGGCCCATTTATACCTGTTTTTCGTTTTGATTTCATGGCTGGATCGAAAGTTAAAAGGAAAGAGCTTTATTTCATGCACATTTACAAGACTTAGGTCACGAAAATTACCATAGCTGTCAGCTCTATTCTAAGTTTTCAACCAAAGTTGAAAAAAGAAAGTTCTGTCTTAGAGTAAGATTCAAGCACTGTGTGAATTTCGTTAAAATGTGTTGGCTGAATCGGAAGTTATAAGCTTAAAAGCAGTTTTTTTCGCAGTGAATACTTCAAGACGGCACCACTGCCATAAGGTTAGCTGCATTTCAACATCGCTTTTATCAGACCTGGTCTTAGTTAATATCAATCTGTCCTGTTTTTTCGATAATGATCGGATTATCCAACTGTCAAACCTCGTGAATTTCGAGTGCTGAAAATAGAGGTAATTTGGTGATTGGTTGCCATTTTCGTACAACTCCAAATTTTCAAAATTTCAAATTGACATGGTGAATAAAGATTAATATTTATAAATAATTTGCATATTTTTGTTGAAAAGCAATAATTTCTAGGAGGGTCGATGATTTGGAGGATTTGTTTCACCTGTCTGCCATTGTTACAGGGTTGCCTGCACAGTTTTGAAAATCCATGTGTGTATAGTTTTGATCAACATCAATACGCTCCGCAAAGTTCACGATAATCTGATGTTGTTGTCAGACTGCTAGATTCATTAATTCATACCACTTAGTTTAATTTCTTTAATTTTACCTTAATTATTATATTATTGTGTTTTACATAACCTTAAGTTTATCAATTCAATAAGTAATGATAATGAATATAAACCAAGGCGATTAAACTTAAAAGATATATTTATTTTTCAACATAGTCTTCTAATAAATTAATACGCTTAGTTCATCTTTTTTCCAAACCCCGGATACCCTTAAAAAAAATTCTTTACCTGGACTCTCCCAAAATACCGCAACAGCGGCCGTCACTTCGCTATCGTTTTCAAATGTCTTACTCCGAAGGTGTTGTTTGAGCCGAAGAAAGAGGAAGAAGCCACTGAAAGCTAGATCTGCCAAATAGGGTGGGTGTTCAAGTAGTTCGAATCCTGTGTCGTTAATTGTATCCATCGCAGCTGCAGCCTTGTGAGCCGGTGCGTTATTTTGAAGAAACAGAACTTCGGCTCACAGTTTTCCGTGTGTTTTCTCCTTCATTGCCTCTCGCAGTCTTCTTATTTGGTCAGCTTAGTAGGAGCTTGATATAGTGGGTCCCTTTTCTAAATACTCCATCACAATAATTTCTTCAGCGTCCCAAAAAACAGATGCCATAACCTTTCCTGCCGAACTTGACACTTTGAATTTCTTCAGCATCGATGAAGAGGGTCGCTTTTAGGTCATCGATTGCATTTTGGTTTCTGGATCAAAATGGCGAGTCCAGGTCTCATCCATGGTCACGAAATGTGACAAAAAGTTCTCCTTATCTGCCTGGAACTTTTTGAGATTCGTCCTTGAATTGTCGATTCGTTTCTTCTTATGCTCGTCTTTTAACATTCTCGAGCAGAGACCTTCTTCATATGTATTTTGTTGGCAAAGATTTTTCGAACACTACCATATGAGATTCCTGTGACCTCAGCTACATGCCTGAGGATCACTCTTTGATCTGCCAACACGACATCTTCGCCTTTTTTTTCGTTCTCTTCAGTGAGGGATGTGGATGGACGTCCTTTGCGGTGTTCATCTTCAGTGTATGTTCTTCCCAGCTTAAACTCCTTGGCCTAGCGTGCAACGGTGGAATATGGAGAAGCAGAGTCTCCTAATGTTTCCACCATGTCGCCGTGTATGCCTCTGGTAGACAAATTTCGTTTTTCCCCATTTTTGATGTTCTCTTTTCATCTGTTCGTTTTCAAATGAATGAAGCTCCTCTTAGAACTGTGTTATACTAGAGCTATTGCTTTCGGTACTTTGAATCCCTGGAATTGTGGCCTATTCATATGTTTTTTTTTCATGTTGACTTTGTGAGTATATGCGGTAGTAAAATTTTTTTTTTTTTAATTTTAGCAATCTGGAAATAACCGATTATCATTACTTATTGATCAACCCTCATATAAATAAACACATTGTTTTCATATTGAACCATGTTTATTTCAATTAAATAAGAAAGCTTTATTTAGCATTATAATTTAACAAGATCTAGCATTATTTAGCATTAAATAAAATTGAATCTAGCATTATTCCAAAAAAATAAGTGGCAGCACTGCATGCAACGCGGGATTAGATTTGCCCCATAACACATTGCATCTTTTCTCTGTATGTATGTGTTAAATCGATCGTGTCCAAATATTTTTTTATGCTATAATAATAAACTAATAATAAAATACCAAAATATAGCATTGTTAAGTATTTATTAATAAAAACTCTAGCGCACCTGAACCGCTAGAAAACTAATTTTCGAAGAAATTGTCTTTGAGTGACAATGTGGAAAGACGTAATACACTTTTTTGTAGAATCGTACCAACCATTCCTTATCTCAAGTAACAAAACTCAACTATAACACAAATGATGAAAATGTTCAGTGCAGGCAACATTTTCCCAACGAAGCAACCATAAGTTTATACATAAGGATTTCGTCGAAAGCTTTAGCGGTTAACGTTGTTTGAAGCTGCCATCCAAAAAATGTTCAAAACTCGGAAAATTTAAAAATTGGTTTCTTAGTTTTATTGCAAATGTTTTGCATATGTGTATGTAATTTGAAACATCTGTTGATGCAATAGTTACGAAAATGGCTAAAGCTCGTTACCCTGTGTCAGCAGCAAAGCAAAATATATCCCAAATCTGCTTCACGTTAAACTAAACCCAACCAATAAATTTCGTTTCGATTGAAACACTGCGCTAGAAGTTATACGGATGAAACAAAATTTAGGGTTACCACCCTCAAAACTTTTCAAATTTTTAAAACGTTGATATTTGTTGTTAATTTTCATTGCAGGATCGTTCCCATTTACAAATCTAATGACATAATCGCGCAGTAAAGAAATTCCAAAAAATTACAAAAATGGTCATAGCTGGCAGTCCTTTCACGATTTTTGTACGAAATTCCTACGACATTTGGCTCACATCTAAATTAATTTACTGCATAAACTTCATTTTGATATCATGACTGCACCGGAAGTTATAGGGAAAAAGCTTTATTTTGCTGAGCAAATTTGCAAGATTTAGGAGACAAAAATCACCATAGCTGGCAACCCTATTCTAATTTTTCAGCCAAATTTTCACCAAATGTTACGTTAAGTAAGATCCGAAAATTGTGTGAATTTTGTTTAAATCTGATGGCTGAATCGGAAGTTATAGGCCAAAAAAATGTTTTTTTTCCCAGTGATTTTTCAAGATGGCAACACTGCCACAGGATTGCTCGCATTTCAAAATCATTTCTACCAGACTTGGTCCTAGTTGATACCAATATGTCCTGTGAATTTCATGCTGATCGGATAATGCAGTCGTCAGTTTTCGTGAACAGAACTTTCGAGTGCTGAAAATAGAGGTAATTTTGTAATGGGTTGCCGTTCTTGTGCAAATCGAAATTTTAAAAATTTCAAATTGACATGATGCACAAACGTTAAGATTTATCAATGATTGGAATTTTTGGTCAAAAATTTTTCAGGATGTTCAATGATTTGAATGATTTTTTTTCAAGAGCCTGCCGCAGCTACAGGGTTACCCGCACTACCATGGAAATCCATATGTATTAAACTTTAGTCAACAGCAATACGCTCTGGAAATTTCACGATGATCCAATATTTTTGTCAGAAGTAATGACAAATCAAAATTTGAAAAAAAATCCTTGCCTACTTTTAGGCATGCTGCACCCACACACGGCTCAAAATTTCCAATTCTTTACCATAAACAAGCTTAAAACATAATAAGTTTTCATTTTCAATACTATTTTTGAACAAAAACTCACGCTGCTTGGAAATATAGGAGTACCTCAAAATTCACTAAAACGCTCGCTGCCGCCAAAAGATTTAGGATATCTGAATTTAAGCAAATTGTGGACCTACCTACTAAATATATCTACGTTCTCCGAAATTTTCAGCACAATCGGATTGGCCACTCCAGAGATTATCTCCCTTAATCATTTTGATGATATATATATATATATATATATATATATATATATATATATATATATATATATATATATATATATATATATATATATATATATATATATATATATATATATATATACAGAAATATGAATTTTCGGCGAAACGAGTTTAATACTACTTTTCTTCGAAACATAGTAAAAACATTATCAATTTTATGACTCCTCCATAAAATCAACTTAAAGTCTTTAACTCCCAAAAATTATATGTCTCTTTTTTTAAATAAAAATTGACTTATTTACATAAAATTATTCTTACATATGAGACTTTTTATAAATACGTATATAATTATGTATGACACTTATGGTAATTATATATGACATTTTTGCCACATCCCATACAACGTAGAGTTAAAAGTACCCGGAACCCACTTAATGCAAGAGCTTACGCTGCAAATTCGCGCCAATAATTATTCAGCACTGTCAATCGACGCACCAATATTCACCGCCAGCTGCTGTGAAATTCAATTTATTTGGTTGTGTTAAACATAACATTTAACGCATTTTAAAAGTCTTGGGGCTAAAAAAGCCCAACGGTGTATGGTGAGGGTTAAGAAATTATTGTAAGGAATATACATTTAGTTCCGAAAAAGAGACGACTCTGTTTTTTGGATGCTATTCATCTTAGGTTTTTGGAAATTTGTCAAAATTTAAGATCGAGTTCGAGCTAAGAATACGAAAATCAGTAAACATTTTTTTGTCAGTTTTTGACTTGCAAAGAAAGTAGGACACAAGAGCCTAGGATAATTTAATTCCTAATAAATGATCTCTACCTTTACATCAATTTGTATTTGATGCTACAGCACCGAAAGTATAAGTTTGGAACAGCTGAATCAATGAATTTTCTAAGGATAATTTTCGAAGAAAATTAGTATTAAACTCGTTTCGCCGAAAATTCATATTTCTAGATATATATATATATATATATATATATACATATATATATATATATATATATATATATATATATATATATATATATATATATATATATATATATATATATATATACATATATATATATATATATATATATATATATATATATATATATATATATATATATATATATACCTTTATATATATATATATATATATATATATATATATATATATATATATATACATATATATATATATATATATATATATATATATATATATATATATATATATATATATATATATATATATCTCAGCAAAATGGTTAATAGAGATCATCTCTGGAGTGGCCGATTCAATAAAAGTGAAATTTTCGGAGGACGTAGATGTATATAGTAGGTAGGTCCATGACTTGCTAGAATTCAGATATCCTAAACCTTTTGGCGGCGGCGAGCGTTTTAGTGTTTATTTATCAATTGAATTAACTAAGAACTGTCAAATAAGAGAATTTGTTTTTTTTTTAATGCTTAAAATTGCATAAATTTATTAATGTGTTTTATTATATTTTGAAACAAGTTGGATTTTTTACGTAATTTTACGAGCTTCAATAATTTTTTTTGCACTTAAAACCATTACTCCCAGCTTTTTTTACCTGTCTTGCGTCCTAGTTTCACTACCATGCCAAATTATAAACTGCTAATGAAAATTTTTTTCAAATTTCAGAATACACTTTATGAATGGGTACGTGACCATCGCGTTCACCACAAATATTCAGAAACTGATGCTGATCCACACAACTCCAAACGAGGATTCTTTTTCGCTCATGTTGGTTGGTTAATGATGCACAAGCATCCAGAAGTCCTTCGCCGTGGCCGACAATTGGATATGAGTGACGTTTTGAGCGATCCTGTTGTACAATTTCATCAGAAATACTTTGTCATATTGAAAATTCTGTTTTGTTTCATCCTGCCAACGCTAGTTCCTGTTTACTTCTTTGATGATTCGTGGTATTGGGCCGTAATGACTGAAATGGTACTGCGATATGTTTTCAGCTTGAATTTTACGTGGTCGGTGAACAGTGCCGCTCATATGTGGGGAACAAGACCATACGATAAGTAAGAACAATGGAACAAGCAATTTCTATCTTTTTAATAGGCATTGTCAGAAAAAAATGTATAGTTCAAATTTTAAATGTTTGACAGAATTTTAGACTTGTAAACAATCAATAACACATTTTTTTAAATTTGATGCAAAGATTGATTGATTGATTATACGAAGATTCAGTTTGATACATAACCACGAGAAAAATTAATTTCGTCATACTATTTCAATATTAAATTGATAAAAAAAAATTAAAATCAACAGAAGAAGAAGATTAGGTTCAAATATCCACCAGCTTACGTGCGTTAATATGCATCGCTTCTTATCTCGTGTAGTCTAAGGAGTAGAGGACTGCATCCTGTTGTTCAAATGCAGGTTTGGACGGCAGACCGTGCTTCGAGTTTTGAGTTAGCCTAGTTCTAAGTAGGTACTTAAGTTAAATCAGTCAACTTGCAAAAATCATAAAGATATAAGTATCACTTATCTCTTTATTTTATTATGTTGATATGCAAATATGCTATATATACACTGTCTTCCAAAATCGAAAATAACCGGCAGCTTAAGATATCGGTTTATCGTCGATGCAACGAATGAATGTCGAAAATTGCTTTTTCCCGTATTTGCGAAAATATATGTTGTGCAAATGAGAGTCACAAAATCTGACTACTTTTTATGGCTAAAAAGACCTAACACACAAATGAACTTTGTTGTTGTCTAATTTCACATTTACAAGTTTAACGTCAATATGAGCATTTGGAAGTTAATTTTATGAGTTATATCTATTCGAATCGACTCATTAAACATAAAAACGAAGCTGCTTGATTGCTCAAAACAGATGAAGCTATATTTATGATATATCACTTTACATACCTACAATAAATGTACTTTTTAAAGGAAGCTTCACAAACACTTGGTCAGTTAAGTTTGTGGTTAAAACTGTAATCCGCAAATCAAAAGAAAGCGCTAAAATGTAGATAGAAGCTTTATGCTTAGTAGGGTAAAATGGTTAGGCATAGACAATATAATCAATGTTTTCGCGGAGAGACAAAACTTCTGCGTACGCTTTCTTTTTTTCCAATTATGTAAACTTCAGTTACACTCATAGCTAACTTATTTCCTTTCCAGGAGGATAAATCCAAGTGAAAACATTGGAGTTTCGATCGTGGCGATGGGCGAGGGCTGGCACAACTATCATCACGTTTTCCCTTGGGACTACAAAGCAGCTGAGCTGGCTGCCTACTCTTTGAACATAACCACATTTTGGATCGACATTTTTGCGAAAGTTGGCTGGGCATATGATTTGAAGCAGCCTTCTAAAGATCTCGTGAAGCGAACTATTGAAAAGTATGGTGATGGGACCCATCCAGACTTCGGGCACCATCTGAGCGAAGTGCCTGCTCCAGAAGACGATGGGCGACATGAAGAGCCGCAGAGTTTTGCACAGACCGATAAAAAAGGTTCTTGATTAGTCAAAAACTTGCTAATTGGTGATACAGGGTTTAGTTTAAAAGGCTCTTAGTCCGTTCGATATTTATCCTAACTAATTTCAAAGCGAAAATTAGCATTGCAACTAAATGCAGTACATTACATAACTAATAGCCAAAGTCTAAAGTAGGAATTTATTATCAGATTACGTATATTTATAAACGTGGCTCTAAGGTTTAATAAATCCGCAGTCGCAAGTATATTTTAAGTGAAAATACGTTTTATAGGGGAAACTGAATTTCGGTGTTTACTTTATGTATGCAAGTGCGTAACTTTAAGATGTAATCGTACCGAAGAATAAACAATTAAAGGCTAACCTAATGCGTTTTTCTTTACACGATTTGAAACCTCTGTACGAACGCATTGAAAGCATTAGCCGCAGGTAAATATTATGTCAGCCTTCAAGTGGATCCAATGTTAACATTTCAAACATGTTTACTCGTTCACGCAGGTGCTTCGGCAACTTTCATCTGCTTTCTGTGGAGCCGAGCGTATCTTTGATAGAAATTAAAATTTGGTAATATTGCGTTAAAAAGAATTAAGCAAGCACTTGTAAAACTTTGAGTCTTGTTTGCGTCTACTTGCAAGTCACTCATGGCTTGTGCGCGCATTCTTCTTTATTTTAACGAGAAACCGTTGCGCTCTGTTTGCGAGTCGCTTGTACTGCGGCCGCTTTCATTTTCATGCTCATTCGTCTTTATTGATTTGTGCAATCCGAAACTGCTTGCAACTTGATTTTCAGCTTTGTGGGCACATCATATTTCAACAGTTGCTGGGATAATCTCTATATAATAATTCTGTCGGAATGGTACTTTATACACCATTGATCGTAAGCGCGACATGCACTGAACAACGGTTGTACCGGCTTGTGTTTGGCCGATACCGGTACAGCCGTTGTATACAGAACAATACGATACGATTTTCTTTCGTTGCTAATGAGCTCGTATTCAGTTTTGAATGGTCGCTAAGTGAACATCCCCAATGGGAATCGCTGTAATGCATTCCAGGTGCATTTCCTCAATTTTTACTAATGTTCGAAGAACAATAGTATTAAACTCGTTTCGCCGAAAATTCATATTTCTTTATATATATATATATATATATATATATATATATATCAGCAAAATGATTTTCCGAGATAATCTCTGGAGTGGCCGATTCGATTGAGCTGAAACTTTCGGAGAACGTAGATGTATATAGTAGGTAGGTCCACGACTTTCTCAAATTCAGATATCCTAAACCTTTTGGCGGCGGCGAGCGTTTTAGTGAATTTTGAGGTACTCCTATATTTCCAAGCAGTGTAAATTTTCGTTGGAAAAAAGTATTGGGAATGAAAATTAATTATGTTTTTAGCTTGTATATGATAAAAAATTGAAATTTTTGAGCCGTGTGTGGGTGCTAAGTGCCTAAAAGTAGGCAAGGATTTTTTTTCAAATTTCGATTTGTCATTACTTGTGATCAAAACATCGGATCATCGTGAAAATTGCAGAGCGTACTGACGTTGACTAGGACTTAGCACATATGGGTTTTCAAGGTTGCACGGGTAACACTGTAGCTACGGCAGGCTCCTGAAAAAAAATCCTTCAAATCACTGACCCTCCTCAAAAATTTTTGATTTTTGGCAAAAGTTTCAAATCATTGATAAATTTTGACCTTTGTCCATCATGTCAAATTGAAATTTTGAAAATTCCGATTTGCACAAGAACGGCAACCCATCACCAAATTACCTCTATTTTCAGCACTCGAAAGTTCTGTTCACGAGAACTGACGACCGGATTATTCGATCAGGATGAAATTTACAGGACATGTTGGTATTAGCTAGGACCAGGTCTGATAGAAGTGATTTTGAAATGCGGGCAACCCTGTGGCAGTGGTACCATCTTGAAAAATCACTGAGAAAAAAAACAGCTTTTTGGCCTATAACTTCCGATTCAGCCATCAGATTTTAACAAAACTCACACAGTACTTGAATCTTACCCTTTGTAACATTTGGTAAAAATTTGGTTGAAAAATTAGAATAGAGCTGCCAGCTATGGTGATTTTTGTCTCATAAATCTTGCAAATTTGCTCAGCAAAATAAAGCTTTTTTCCCTATAGCTTTCGGTCCAGTGCAGAAATCAAAACGAAGTTCATGCAGCAAATGGACCTTGATGTGAAGTAAATGTCGTAGGAATTTCGTACAAAAATCATGAAAGGGCTGCCAGCTATGACCATTTTTGTAATTTTGTGGAATTTCTTGACTGAGCGATTATGTCATTAGATTTGCAAATGGGAATAATCCTGCAATGAAAATTAACAATAAATATTAACGTTTTAAAAATTTGAAAAGTTTTAATGGTGGCAACCCTAAAATTCTTTTCACTCGTATAACTTCCAGCGCAGTGTTTCAATCGAAACGAAATTTACTGGTTGGGTTTAACTTAACGTGAAGCAGATTTGGTATATATTTTGCTCTGCTGCTGACACAGGGTAACCAGTATTAGCCATTTTCATAAATATTGCACCAACAGATGCTTGAAATTACATACTCATATGCAAAGCATTTGCGACAAAAATAAGAAACCAATTTTTAAATTTTCCGAGTTTTGAACATTTTTCGGATGGCAGCCTCAAACAACGTTTAACCGCGGAAACTTTCGATGAAATCCTCCGATGAGAACGAAATTCAAAGAATAAGTTGATTTAAGTATGAGCTTGTTATGGTAAAATTATTGCTGCTTCGTTGGGAAAGTGTTGCCAGCACTGAACATTTTCATCATTTGTGTTATAGTTGAGTTTTGTTGCATGAGATAAGGAATGGTTGATATGATTCTACAAAAAAGTGTATTACGTCTTTCCAAATTTTTTGGTCACTCAAAGACAATTTCTTCGAAAATTAGTTTTCTAGCGGTTCAGGTGCGCTAGTTTTAGGTTTTCAATTTGTTCAAATTGTAATTTTTCGAAAATTAATTTTTGTAGGTATCCAGTTACATTTTTTATTGGATTTAATGTTAAAATTTGTTGAAATTGTTTAATATTACTAGTATATATTTTTCCAAAAATATCTGTTACAGTTATTAGATCTAATGATATAATGTGCAGTTAATTTGTATATTTTCTCGTTACAATTATGATTTATTGTTTTATTTCCATTGATTATTAGTATTATGGCCCAGTCATTTTAGCATGAAAAAGGGGTCAACCTCGTAATGGCAGACAATAAGCTGAATTTTTGTATATACCTTCATTTTGAGGTCCTCAAAGTTGCCTCAAAAGTTTCATTAAATCTCGTGTCTGCGTCAAAAGTTATTCAAGGTCAAAGGTGAGAAAAAACAGTTTTTTGCAATTATCTTGGTTTCTATTGCTCCAATGATGTCAACAGTATATATATATATATATATATATATATATATATATATATATATATATATATATATACCTTTATATATATATATATATATATATATATATATATATATATATATATATATACATATATATATATATATATATATATATATATATATATATATATATATATATATATATATATATCTCAGCAAAATGGTTAATAGAGATCATCTCTGGAGTGGCCGATTCAATAAAAGTGAAATTTTCGGAGGACGTAGATGTATATAGTAGGTAGGTCCATGACTTGCTAGAATTCAGATATCCTAAACCTTTTGGCGGCGGCGAGCGTTTTAGTGTTTATTTATCAATTGAATTAACTAAGAACTGTCAAATAAGAGAATTTGTTTTTTTTTAATGCTTAAAATTGCATAAATTTATTAATGTGTTTTATTATATTTTGAAACAAGTTGGATTTTTTACGTAATTTTACGAGCTTCAATAATTTTTTTTGCACTTAAAACCATTACTCCCAGCTTTTTTTACCTGTCTTGCGTCCTAGTTTCACTACCATGCCAAATTATAAACTGCTAATGAAAATTTTTTTCAAATTTCAGAATACACTTTATGAATGGGTACGTGACCATCGCGTTCACCACAAATATTCAGAAACTGATGCTGATCCACACAACTCCAAACGAGGATTCTTTTTCGCTCATGTTGGTTGGTTAATGATGCACAAGCATCCAGAAGTCCTTCGCCGTGGCCGACAATTGGATATGAGTGACGTTTTGAGCGATCCTGTTGTACAATTTCATCAGAAATACTTTGTCATATTGAAAATTCTGTTTTGTTTCATCCTGCCAACGCTAGTTCCTGTTTACTTCTTTGATGATTCGTGGTATTGGGCCGTAATGACTGAAATGGTACTGCGATATGTTTTCAGCTTGAATTTTACGTGGTCGGTGAACAGTGCCGCTCATATGTGGGGAACAAGACCATACGATAAGTAAGAACAATGGAACAAGCAATTTCTATCTTTTTAATAGGCATTGTCAGAAAAAAATGTATAGTTCAAATTTTAAATGTTTGACAGAATTTTAGACTTGTAAACAATCAATAACACATTTTTTTAAATTTGATGCAAAGATTGATTGATTGATTATACGAAGATTCAGTTTGATACATAACCACGAGAAAAATTAATTTCGTCATACTATTTCAATATTAAATTGATAAAAAAAAATTAAAATCAACAGAAGAAGAAGATTAGGTTCAAATATCCACCAGCTTACGTGCGTTAATATGCATCGCTTCTTATCTCGTGTAGTCTAAGGAGTAGAGGACTGCATCCTGTTGTTCAAATGCAGGTTTGGACGGCAGACCGTGCTTCGAGTTTTGAGTTAGCCTAGTTCTAAGTAGGTACTTAAGTTAAATCAGTCAACTTGCAAAAATCATAAAGATATAAGTATCACTTATCTCTTTATTTTATTATGTTGATATGCAAATATGCTATATATACACTGTCTTCCAAAATCGAAAATAACCGGCAGCTTAAGATATCGGTTTATCGTCGATGCAACGAATGAATGTCGAAAATTGCTTTTTCCCGTATTTGCGAAAATATATGTTGTGCAAATGAGAGTCACAAAATCTGACTACTTTTTATGGCTAAAAAGACCTAACACACAAATGAACTTTGTTGTTGTCTAATTTCACATTTACAAGTTTAACGTCAATATGAGCATTTGGAAGTTAATTTTATGAGTTATATCTATTCGAATCGACTCATTAAACATAAAAACGAAGCTGCTTGATTGCTCAAAACAGATGAAGCTATATTTATGATATATCACTTTACATACCTACAATAAATGTACTTTTTAAAGGAAGCTTCACAAACACTTGGTCAGTTAAGTTTGTGGTTAAAACTGTAATCCGCAAATCAAAAGAAAGCGCTAAAATGTAGATAGAAGCTTTATGCTTAGTAGGGTAAAATGGTTAGGCATAGACAATATAATCAATGTTTTCGCGGAGAGACAAAACTTCTGCGTACGCTTTCTTTTTTTCCAATTATGTAAACTTCAGTTACACTCATAGCTAACTTATTTCCTTTCCAGGAGGATAAATCCAAGTGAAAACATTGGAGTTTCGATCGTGGCGATGGGCGAGGGCTGGCACAACTATCATCACGTTTTCCCTTGGGACTACAAAGCAGCTGAGCTGGCTGCCTACTCTTTGAACATAACCACATTTTGGATCGACATTTTTGCGAAAGTTGGCTGGGCATATGATTTGAAGCAGCCTTCTAAAGATCTCGTGAAGCGAACTATTGAAAAGTATGGTGATGGGACCCATCCAGACTTCGGGCACCATCTGAGCGAAGTGCCTGCTCCAGAAGACGATGGGCGACATGAAGAGCCGCAGAGTTTTGCACAGACCGATAAAAAAGGTTCTTGATTAGTCAAAAACTTGCTAATTGGTGATACAGGGTTTAGTTTAAAAGGCTCTTAGTCCGTTCGATATTTATCCTAACTAATTTCAAAGCGAAAATTAGCATTGCAACTAAATGCAGTACATTACATAACTAATAGCCAAAGTCTAAAGTAGGAATTTATTATCAGATTACGTATATTTATAAACGTGGCTCTAAGGTTTAATAAATCCGCAGTCGCAAGTATATTTTAAGTGAAAATACGTTTTATAGGGGAAACTGAATTTCGGTGTTTACTTTATGTATGCAAGTGCGTAACTTTAAGATGTAATCGTACCGAAGAATAAACAATTAAAGGCTAACCTAATGCGTTTTTCTTTACACGATTTGAAACCTCTGTACGAACGCATTGAAAGCATTAGCCGCAGGTAAATATTATGTCAGCCTTCAAGTGGATCCAATGTTAACATTTCAAACATGTTTACTCGTTCACGCAGGTGCTTCGGCAACTTTCATCTGCTTTCTGTGGAGCCGAGCGTATCTTTGATAGAAATTAAAATTTGGTAATATTGCGTTAAAAAGAATTAAGCAAGCACTTGTAAAACTTTGAGTCTTGTTTGCGTCTACTTGCAAGTCACTCATGGCTTGTGCGCGCATTCTTCTTTATTTTAACGAGAAACCGTTGCGCTCTGTTTGCGAGTCGCTTGTACTGCGGCCGCTTTCATTTTCATGCTCATTCGTCTTTATTGATTTGTGCAATCCGAAACTGCTTGCAACTTGATTTTCAGCTTTGTGGGCACATCATATTTCAACAGTTGCTGGGATAATCTCTATATAATAATTCTGTCGGAATGGTACTTTATACACCATTGATCGTAAGCGCGACATGCACTGAACAACGGTTGTACCGGCTTGTGTTTGGCCGATACCGGTACAGCCGTTGTATACAGAACAATACGATACGATTTTCTTTCGTTGCTAATGAGCTCGTATTCAGTTTTGAATGGTCGCTAAGTGAACATCCCCAATGGGAATCGCTGTAATGCATTCCAGGTGCATTTCCTCAATTTTTACTAATGTTCGAAGAACAATAGTATTAAACTCGTTTCGCCGAAAATTCATATTTCTTTATATATATATATATATATATATATATATCAGCAAAATGATTTTCCGAGATAATCTCTGGAGTGGCCGATTCGATTGAGCTGAAACTTTCGGAGAACGTAGATGTATATAGTAGGTAGGTCCACGACTTTCTCAAATTCAGATATCCTAAACCTTTTGGCGGCGGCGAGCGTTTTAGTGAATTTTGAGGTACTCCTATATTTCCAAGCAGTGTAAATTTTCGTTGGAAAAAAGTATTGGGAATGAAAATTAATTATGTTTTTAGCTTGTATATGATAAAAAATTGAAATTTTTGAGCCGTGTGTGGGTGCTAAGTGCCTAAAAGTAGGCAAGGATTTTTTTTCAAATTTCGATTTGTCATTACTTGTGATCAAAACATCGGATCATCGTGAAAATTGCAGAGCGTACTGACGTTGACTAGGACTTAGCACATATGGGTTTTCAAGGTTGCACGGGTAACACTGTAGCTACGGCAGGCTCCTGAAAAAAAATCCTTCAAATCACTGACCCTCCTCAAAAATTTTTGATTTTTGGCAAAAGTTTCAAATCATTGATAAATTTTGACCTTTGTCCATCATGTCAAATTGAAATTTTGAAAATTCCGATTTGCACAAGAACGGCAACCCATCACCAAATTACCTCTATTTTCAGCACTCGAAAGTTCTGTTCACGAGAACTGACGACCGGATTATTCGATCAGGATGAAATTTACAGGACATGTTGGTATTAGCTAGGACCAGGTCTGATAGAAGTGATTTTGAAATGCGGGCAACCCTGTGGCAGTGGTACCATCTTGAAAAATCACTGAGAAAAAAAACAGCTTTTTGGCCTATAACTTCCGATTCAGCCATCAGATTTTAACAAAACTCACACAGTACTTGAATCTTACCCTTTGTAACATTTGGTAAAAATTTGGTTGAAAAATTAGAATAGAGCTGCCAGCTATGGTGATTTTTGTCTCATAAATCTTGCAAATTTGCTCAGCAAAATAAAGCTTTTTTCCCTATAGCTTTCGGTCCAGTGCAGAAATCAAAACGAAGTTCATGCAGCAAATGGACCTTGATGTGAAGTAAATGTCGTAGGAATTTCGTACAAAAATCATGAAAGGGCTGCCAGCTATGACCATTTTTGTAATTTTGTGGAATTTCTTGACTGAGCGATTATGTCATTAGATTTGCAAATGGGAATAATCCTGCAATGAAAATTAACAATAAATATTAACGTTTTAAAAATTTGAAAAGTTTTAATGGTGGCAACCCTAAAATTCTTTTCACTCGTATAACTTCCAGCGCAGTGTTTCAATCGAAACGAAATTTACTGGTTGGGTTTAACTTAACGTGAAGCAGATTTGGTATATATTTTGCTCTGCTGCTGACACAGGGTAACCAGTATTAGCCATTTTCATAAATATTGCACCAACAGATGCTTGAAATTACATACTCATATGCAAAGCATTTGCGACAAAAATAAGAAACCAATTTTTAAATTTTCCGAGTTTTGAACATTTTTCGGATGGCAGCCTCAAACAACGTTTAACCGCGGAAACTTTCGATGAAATCCTCCGATGAGAACGAAATTCAAAGAATAAGTTGATTTAAGTATGAGCTTGTTATGGTAAAATTATTGCTGCTTCGTTGGGAAAGTGTTGCCAGCACTGAACATTTTCATCATTTGTGTTATAGTTGAGTTTTGTTGCATGAGATAAGGAATGGTTGATATGATTCTACAAAAAAGTGTATTACGTCTTTCCAAATTTTTTGGTCACTCAAAGACAATTTCTTCGAAAATTAGTTTTCTAGCGGTTCAGGTGCGCTAGTTTTAGGTTTTCAATTTGTTCAAATTGTAATTTTTCGAAAATTAATTTTTGTAGGTATCCAGTTACATTTTTTATTGGATTTAATGTTAAAATTTGTTGAAATTGTTTAATATTACTAGTATATATTTTTCCAAAAATATCTGTTACAGTTATTAGATCTAATGATATAATGTGCAGTTAATTTGTATATTTTCTCGTTACAATTATGATTTATTGTTTTATTTCCATTGATTATTAGTATTATGGCCCAGTCATTTTAGCATGAAAAAGGGGTCAACCTCGTAATGGCAGACAATAAGCTGAATTTTTGTATATACCTTCATTTTGAGGTCCTCAAAGTTGCCTCAAAAGTTTCATTAAATCTCGTGTCTGCGTCAAAAGTTATTCAAGGTCAAAGGTGAGAAAAAACAGTTTTTTGCAATTATCTTGGTTTCTATTGCTCCAATGATGTCAACACATCGGATCGAAATTGTAGAGCATCAAATTTGCGACAGTTTTTATTTGAAGCATTTTTTTATGCGCTCCACCAGTTTTCCGATAATGCAATGTCAACCGTGAATACCTGTGAATAATACCTTCAGTTTTGAATTATTTGTATTATTTATCAGCAAATACATTGTAGTTAATAGCATTTTACCTATTTTTAAACAATGATTGTGCGAATTAGGCAAGAAAAAAAAACTTATTGGTATGCTCATTGAAAAGTTTGAGAGTGTAAATATCACAACAAAACAAGCGAGAGATGGTGCTGATGTTCTTATTATAGAAACAGCTATCGAAGAATCCAAACATGAAAGGACTGCTATCATTATAGGAGAAGACATAGATTTACTAGTTTTTTTAATTGGACGCACCCAATTACATCAAGAAGAAAAAGTTGGCAAAGGCAATGTCAAAACACAAATATGTTCTTCAACAAGTTTCGGTAAATACCCCATTTCTAAAAAACATGTTTTATTTCTACATGCATTCAGTGGATGTGATACAACCTCTGCGCTGTTTAAAAAAGGAAAATAAACTTTCATAAAAGCACTAGAACAACTTGCCAATTCCGACGAACTAGCTCAAGTTTTTCTAGAAGAAAAGTGCCCTGTCCAACAATTACACGATAATGGCATTCGGATCTTACTAGCGATATACAATGCTCCAAAATCTGAGGGCAATATCGGTCATTATCGATATACTCAGTTCATTTAATCTACAAAACTTAATAAACCTGTGCAATTATCTAATCTTCCACCGACAAGTGCAGCGGCCTATCAGCATATAAACCGTGCCTATTACCAAGTTTACAAAATGGTTAGGGCATGATTTAGAACCCCAGGAAAAGGGTTGGGTGTTTCAAAATGAGTTCCTCGAGCCAATGACAACAATATTACCACCAGCTTCCGATGAATTACTGAATACTCTATTTTGTAATTGTAAGAATGGATTTGGTGCACGGTGCCGATGTAGAAAATCGGGACTGCAATGCCCCGTGGCCAGTGTAATGGGCATGCTTGCCTCAATGCTGTTTCATTGCAAAGTGACTGTGAGCAAGAGAGTGCTTTTGACCATGAAATTCAGAAAGGTCTGGAAACACCAATTCAAGGCACCAAAGATGATGACAATGATACAGAAATTTTCGAACGTCCAGAAGATAACGATGAAGAAGAAAAGTAATACTTTTGTTATTTAAATTATTAAAGATTGATAGATTAACAATAAGTAAAATATATATTAAAATAAATTAAATATATGTTAAATGTTGTTAGATACAATGTATTTACTGATAAATAATACAAATAATTCAAAACTGAAGGTACTATTCACAGGTATTCACGGCTGACATTGCATTACAGTACATATGGCTGAGTGCTGCGCGCTTACCGCCCTCTATCGGAAAAATGGTTGAGCGCATAAAAAAATGCTTCAAATAAAAACTGTCGCAAATTTGATGCTCTACAATTTCGATGTGTTGACATCATTGGAGCAATAGAAACCAAGATAATTGCAAAAAAATGTTTTCTCTCACCTTTGACCTTGAATAACTTTCGACGCAGACACGAGATTTTATGAGACTTTTGAGGCAACTTTGAGGACCTCAAAATGAAGGTATATACAAAAATTTAGCTTATTATCTCTCATTCCGAGGTTGATTGCTAAAATGACTGGGCTATTAAACCTGTTAGAATTTCTGTTATAGTAGTTTTGTTTGTAATATTTTCAATACAATGTGTGTTTTTACATTCTAACTTATTTTTCAATTGTTTATATAATATAACTTCGTTTATATTAATATTCAAAGTTTTATAAATTTTATTTGGAATTTTATTTACATAATATGATGATATGGGTTCAGTGAGAACTGGTATATTAATTACGAATACAATGATATTTTGTTTAAGAAATACATTAATATTTATTTCCTTTAATTCATCGAAAGTCAAATTCAAATTATCTATTTCGTCATGAGTTAATATTGAGCGTGACATTATCCCAGTTCTAGCAGAATTTATGTTGTCTATAATTTTTTCAATTTCATCCTTTAGTAGATCTAAATTATGATTTAATTGAAGTTGGACTAATAGTTTGTTAGTTTGTTTGGTACTATTATTAATGTTTTTAGTTGATTCCTCATATAACCGATTTGTTTGGTTAATGTTAGTTATTATTTTATTCAAATTATTTTGAAAAGCTGTATTTATATTTATTTGTTTGTTAAAGCATTCGATTAATGTATGATTGTTAATATCAATGATTTTAAGATGTTGCATTACCTCTTCATAATCTTCGCTGTCCATTAATCCGAATAGCCATTTGTATACTGTTCCTATAGGATTGACTAGTCCTCGTCTGTATCTGTTTGGTGGTATGAATCCTTTTCCATGTGTGTTATTTTTGAAAGAGATTACTTTTGTAAAGTGAAGTAACTTCAATTCACTTTTTATTGTTTTTATGGTTTCTATATTATGAGGGGTTAACTCGATTTCGCTAGAAATTTGAGCTAATGCGTATTCATATTGTTCAAGGTCAATTTTATGATATATTCTATTATATGTTTTTATTAATCTTATTAGATCCTTTTTTATAAGAACTATTCTTGATTCGGATTCTACTTTCTCTATTGTTATTTCTGCTTTACAGTGTGCTACTAGTGCTATTAGTAATAGAGTGATGAATATGTTTAGAGTCCAAATCTGTAAAAGATATTTTATGTAGCTAATTGTCCTTGTAGTATTTCTAGGATTATTTTATTTCTGATATTTGGTATGTCTTCAGAATTAAAGTCAAATGATTTAGTTTGAGCTATATACTTTGCAAATGTACAAGTAAATACCCTACAATCGTTGAAATTATTTTGTAAAGGAATATTATTTACATTTTCAAGATGTAAATTATTAATATCGAAAGGTGTATTTAATTTGTTCAAAGATTCGTTGTTTAAATATTCTCGAAGTGTTTCTAAAATGTTGTCGTTAGTGTTTCCTAATGAATCGTACATTTTAATTATTTTTGTTTTTGGATGTATTGTAGCTAATGTCCTATGATTATTGTTTATATGTACTGGAATTAATATTATATCAAATTCAAATATATTAACTTGTTTTGTCCAACGATTTACTCCGTTGTAGCCTAATCTCAAAAGAGTAGGAATGAAAAATGTGTTCATGCAATATAATATAGGTAAATTGTTAGAATTATTGTTATGTCCAACTATTAAATTAAAATAGAAATTAATTAATTGATCGTTTGACCAAGAATTGTTTGATAATGTTTTGAGGTCTTTTCTAGTTATACTTAAACCAAATTTATTTGTTAAAATTTCATCTTCTGTTCCATTAGTAAATGCGTTTTCTATAATGTTTTGTTGCTCGCTGTTTAGAAATGGTATGTCTGCTGCTGCAATTTCATGATTATAGTATTTCTTTATTCTTCTTATGCGGTTTTGGTGTATTTTATTTTTATTTTTTTTTAATATATATATATATATATATATATATATATATATATATATATATATATATATATATATGTTATATATATATATATATATATATATATATATATATATATATATATATATATATATATATATATATATATATATATAGAAATATGAATTTTTGGCCAAAATGATTTTAATACTAATGTTCTTCTTCGAACATTAGTAATAAAGTTCATGAATTATTAGTTACAAGAAAAAACAAATGGATTGATTATCATAATAAAAACAGAGAAAACAAACAAGATATTCAACCTGGTAAAATTTTTATAAAAAACTATATGAATGAGAGACATAAAGAACAACCAAAATATAGAAAAATCAATGTAATAAGAAATAACGAAAATAATGATATTAGTTTAATAAAAAATAATAGACCTAAAAATAAAATACACCAAAACCGCATAAGAAGAATAAAGAAATACTATAATCATGAAATTGCAGCAGCAGACATACCATTTCTAAACAGCGAGCAACAAAACATTATAGAAAACGCATTTACTAATGGAACAGAAGATGAAATTTTAACAAATAAATTTGGTTTAAGTATAACTAGAAAAGACCTCAAAACATTATCAAACAATTCTTGGTCAAACGATCAATTAATTAATTTCTATTTTAATTTAATAGTTGGACATAACAATAATTCTAACAATTTACCTATATTATATTGCATGAACACATTTTTCATTCCTACTCTTTTGAGATTAGGCTACAACGGAGTAAATCGTTGGACAAAACAAGTTAATATATTTGAATTTGATATAATATTAATTCCAGTACATATAAACAATAATCATAGGACATTAGCTACAATACATCCAAAAACAAAAATAATTAAAATGTACGATTCATTAGGAAACACTAACGACAACATTTTAGAAACACTTCGAGAATATTTAAACAACGAATCTTTGAACAAATTAAATACACCTTTCGATATTAATAATTTACATCTTGAAAATGTAAATAATATTCCTTTACAAAATAATTTCAACGATTGTAGGGTATTTACTTGTACATTTGCAAAGTATATAGCTCAAACTAAATCATTTGACTTTAATTCTGAAGACATACCAAATATCAGAAATAAAATAATCCTAGAAATACTACAAGGACAATTAGCTACATAAAATATCTTTTACAGATTTGGACTCTAAACATATTCATCACTCTATTACTAATAGCACTAGTAGCACACTGTAAAGCAGAAATAACAATAGAGAAAGTAGAATCCGAATCAAGAATAGTTCTTATAAAAAAGGATCTAATAAGATTAATAAAAACATATAATAGAATATATCATAAAATTGACCTTGAACAATATGAATACGCATTAGCTCAAATTTCTAGCGAAATCGAGTTAACCCCTCATAATATAGAAACCATAAAAACAATAAAAAGTGAATTGAAGTTACTTCACTTTACAAAAGTAATCTCTTTCAAAAATAACACACATGGAAAAGGATTCATACCACCAAACAGATACAGACGAGGACTAGTCAATCCTATAGGAACAGTATACAAATGGCTATTCGGATTAATGGACAGCGAAGATTATGAAGAGGTAATGCAACATCTTAAAATCATTGATATTAACAATCATACATTAATCGAATGCTTTAACAAACAAATAAATATAAATACAGCTTTTCAAAATAATTTGAATAAAATAATAACTAACATTAACCAAACAAATCGGTTATATGAGGAATCAACTAAAAACATTAATAATAGTACCAAACAAACTAACAAACTATTAGTCCAACTTCAATTAAATCATAATTTAGATCTACTAAAGGATGAAATTGAAAAAATTATAGACAACATAAATTCTGCTAGAACTGGGATAATGTCACGCTCAATATTAACTCATGACGAAATAGATAATTTGAATTTGACTTTCGATGAATTAAAGGAAATAAATATTAATGTATTTCTTAAACAAAATATCATTGTATTCGTAATTAATATACCAGTTCTCACTGAACCCATATCATCATATTATGTAAATAAAATTCCAAATAAAATTTATAAAACTTTGAATATTAATATAAACGAAGTTATATTATATAAACAATTGAAAAATAAGTTAGAATGTAAAAACACACATTGTATTGAAAATATTACAAACAAAACTACTATAACAGAAATTCTAACAGGTTTAATAGCCCAGTCATTTTAGCAATCAACCTCGGAATGAGAGATAATAAGCTAAATTTTTGTATATACCTTCATTTTGAGGTCCTCAAAGTTGCCTCAAAAGTCTCATAAAATCTCGTGTCTGCGTCGAAAGTTATTCAAGGTCAAAGGTGAGAGAAAACATTTTTTTGCAATTATCTTGGTTTCTATTGCTCCAATGATGTCAACACATCGAAATTGTAGAGCATCAAATTTGCGACAGTTTTTATTTGAAGCATTTTTTATGCGCTCAACCATTTTTCCGATAGAGGGCGGTAAGCGCGCAGCACTCAGCCATATGTACTGTAATGCAATGTCAGCCGTGAATACCTGTGAATAGTACCTTCAGTTTTGAATTATTTGTATTATTTATCAGTAAATACATTGTATCTAACAACATTTAACATATATTTAATTTATTTTAATATATATTTTACTTATTGTTAATCTATCAATCTTTAATAATTTAAATAACAAAAGTATTACTTTTCTTCTTCATCGTTATCTTCTGGACGTTAGGAAATTTCTGTATCATTGTCATCATCTTTGGTGCCTTGAATTGGTGTTTCCAGACCTTTCTGAATTTCATGGTCAAAAGCACTCTCTTGCTCACAGTCACTTTGCAATGAAACAGCATTGAGGCAAGTATGCCCATTACACTGGCCACGGGGCATTGCAGTCCCGATTTTCTACATCGGCACCGTGCACCAAATCCATTCTTACAATTACAAAATAGAGTATTCAGTAATTCATCGGAAGCTGGTGGTAATATTGTTGTCATTGGCTCGAGGAACTCATTTTGGAACACCCAACCCCTTTCCTGGGGTTCTAAATCATGCCCTAACCATTTTGTAAACTTGGTAATAGGCACGGTTTATATGCTGATAGGCCGCTGCACTTGTCGGTGGAAGATTAGATAATTGCACAGGTTTATTAAGTTTTGTAGATTAAATGAACTGAGTATATCGATAATGACCGATATTGCCCTCAGATTTTGGAGCATTGTATATAGGGATTCCAATCCCGAACCATATTTTCAATCCCGGGATTACGGGATTAAAAAATCTCAATCCCGGGATCCCGGGATCCCGGGATTTGAAATTCAAAATACAACACAACAAAATAAGTCAAGTTTCTAGTAAACAGATTATATAATTTGCCATCATTTCAAAACTACAACAATAAGTAAGCTCAAAACTGGATAAAAAATTGCATTATTACTAATTTATATTATTGATGCAAATAAAAACAATAATTTTAATTATCCAAAACGTTGACAGTATGAAGACAGATATTAAAAATTACATCTTTTACAAATTACAACAAAAAATCACGACCAAAAACCACAACAACAAAACACAACTCTTAGAATTGAGCTACATAGTAAAGTAACATATAAAAAATTCGGCCAAAGTTCATTGGGTTTTTCGGAAGTAACATTGAAGCAATAGCAAAGCATCTAAGGTACCGTCTCCAAGCCTGCTTCTAAATTTATTCCCGATTTTGGACGCCGCGGAAACGGTCGAAAAATATTGGTACGCCTGCTCCAAACTATGCAAGTGCCACCACTTTCGAAAAGATTCATTTCTTTTGCATTGGTTTTAATTAGATTAGTTTCTGGCGGCATTTCATGATTGATTATTTTCATACTTTTGCAGCTCCTCTTGTAGCGTTAATTGACGACTACCTTGTTCTGGATTCAATATGGTTATCTACTGGGTTCTCTTCATTTCTTTGGCTACCAAGCATAGGGTTCAGCATCTAGATCATTGAAGTATTTTTTTTTTAATATTTGCTTTGCTTGGTTTCCAAAATAGAGATTTTATTTCACTTGGTAAATTTTCGCTGGTACAATGTGGATTCTGAAGATAGCTTAGCATACCAGATAGCTCGATACACTGACGCTCTTTTATTCGGTCCAATATTGCAATTTTCATAGCATTCAGAAGAATAGACCGTTTTTCTCCTAACAGCCTAAATACAAATATTGATGAAGTATTAGCAGTGCATAAATTTGCAATTCTGCGACTAAAGGCCGTCACAGCCAATTTTACAGAGAGTAAAACTTCAATAATTTTCTGAATCGAATCAAACTCTGTTGCTTCTAATTGCTCTCAATATTGCAGGCCTATTAATGTATACTATTTTTCAAAATGGGAAACTATTCGAGCATTGTCAAGAGACTATTTCATCTTGTTTTACAATTCATTTAAAGGAGACAGTTAAATGCCTTGCTCGGATCCGACATAGTTTTAAAGATCGTTATTATTTTCGTTGGAGCTTTTTTAAAATATAAAACTACCTAACGAACTTTCTTTATGCATGCGCTGATGTCCTTCGTCTGATGTAGCGTGTCTTGCAGGCGACCGGTTTCAACGTAGTTAGCTGATTCAGGACCATCCAAATCTTCGTGGTCGTCGTTCAGACTATCGGCTGCTTCATCAACTCTTTAATCTGGAATGGACCTCATATTATAGCGAACATCGCAAACTGCCAAGTGGATGCTATGCGCCAAACGAATATGTTGCTCTGTACCAACTAGTCTGCTTACTTTTCGTATTTCATTTGACCCATCAGTTACGATGGTAACAATGTCTTTTCCTAGAGAAACATTAAACTCATATCTAGGTAGTTTCCGGCTGTCATTGATATTCTTACTCGCACCAAGCTCCAGTAAGAATTTACTAAGTAGATGTTTATATTTATATAGCGCCTATTTGCAGTCAAGGTCCATTAATCAAACATCAAACTGAACCGTTCACCTGAGATACTAGCCTGTTATATCTTATTTTTTATTATTTTCTTTACCCTGCTTGCATAGTCAACAACCTTTTTTTGATTGTTGTTAAGGATTTTGGTAAATCTGTGTATGCATTCGCTAGTATTAATTTCCTCAAATCATTCGATGCAACGAATGCACTAAATGCGAAACAGTCCATACTTATTTATTTACAAACCCCTTTGTATTCTCTTGTTAACTGTTACATCGGTTTGTTTTGCTCTATTCTTTACGCATTATGATGTGAGCTAATTGTTTTCTCATAAATATGGATTCTATTTGCACTTTTCGACTCTTGCTGTAACTTGATTGCCGATAATGCTTGACTCCCGGCCCCGAAATCCCAGCCAATTTCTGATCCCGAAAATCCCGGGATTGATGGTTTCTAATCCCGGGATTTTCGGGACCAAAAATAGGCCGGGATCCCGGGATCCCGGGATCTGGGATCCCGGGATTGGATTCGCTAATTGTATATCGCTAGTTAGATCCGAATGCCATTATCGTGTAATTGTAAATTCATATTTCTATATATATATATATATATATATATATATATATATATATATATATATATATATATATATATATATATATATATATATATATATATATATATATGTAGATATATATATATATATATATATATATATATATATATATATATATATATATATATATATATATATGTATATATATATATATATATATATATATTTATATATATATTTATATATATATATATATATATATATATATATATATATATATATATATATATATATATATATATATATTATATATATATATATATATATAACATCAAAAAATTTTAGTGAAAAAATCTCAGGAACGCGCCATCCGATTGAACTGAAATTTTTAGGACACATTGGTGTATATGCAGAATAGTGCCAGGTCTCAGAAAAAAATAAAAAGAATGGCTGCCGGCGGCCATTTTAGTGATATTTTTAATATACCTATTATTCCGCACACAAATAAGTTTTGCAAAAATAAAGTTAACAAAATAAATTTCGAACGTGTTTTACATGTGAATCGGATAATGTTTTGGAATTTTTTAACCCCATTTGTGCGCTGGGTGCCTAAATACAGAACGGGAAAAATTGAAAATTTTTAAATTGCAATAACTTTTGAGAGAGCTACTCAATCATTACCAAATTTTCAGGACATATTGGTATAATTTAGTTGTAAATTGGTTGATAAGCGTGCTGGCAACCCTGAAGCTAGGGCAAGCACTGAAAGTGAAAACCTCCAAATTATAGTCTCTCTTGAAAAAATGCCGTTTCTTAAAAAAAAGCCACTCATGTGTAAATTTCGTGCTATTTTTACATAGACCAAAAAAAAAATTTGATATGGTATAACGGGCACGCCGGGTAACCCTTGCCCAATTTACCTATATTTTTAGCATCAAAAACTTCTGTTCACGGAAACTCACGATCCGATGAGCAGAATTAATTGAAATTTGCAGACTGCATTGGTCTTAAATAAGACCAGGTCTGATAGAAGTAATTTTGAAATGCGGAAGATTCTGTGCCAGTGGTGCCATCTTGAAAAATCACTAAAAAAGATAACTCCTTTTAGCCCTATAAATTCTGATTGAACCGTTCGATTTTGGCGAAATTTACACAGTAGCTGGACCTTATTTTAAACCAAATTCGGTACAAATTTGGTTGCAAAACTCGGTTGGAGCTGCCAGCTATGATAATTTTGGTGTCTTAAATTTGAAAAAATAAAAATTTGGAAGTGAAAACATTCAAATCATCGAATATCCTAAAAATGTCCGTTTCTTACAATAAAACCAATCTGTATACAAATCTTATGCTTTGTCTACACGTTCAAAGTAAAACTTTGGAAATTTCATGTCGGACAAGAACGGCAACCCTTTCCCAGTTAACCTATATTTTTAGCATCAAAAACTTCTGTTCACAAGAATTCACGAACCAATAATCAGATACCATTGAAATTTACAGAATGCATTGGACTTAAGTAGAACCAAGTCTGATAGAAGCGATTTTGAATTGTGGGCAACTCTGTGCCAGTGGTGCCATCTTGAAAAATTACAAAGAAAAAAAAACTGCCTTTTGCCCTATGAAATGTGAATTAGTTACCAGATTTTCATGAAATTGACACAGTAGCTGCAACTTACTTTAAACTCTGTTTGGTAGAAATTTGGTTGAAAAATTCGATTGGTGCTGCCAGCTATGGTAATTTTTGTGTCTTTGGTTTTGAAAATTCTCTCAGGAAAATAAAACTTTTTGCCCTATAGCTTCCAGTGCAGTCATGAAATCAATACGAATTTCATACAATTAATGGAACCTATTATAAGAACCTATTATATATTCAGGCCAAATTTGGTTGAAAAGCCTCGATAGGGTTGCCAGCTATTGTTGGTTTTGTGTTTGTCTGCAATATCTTTATTAAGAAGTTTTATCGTAGAATTTTCAATTGGTAGTGATATTGTAGGGGCAATAAACAGCAAATATTAAGCTTTCGATTATTTGAAAAAACTCGCATGCAGGTAACCCTAAATTTCTTTATACTCCTATAACTTTGAATGTAATATAACAAAGTGAAGCAGATGTGATATATTCTTGGCTTTGATACTGGCGAAAGGTTGCCAGCACTAGTCGGTTGTGCTACTTTTGTATCAATAAATGTTTACAGTTAGTATTCATACCGGAAACATTTACAATGAAAATAAATAACCGATGTTTCAATTCCATAAGTTCTGCAAAT
This sequence comes from Nemotelus pantherinus, assembly GCA_963978885.1. NCBI lineage: Eukaryota > Metazoa > Arthropoda > Insecta > Diptera > Stratiomyidae > Nemotelus > Nemotelus pantherinus. The sequence continues at coordinate 60,875,940 of OZ022265.1, forward strand.
TTTTCGGATCGCAGCCCCAAACACCAACTTCAGTTACAGTGCTGCAGGCACTGAGCATTTTCTTCATGGATGTTATATGAGATGCTGCTTTCAAAGTTTGGTGAAATAAGCAACTGATAACGAATATAATTAACAAGTGTTTTTTGAAACCTTCTACGATATGAGTTATAATGCATTCTTGAGATTAAAGTAAAACGGGGCATTTGAAACAGTTTGGCCGTAATAAGCAGCTCATGTGGTGGAATATGCACTCAAAACCTGCACGATTCTTCTACTGTTCTTCGAACATTAGTGTTTCTAGCGGTTCAGGTGCGCTAGAGTTTTTTTACTAATGTTCGAAGAACATTAGTATTAAAATCGATTCGGCCTAAAATTCATATTTCTATATATATATATATATATATATATATATATATATATATATATATATATATATATATATATATATAGATATATATATATATTTATATATATATATATATATATATATATATATATATATATATATATATATATATATATATATATATATTCAAAAAATTTCAGTGAGGTAATCTCGGGAACGCGCCATCCGATTGAGCTGAAACTTTGAGGATACATTGGTGTATATGTAGAATAGGTTCAGGTCTCAATAAATGTCAGTTACTGTTAACCTTTTGGCGCCGGCGGTCATTTAAGTGATATTTTTAATATACCTATTATTTCGTACACAAATAACTTTCGCAAAAATAAAGTTGACGACATAAATTTTGAACGTGTTTTACATATGAATCGGATAATGTTTTGGATTTTTTTAACTCCGTGTGTGCGCTGGATGCCTAAAAAGAGAACGGGAAAATTTGCAAATTTGTAAACTGTGATAACTTTTGACATAGGTATTCAATCATTACGAAATTTTCAGAGCATAGTGGTATGATTTAGGTGTAAATTTGCGTAGCTTCAAATGAGCGTGCTGGCAACCCTGTAGGTAGGGGAGGCACTGAAAGTGAAAACCTCCAAATCATCGTCTCTCTTGAAAAAATGCCGTTTCTTCAAAAACAAGCCACTCATATGTAAATTTTGTGCTTTGTTTACATAGGCAAAAATTAAAATTTGATATAGTATAACGGGCACGCCTGGTAACCCTTGCCCAATTTACCTATATTTATTATAGCATCAAAAACTTCTGTTCACGGAAACTCACGGTCCGATTAGCAGAATTAATTGAAATTTGCAGAATGTATTGATATTAAATAGGACCAGGTCTGATAGAAGTAATTTTTAATTGTGGGCAACTCTGTGCCAGTGGTGCCATCTTGAAAAATTACAAAGAAAAAAAACTGCTTTTTGCCCTATGAAATGTGAATAACTAACCAGATTTTCATGAAATTGACACAGTAGCTGAACCTTACTCTAATCTCTGTTTGATGGAAATTTGGTTGAAAATTCGATTGGTGCTGCCAGCTATGGTATTTTTTGTGTCTTTGGTTTTGAAAATTTGTTCAGGAAAATAAAACTTTTTGCCCTATAACTTCCAGTGCAGTCATGAAATCAATACGAATTTCATACGATTAATGAAATCTATCATAAACATTATTCAGGCCAAATTTGGTTGAAAAGACACGATAGGGTTGCCAGCTATTGTTGGTTTTGTGTTTAATTGCAATATCTTTATTAAGCGGTTTTATCGTAGAATTTTCAAATGGTAATGATATTGTAGTGACAATAAACAGCAAATATTAAGCTTTCGATCATTTGAAAAAACTCGCTGCAGGTAACCCTAAATTTCTTTATACTCCTATAACTTCGAATGTAATTAAACAACGTGAAGCAGATTTGATATATTCTTGGATTTGATACTGGCGAAAGGTTGCCAGCACGAGTCGGTTGTGCTACTTTTGTATCAATAAATGCTTACAGTTAGTATACATACCGGAAACATTTACAATGAAAATAAATAACCGATGTTACAATTCGCAAAGTTCTGCAAATTTTTCGGATCGCAGCCCCAAACACCAACTTCAGTTACAGTGCTGCAGGCACTGAGCATTTTCTTCATTGATGTTATATGAGATGCTGCTTTCAAAATTATGTGAAATAAGCAACTGATAACGAATATAATTAACCCGTGTTTTGCTCTCATAAACGTTGAAATTCATGCCAGTGGTAATATCTGAAACCTTCTACCATATGAGTTATAATGCATTCTTAAGACGAAAGTAAAACGTGGCATTTGAAACAGTTTGGCCGTAATAAGCAGCACATGTGGTGGAATATGCACTCAAAACCTGCACGATTCTTCTACTGTTCTTCGAACATTAGTGTTTCTAGCGGTTCAGGTGCGCTAGAGTTTTTTTATTTATTTATTCCTGCTGAATTTCCATTGGTCTACCTTGTGTTACTGAATGTATAGTTTTGTTGTAGTATTCAGTTGCTTTTAGTACTTTATCTTCAATGTTCATGTCACGATTTGTTATTGTAAGAGTTCGGATATTCTCTAGTAATGTATTGTGACATCTATTCATGTCTGCATTTCCTGTATGTGATTTAGGAGATGTAAAATGTATGTCGATGTTTTCTTTTCGAAGAAAATCTTTTACGTTTATCACATTAAACTCATTGTCAGCAATGATTTGTTTTTGTTTTCCAAGATTTGCGTTTCTTTCTCGAATAAGCCGAATAAAAGTAACTGCGTTTTTATCAACTATCTCTTTAGTATAGACATGTTTAGAAAATTTATCAATTATAGTGAAGAACATTTTCTTTCCAATTAAAAATATGTCGATGTGTATTATTTGATTTATATCTGTAGGTGTTTCAGTAATTTGAAATTTCGGTTTAACAGGATTACGATCATATTTTGCCATATTACAAATGTCGCAATTGTTAATATATTTATTTATTAATTTATAAAGTCCAGAATTATAGTATTTGTTTTTCGTTTCCATGAAGTTTTCGTTTATTTCACGAAGATTTGTTTGTTCATGAATTTGTTGAATTTTTGAGCAACATTATTTTTCATTAACTAAATCTATTGCTCTTTGTGTGCATTTTATAAATTCTATATTTGTATTATTTGAATATAATTCAATGATTTTTAATTGTAATATGTTTCAGTTTTTATCACTTAATTCTGAATAAATACCTATTTAACCTTTTTCTGGAATGTATAGCTATTTACCGTTTTCTTCTTAATATATCTGTTAAAACATGTTCGTTTTCTAAATCGTTTTTATCAATGTATATATTTCTATTTTTATTGATTGTTTCTATTTCGTTTTGTTTTTTATTTAACAATATAATTCTTGTTTTATAAATATTAATAATACATTCTTTAATGGATACAAAGTCATTTTGATTTTCAATCCCCGAGTGTATTGTAGCTTTGCCGCTTATGTTGTATATTTCCATTATTTGGTTTTCATTATCTCTATTATGTAAAACGTTTATTTCGTTTTTATCGGTATCTATTCTACTTAGAAAGTCAGCTACGCCATTATCTTTTCTCTTTATATATTCTATGTCATAATTGAATTCGTTGAGTTTTACTTTCCATCGTATTAATTTACTGTTTGGTTCCTTCAATCCGTTGAGCCAGGTTAAAGGACGATGGTCTGTTCTAATAGTAAATTTAACTCCATAGAGATAAGGGCGAAAGTATTTTGTTGCTTCTACTATTGCCAAAAGTTCCTTTTTAATAGCCGAATATTTACGCTCATGCTCGTTGAGTGTACGACTTGAGTAGGATATTGGATGACCGTCTTGAGAAAGTACGGCTCCTATTGCTTTTTCTTTGCAGACTTTACTTGGGACTCACTTCCCAGGAGCTCCGGTGATTGAGTCGCAGAAAGCAAATGCGCCTGTGACCGAAATCCCTGCTCTTCGTAGCAGTAGGAATATTTTGCCTCCTCCCATAGACTAGCTCAGCTTGGCTTATGGGTAGGTGGAGACGATGTGGGGCACTGCTCTATTAGGAGTTCGATGTGTGAGATCGCTCCGATTCTCACGATGCCTTCGGACGCTCGGGTGCCCTTCCTCGACTTCAGAAGAAGGTACGAAGTAATTTTCTTAAGCAGAAGTAACTGAGATGATCCAGATCTGTGTACGAGGGGATATTCGGAGATCTTCTTCACGGACGGCTCAAGGTCAGATAGTAGATCTGGAGCTGGTGTCTATCTACATTCATCGAATGGCAGATGGGCTTTCTCTCTTGGAGAGCACGCTTCGGTTTTTCAAGCAGAAATATTTGCTATCCTGAGAGCTGCCTGTTGGGCAATTGAAGAAAGATGGAGGGGAAAGAGCATTGCTATTTGCAGTGACAGTCAAGCTGCACTGATGGCGCTGCGTAGACCCCTGACAAACTCGAAAATTGTCCAAGAGTGCAGAGCACGATTGAACTCTGTTGCCAGATTCAATAGGGTGCATCTGCTCTGGGTACCGGGGCACTGTGGTGTTGAGGGGAAGGAAATCGCTGACGTCATTGCGAAGCAAGGTTCGGGACTTCCACTACGGGGCCCTGAACCCGCCTTGGGTGTGCCGACCGCATCTGCACGTGCCATTATTCGAAAGTGGGTAGATTATGCTCACAAAGATAGATGGACGGCTGCCGGTGTGGCCAGGCACACGAAGGTATTCCTTTCAGAACCCAAACATGTGACTGCGGGATTCTTGCTCAATAAGAGCAGGAAAGTTTGCAGGGCCATGGTGGCTATTCTGACTGGACACAACTACCTAGGAGGACATATGTACCGAATAGGTGTTGCACAGGATGACCTCTGTTGATCCTGTCTAGAAGAGGCTGACTGTGCGGAGCATTTGCTCTGTGAATGCCCAGCGTTTGCGCGTCTCAGATATCAATGCTTTGGCTGGGATGTTGCACGCATTCAGACGATAGCCTCTTTTCCCCTATCAGTGATCCTAGACTTTATCAAGAAGTCTGGGAAACTATGGTAGGCAGGGGGAAATGAGTACAATGGGTCCTTTGGCCTGAGTGCTTAGAGGTGTTAATGCGCCTCTCCCCCAACTCACACACACACACGTATTGCTTTTTCTGAAGCATCCGCTGTTAGTGTGAATTTCTTTTTGAAATCCGGATAACGTAGAATTGGATAATTTGTAATAAGCTCTTTGAGTTTTTCAAAGACATGAATATATTTAGGATTGTTGACATCTATTTTATTATCTTTTTTTAATGTATCAGTTAAAAAAGTTGAAATTTTTGCATAATTATTTATATATTTTCTGTAATATCCAGTGATACCAAGAAAACTTTTAATTATTTTTGTTGTATCTGGGATTTTTAAATTTTTTATCAAATTTATTTTATTTGGATTAGGTTTTGTACCTTCTGGTGTTAATACATGACCTAAATATTCTGTGTTTTTTTTAAAAATTTACTTTTATCTATTTGTATTTTTAAATTGTATTTTTTTGATGCATCAAATATTTTTTACTAATGTTCGAAGAAGAACATTAGTATTAAAATCACTTTGGCCAAAAATTCATATTTCTAGATATATATATATATATATATATATATATATATATATATATATATATATATATATATCATCAAAAAATTTCAGTGAAAAATCTCAGAAACGCGCCATCCGATATATTGGTATTGTTTAGATGTAAATTTGTGTATGTTGATGAGCATGCTGGCAATCCTGAAGCTAGGGCAGGCACTGAAAGTGAAAACCTCCAAACTATAGTCTCTCTTGAAAAAATGCCGTTTCTTCAAAAAAAAGCCATTCATATGTAAATTTCGTGCTTTTTTTACATAGAACAAAAAAAAATTTGATATAACGGGCACGCCTGGTAACCCTTGCCCAATTTACCTATATTTTTAGCATCAAAAACTTCTGTTCACAGAAACTCACGATCCGATGAGCAGAATTAATTGAAATTTGCAGACTGTATTGGTCTTAAATAGGACCAGGTCTGATAGAAGTAATTTTGAAATGCGGGCGATTCTGTGCCAGTGGTGCCATCTTGAAAAATCACTAAAAAAGATAGCTGCTTTTAGCCCTATAAATTCTGATTGAATCGTTCGATTTTGACGAAATTCACACAGTAGGACATTATTTTAAACCACGTTTGGTAGAAATTTGGTTGAAAAATTCGGTTGGAGCTGCCAGGTATGATAATTTTGGTGTCTTAAATTTGAAAAAATAAAAATTTGGAAGTGAAAACATTCAAATCATCGAATATCCTAAAAATGTCCGTTTCTTACAATCAAACCAATCTGTATACAAATCTTATGCTTTATCTACATGTTCAAAGTAAAACTTTGGAAATGTCATGTCGGACAAGAACGGTAACCCTCTCCCAGTTAACCTATATTTTTAGCATCAAAAACTTCTGTTCACGGGAATTCACGAACCAATAACCAGATACCATTGAAATTTACATAATACATTGGACTTAAGTGGAACCAGGTCTGATAGAAGTGATTTTGAATTGTGGGCAACTCTGTGCCAGTGGTGCTATCTTGAAAAATTACAAAGACAAAAAAACTGCTTTTTGCCCTATGAAATGTGAATAAGTAACCAGATTTTCATGAAATTGACACAGTAACTGCACCTTACTCTAAGCTCTGTTTGATAGAAATTTGTTTGATAGAAATTTTATTGAAAAGCCTTGATAGGGTTGCCAGCTATTGTTGGTTTTGTGTTTGTTTCCAATATCTTTATTTAGCAGTTTTATCGTAGAATTTTCAATTGGTAATGATATTGTAGTGACAATAAACAGCAAATATTAAGCTCTCGATTATTTGAAAAAACTTGCTGCAGGTAACCTTAAATTTCTTTATACTCCTATAACTTTGAATGTAATTTAACAACGAAGCAGATGTGATATATTCTTGTCTTTGATACTGGCGAAAGGTTGCCAGCACGAGTCAGTTGTGCTACTTTTGTATCAATAAATGCTTACAGTTAGTATTCATACCGGAAACATTTACAATGAAAATAAATAACCGATGTTTCAATTCCCTAAGTTCTGCAAATTTTTCGGATCGCAGCCCCAAACACCAACTTCAGTTACAGTGCTGCAGGCACTGAGCATTTTTTTCATTGATGTTATATGAGATGCTGCTTTCAAAGTTTGGTGAAATAAGCAACTGATAACGAATATAATTAACAAGTGTTTTTCTTCCATAAACTTTGAAACCCATGCCAGTGGTAATATCTGAAACCTTCTACCATATGAGTTATAATGCATTCATGAGACCAAAGTAAATGAGGCATTTGAAACAGTTTGGCCGTAATAAGCAGCTCATGTGGTGGAATATGCACTCAAAACCTGCACGATTCTTCTGCTGTTCTTCGAACATTAGTGTTTCTAGCGGTTCAGGTGCGCTAGAGTTTTTAATACTATCTTCCATTTCTTGTAAGAAAGTTGCAGATATAAGTATATCATCAAGATAAACAACACATATTTTATTTATGTATGGTTGAAGAACTTCGTTCATCATATGCTGAAAGGTTACCGGGGCGTTTCTTAACCCAAACGACATACGTATGAATTTGTAATGTCCTTGCGGTGTGGAGAAAGCAGTTTTATGTTGATCTAATTTATTTACTTCTATTTGGTGAAATCCTTTTGCGAGATCCAAGGTAGTGAAGTATTGTGCTTTTCTTAATTTATCAAAAATAGAGTCAATATTTGGAATGGGAAATTTATCCTCGATTGTTCCCTCATTTAATTTTCTATAATCTATTATAATTCTCCATTTTTGTTGACCAGAGTTGTCCAATTTCTTTGGAACAATCCAAACTGGTGCATTGTAAGGAGATGTTGATGGTTTAATTATTCCTTGTTTAAGCATGTCACTTATTTGTTTTTCTAGTTCAGGTTCATGTACTTGAGGAAAACGATATATTTTTGAATATAATGGTTTATTTGGTTTTGTGACTATATTGTGTTTTGTTTGAGAAGTACATGACAAATTATTTCCTTTTTTAAAGAAAAGATCCTCATTGTTCTTGAGAATTTTTCTCAGACTGTTACACTCTTCGGTGTTTAAGTTATTCTATAAACTTTTTATGTCACAATTTTTGAAATATTTAGTTTCAATATGATTTATTTCTACGGGACAGGCATATTCAAAATAATGTTTTTACTAATGTTCGAAGAACATTAGTATTAAAATCGATTCGGCCAAAAATTCATATTTCCATATGTATATATATATATATATATCATCAAAAAATTTCAGTGAGATAATCTCGAGAACGCGCCATCCGATTGAGCTGAAACTTTGAAGATACATTGGTGTATATGCAGAATAGGTCCAGGTCTCTTTAAATGTCAGTTATTGTTAACCTTTTGGCGCCGGCGGCCATTTAAGTGATATTTTTAATATACCTATTATTTCGTGCACAAATGATTTTCGCAAAAATAAAGTTAACGAAATAAATTTCTTACGTGTTTTACATATGAATCGGATAATGCTTTGGAATTTTTTAACCCTATGTGTGCGCTGGGTGCCTAAAAAGAGGACGGGAAAATCTGAAAATTTTTAAATTTCGATAACTTTTGACAGAGCTATTCAATCATTACGAAATTTTCAGGACATATTGATATTATTTAGTTGTAGATTTGTGTAGCTTTTGATGAGCGTGCTGGCAACCCTGTAGCTAGGACAGGCACTGAAAGTGAAAACCTCCAAATCATCGTCTCTCTTGCAAAAATGCCGTTTCTTCAAAAAAAAGCCATTCATATGTAAATCTTGTGCTTTGTTTACATCACCAAAAAAAAAAAAGATATGGTATAATGGGCACGCCTGGTAACCCTTGCGCAATTTACCTATATTTTTAGCATCAAAAACTTCTGTTCACGGAAACTCACGATCCGATGAGCAGAATTATTTGAAATTCACAGAATGTATTGGCCTTAAATAGGACCAGGTCTGATAGAAGTGATTTTGAAATGCGGGCAATTCTGTGCCAGTGGTGCCATCTTGAAAAACTACTAAAAAAGATAACTGTTTTTAGCCCTATAAATTCTGATTGAATCGTTCGATTTTGACGAAACTCACACAATTGCTGGACCTTATTTAAAGCCACGTTTGGTAGAAATTTGGTTGAAAAATTCGGTTGGAGTTGCCAGCTATGATAATTTTGGTGTCTTCATTTTGAAAAAAAAAAATTTGGAAGTGAAAACATTCAAACCATCGAATATTCAAAAAAATGTCCGTTTCTTACAATAAAACCAATCTGTATATAAATCTTATGTTTTATCTATACGTTCAAAATAAAACTTTGGAAATTTCATGTCGGACAAGAACGGTAACCCTCTCCCAGTTAACCTATATTTTTAACATCAAAAACTTCTGTTCACGGAAACTCACGAACCAATAATCAGATACAGCTAAAATTTACAGAATGCATTGGACTTAAGTAAGACCAGATTTGATAGAAGCGATTTTGAATTGTGGGAAAGTCTGTGCCAGTGGTGCCATCTTGAAAAATTACAAAGAAAAAAAACTGCTTTTTGCCCTATGAAATGTGAATAAGTTACCAGAATTTCATGAAATTGATACAGTAGCTAAACCTAACTTCAATCTCTGTTTGGTGAAAATTTGGTTGAAAAATTTGATTGGTGCTGCCAGCTATGGTAATATTTGTGTCTTTGGTTTTGAAAATTCGCTCAGGAAAATAAAACTTTTTGCACTATAACTTCCAGTGCAGTCATGAAACCAATACGAATTTCATACAATTAATGAAACCTGTCATAGACATTATTCAGGCCAAATTTGGTTGAAAAGCCACGATAGGGTTGCCAGCTATTGTTGATTTTGTGTTTAATTGCAATATCTTTATTAAGCGGTTTTATCGTAGAATTTTCACAGCAAATATTAAGCTTTCGATCATTTGAAGAAACTCGCTGCAGGTAACCCTAAATTTCTTTATACTCCAAAAACTTCGAATGTAATGTAACAACGTGAAGCAGATGTAATATATTATTGGCTTTGATACTGGCGAAAGGTTGCCAGCACGAGTCGGTTGTGCTACTTTTGTATCAATAAATGCTTACAGTTAGTATACATACCGGAAACATTTACAATGAAAATAAATAACCGATGTTACAATTCGCAAAGTTCTGCAAATTTTTCGGATCGCAGCCCCAAACACCAACTTCAGTTACAGTGCTGCAGGCACTGAGCATTTTCTTCATTGATGTTATATGAGATGCTGCTTTCAAAATTATGTGAAATAAGCAACTGATAACGAATATAATTAACCCGTGTTTTGCTCTCATAAACGTTGAAATTTATGCCAGTGGTAATATCTGAAACCTTCCACTATATGAGCATTTGAAACAGTTTGGCCGTAATAAGCAGCACATGTGGTGGAATATGCACTCAAAACCTGCACGATTCTTCTACTGTTCTTCGAACATTAGTGTTTCTAGCGGTTCAGGTGCGCTAGAGTTTTTTATTATTAATTTGTAGAAAACCTTCACCTGAATTTATTATTGTGTTTAGAGGCTGAAGTATATTTTGACCAACTAAACCCTTGAATTTTTTATTTGAAAAGTCCATGATATTCCAGATTATTTTATGATTTTCTGGTAAATTAAATTCTAACGGAAAATTAGTTTTTAATTTCTGGGTGATGTTTTGTTCATTTATGCCATTTAGTTGTATTGGCTTGGGTAGTTCGATACGAGGTAGATGTTTTAATTGTTGGGAATCAATTGCAGAAATATTAGAACCTGTATCTATAAATATAGGAATTTTTTCATTTTCAATAGTAAAGTATATTATGGGTAACAAATTTCCGAGGCTGTTGTTGATAAATTTATTTCCATTGCTTCTGGGTTTTGGTTTCGATAACTATAACGAAGTTTGGGTGGAATTTGTTTGATCAATTTCCATAGGTTCTGGTTTATTTTTATAATTATTGTGATTGATTTTTTTGTAATGATTGTTTTGGAAATTTTTATGGTTTTGATTATTTTTGTGATTATTTTGATTCTGATAGTGTTTTTGATTATTCTGGTGGTTTTGGTTTTGCTAGCTAGTATTTATTTTAGTATTATTAAAATTTTTATTGAATTTATTTTTATGATAATTTTTGTCCTAGAATTGGAATATTGACACATATTTTGTTGTAATTCAATTAGCAAATTATAAGTTTGACTCAATGTTTGACAATTTTTGGATTCTATTAAGAACATTTTGTATTCTGGTAATAATGATTTGAACTTATTTAAAAACAGATTTTCATATCTAATTGGGTTAAATTCAAAATGTTGTGCTCTATCTGTGTCTTGTAGGTATTTTGTAATTAATTTATTTAATAAATTATTTAATTTATTGTACATTTCACTTATATCATAAATATGACTTACCCTTTGGACTTGAGTTACGAGGTTACTATAGGATTCGATTACGCCATTTGTTGATATCAGGACTGTTTTAATGGTGCTCCATATTGGTTCGGTTAATTTTTGTATGGTATTTCTCGCTGCTCCCTGGATTCTGCTCAAGATGATTCGGAAAATGTAATTTTGTAAGTGCCCTGGTGGTGTTAATGAAAGTAGCATGTTTACTTTGTCGATCCAGCTGCTTAAAGCACATGTTTCGTTGTCCCCTGTGTATATTCCAATTCTTCTCGCTTCCTTTATGATTTCTTCAAAAGAAATCGGAAGTTCGATTTGTGGAAGTTCTCTGTTATCGTTGTTTGCCATTTTATGGTTTAATACTATTTATTTTGAGTTATAGGTTTATTTATTATAATATTGTAAATTGAATTATAATTTCCGCAACTCTGATTGTATCAATCTAAGTTTCCCTTAGTTGATCTAGTTTTAAGAGTTTTATGCGAAAATATTGTTTATTACCTTCAACTAAATTTCCTTTAGTGGAGCTAGTATTGTTTATATGTTTAATATTACTTTGTTTGTCACAAAGGAGTTTTTCAGTTGTTTTCAGCAGTTTTATTATTTTTATTTATTATATTCAACTAAATTTCCTTTAGCCGAGTTCGCCTTATTTTTCCACTAAGGTGTTTGTGTTTTAAGTTTATTCAAGTTTTTATGTATTATATTTTTATTTAGCCTTGTCGATGTAATATCTGCAAAGAGAGGAGGCAAATTCTCGGAAAACTCTGCCTATGGGGCAATGCTAAACCCTTGTTTTATTATAGTTTTACTATAGTGATTTCAGTCCACTATTGTGATTTTAGCTCACTGTATTTATTTTTAATTTGTGATTTCCGCTCACTGTGTTTTTATTTTTATTGTGATTCAGTGTGTTTTTATTTTTATTGTGATTTCAGCTCACTGCGTTTTTTAATTTGTGATTTTAGCTCACTGTGTTTTGTGATTTAAGTTCACTATATTGTGGTTTAAATTGACTTTATTGTGTTTCGTAGATTCGATTCTAAAGGGGTTTCTCCTTCCTTAAGAAAAAACGACTGCGCCAGTTATTAACTCTTATTTAGGGTTAATTTAAAAAACTCTAGCGCACCTGAACCGCTAGAAACACTAATGTTCGAAGAACAGTAGAAGAATCGTGCAGGTTTTGAGTGCATATTCCACCACATGAGCTGCTTATTACGGCGCAACTGTTTCAAATGCCACGTTTTACTTTGGTCTGAATGCATTATAACTCATATGGTAAAAGGTTTCAGATACTACCACTGGCATGAATTTCAACGTTTATGAAAGCAAAACACGGGTTAATTATATTCGTTATCAGTTGCTTATTTCACAAAATTTTGAAAGCAGCGTCTCATATAACATCAATGAAGAAAATGTTCAGTGCCTGCAGCACTGTAACTGGAGTTGGTGTTTGGGGCTGCGATCCGAAAAATTTGCAGAACTTTGGGAATTTAAACATCGGTTATTTATTTTCATTGTAAATGTTTCCGGTATGAATACTAACTGTAAGCATTTATTGATACAAAAGTAGCAAAACCGACTCGTGCTGGCAACCTTTTGCCAGTATCAAAGCCAAGAATAGATCATATCTGCTTCACGTTGTTTAATTACGTTCGAAGTTATAGGAGTATAAAGAAATTTAGGGTTACCTGCAGCGAGTTTTTTCAAATAATCGAAAACTTAATATTTGCTGTTTATTGTCATTACAATATCATTACCAATTGAAAATTCTACGATGAAACCGCTTAATAAAGATATTGCAATTAAACACAAAACCAACAATAGCTGGCAACTAGTGTACGTTAAACATCGATAGTTGGATGTTTCGATAATATTGATGTTTTTTTTTTTAAACTATCGATAGGCTATCGATAGACTATCGATGGTGCATATGTGTCTTGCGAAATTAGTAGATACACCCAGGATTCATTAATTTTTTTTAAAAATAACATTTTGATTTAAGGAAAGCAATTCATTGAGACGCTTTGAGACTTTAAGAGGTTTCTGCGATCACTGTGAATTACACCAGTTTTCGAAAGAATTCGTTCACTTGGAATAGAAGACGCGGAATAGAAGACGCAGAAGAAGAGCAAACATTTTCTTTGTCTCAGTATTTGAATCTAACCAGCAGTCGATGGGACATTTGTCGTTTTCACTGGGAGGTTTCTCCAGGTTTTGGTATATATCTATGTCCTATTGCATCATTATTTGGGCAGCTATAAGCTTAGTCTTTGAATAGATCTTCAGGTAGAAATAATAACTCCTTGGAGTTTTTTTGCTTTCCACTATTCCTTCGTTAGTAAATTTCCCCAGTTTCTCCAGTTCAGTTGCTTGTAGATGCAGCTGCCGTAATTTCATAAGTACTTTGAGCTGACTCCAGCTTTTGTGTCATAAGAAAAGAAGTATATTCTATTTGAATAGATTGGGCAGCTATGTTTCCATCGTCTTCTTTATTTTTTGAATCTTGGATCCAGAGTGGTGGCTAACATCATAACGACCCTTTTTTCAAACGGTTTAATCGTTCCCGCACTGACTTGCATAAAATATTATAAATATTCTTTCCAGCAGTGTTTTTTATGTTAATTTCCACTTTCAATAACTGTAGAGTCAGCCCTCGTAATAACGGAGTTATATAAGAAAGAGTAATGTAGATATTGCTATCGTAGCCACATCAAATGATTCTAATAGAAGAATTGTATTCGGCAGCACATTCAAATCTTCGACGAGTAACGTTTCAGGTGCCTTCACACATTTGGCTATTTCCAAAGTCAATTCTTGCCTGATATCATAGAAACATTTGATCTTGGCGTATGCGTTATTCCAACGAGAACGGAACTGCTGAATTAGTTTCAGTTCAAGTTTGTTGAGCTGTCGTTGTTCAATTGTCAGTATGTCTGAAACAACTGAACTCGATTGAAAAGAAGTATCAATATCTTTGCACTTTTTCGTGATAAAATGAAAATCAGGTGTTATAAATATCAGACGCAGTCAAATTTAAAGTATGCGCGAAGCATGGAATATGATTAAATTGAAGAAATTTTGTTTGCATTAACATGCGAGCAGTATTATCAGTGACGATCGCATTTATTTTTGATCAAATGTTCCATTTGCTTAGTGTAGTATTTCTCGCATAAACCAGAAATAAAGAGTCTGAATATTTGTCTTTTCAACTACACCAACGATAGTATTCATCAAACAGGCATAAAATAAATAACTTACTTCTGCCATTGAAAAAAATCAGTATTCTCTCTTTGTTTGGATTTGTCCACATATCAGTTGTTAAAGAAATATGTTGAACTGCATTTATGGCATTTTAAACCCGCGTTTTAACATCTTCGAAGTATTTGGTGTCAGGAATTGCATGTTTTCCGTGCAAATCAGCCATGAAATCACGAAAGCCTTCATGTTCTCCTTTCCGCAAAGGCACTTTGCCCAAAACAACCTAACGAATTACACAATTAATCTAAATATTTTTTCAGACAGAATCATCTGCGTAGAATTTTGCTCTTGCAAAATAATTTTTGATGATTGTTCTAGATTTCGTTGAACTGCTCTCAAAGATGTTACTAGGACCATGAGTTTTTGCTATAGGTTCAACAGAAAATAATTTCCACTATCATTTATGTTTCCGTTTTAAATGATCTGATAAATTTTTCGTGTTTTTACTTGTTTTGTATTTATTGCTGCATATATTACACTGAGCAAAATCACTGTTTGGAATTCTTTCTCACTCAGTCTCAATTTTCTACACGTATGATTTTCACGTGCAGTTAAATTTTACATTTTTTCCTTCTTCATGTTATTTCATTCTACAACAAGTAACAAGTGGCAAAACTAATAAAATAAAAGAGTGGTCTGCTATCTTTCGTTTGTGCTGTTTTATAATAACAAGAAAAGGAAATATTATTAAATGAGAAAAACTAAGCAAACGTAAAATACACACATGTTATCTTACGAATTTTTTTCTGTTTTCTAAAACTATCGATTGCAAAAAAAAACATCGAGGTTTTCGATAGCTCTGAACTATCGATACTATCGACAGTACTATCGATGTTTAACGTACACTATTGGCAACCCTATCGTGGCTTTTCAACCAAATTTGGCCCGAATAATATTTAAAATAAGTTCCATTACTTGTATGAAATTTGTGTTGATTTCATGACTGCACTGGAAGTAATTGGGCAAAAGTTTCATTTTCCTGAGTAAATTTTCAAAACCAAAGAAACAAAAATTACCATAGCTGGCAGCACCAATCGAAGTTTTCAACCAAATTCAACCTATCAAACAGAGTTTAGAGTAAGGTTCAGCTACTGTGTCAATTTCATGAAAATCTGGTAACTTATTCACATTTCATAGGGCAAAAAGCAGTTTTTTTTTCTTTGTAATTTTTCAAGATAGCACCACTGGCACAGAGTTACCCACAATGCAAAATCGCTTCTATCAGACCTGGTCCTACTTAAGCTCAATGCATTCTGTAAATTTCAATTGTATCTTATTATTGACTCGTGAGTTCCCGTGAACAGAAGTTTTTGATGCTAAAAATATAGGTTAACTGGGAAAGGGTTACCGTTCTTGTCCGACATGAAATTTCCAAAGTTTTACTTTGAACGTGTAGATAAAGCACAAGATTTGTATACAGATGGGTTTTATTGTAAGAAACGGACATTTTTTAGGATATTTGATGGTTTGAATGTTTTCACTTTCAAATTTTTATTTTTTCAAATTTAAGACACCAAAATTATCATAGCTGGCAGCTCCGACCGAATTTTTCAACCAAATTTCTACCAAACGTGGTTTGAAGTAAGGTCCAGCTACTGTGTGAATTTGTTAAAATCGAACGATTCAATCAGAATTTATAGGGTTAAAAGCAGTTATCTTTTTTAGTGATTTTTCAAGATGGCACCACTGGCGCAGAATCGCCTGCATTTCAAAATCACTTCTATCAGACCTGGTCCTATTTAAGGTCGATACATTCTACAAATTTCAATTAATTCTGCTCATCGGATCGTGAGTTTCCGTGAACAGAAGTTTTTGATGCTTAAAATATAGGTAAATTGGGCAAGGATAACCAGGCGTGCCCGTTATACCATATCAATTTTTTTTTGTCTATGTAAACAAAGCACAAGATTTACATATGAGTGTTTTTTTTAAAAAAAGTGGCATTTTTTCAAGAGAGACGATGATTTGGAGGTTTTCACTTGCAGTGCCTACCCTAGCTGCAGGGTTGCCAGCACGCTCATTTTAAGCTACACAAATCTACAACAAAATAATACCAATATGTCCTGAAAATTTGGCAATGATTAAATAGCTCTGTCAAAAGTTATCGCAATTTAAAATTTTCAAGTTTTCCCGTTCTCTTTTTAGGCACCCAGCGCACACATGGGGTTACAAAATTCCAAAATATTATCTGAGTCACATATAAAACACGTTTGAAATTTATTTCTTCAACTTTATTTTTGCAAAAATTATTTGTGTACGGAATAATAGTTATATTAAAAATATCACTAAAATGGCCGCCGGCGCCAAAGGGTTAAAGATTATTGACTTTTTGGAGACCTGGCACTATTTGACATATTCACCAATGTATCCTGAAAATTTCAGTTCAATCGGATGGCACGTTCCTGAGATTTTTTCACTGAAATATATATATATATATATATATATATATATATATATATATATATATATATATATATATATATATATATATAGATATATATATATATATATATATACATATATATATATATATATATATATATATATATATATATATATATATACATATATATATATATATATATATATATATATATATATATATATATATATATATATATATATATATATATATATATATATATATATATATATATATATATATATATATAGAAATATGAATTTTTGGCCGAAGTGATGTTAATACTAATGTTCTTCTTCGAACATTAGTAAAAAATTTTATTAGTTTTAATATATACACTTTGTTAATATACTTGAACTTAGATTGAATTTATACTGCAACTGATCTGAAAACTGAACTTGATCAAACTGAAACTAAAAACTGACGCTTAAACTGCACTTATGCTCTATTTATTTAATTTATTATTTATTTATTTAACTATGCTAAATGCAACTCTTTTTTTTAATATTGTTTGGTCAGCATAATTTGTACAAAGGTTTTGCAAGCGATGCATTTTAGAATTTCATCATTCTTTGAATGAGTCATGATCTTTGAATAGATTATGACTAATAAGTTTTTTGTTTAGAAATGTGAAGTTTTTTTATATTAAATTTTGGTAAAGAATGATTAATACTTTTTATGAAGAAAATGATAAATGATCGTATGTATGTGCTTTGTATATTGGGTTGGGTGTATGACACATAATTCGTGTAAGGAAAAGATGCCGGTCTTTTGCAATCAGTTATATGAATTGATATAATAATCAATGTAGAGTGCATTATGTAATTTTATGTGTTCACTTATACGGGCCTGTGCCTGTTTTATGGCAAGTCAAATTTGCGGAACATATGAACAGCAATATATGAACAAAAAAGCATTCAAGCAAAATTTCTCAAGACCACGTCGGAA
The DNA here is from genome assembly GCA_963978885.1 of Nemotelus pantherinus. Classification (NCBI taxonomy): domain Eukaryota; kingdom Metazoa; phylum Arthropoda; class Insecta; order Diptera; family Stratiomyidae; genus Nemotelus; species Nemotelus pantherinus. Next base: position 60,893,902 of record OZ022265.1, read on the forward strand.
GATTTAAGATATAAATTTAAGTTTTACGTTGTACGGAATAACTAGGCAGATTTTCTTTATCAGGACAATCAAGACTGCCTTCAGTAAATTTTGCTCCAAGCTTTGTTTATGCAATTGGTGCGGGAACTTCTATCGTGTATTAAAGTATGTAGCTAAAATTTCCATTTTTCCATTCCAGTGCAACGAGATATCTGAAACGGTGAAAATTGAATTATATGATGAAGAAGAAGCTCTGGGAACACCCGCCGACGCTAATTAAATATCTCGTCTCAGAGCTTCTAAAAAAATAACGAAGTTTAATAGACCTTCCGCAGTCCATTCGGCAATTAATTAAAAGAAGATTAATACAGAAAGAAGATTAATAAAAGATTAATACAAGTATTGCATTAATCTTTTATTTCCTTATCAGCTCAACTACAAAAATCAGATAATGATCTTTACGGAATTCGCTGATTCAATTTGCATCGCTGCTAGTTTTTATCTCGCAGACTCAACATTTAACATGAAATTTGCTGATTTGGTCTTCGTCTCTGCGAGTTCTTATCTCGCAGACTAAACATTTGATATGAAGTTTGCTCGCTTATTTGATTCTTCGTCATGGGTGTTCTTATCTGAAGATATGACTCCTGTCCCCTTATGTTTAAATTCGTCCTCGAATTTACTTCTGATACTATTAATTATAATTTGCATTGTTTTTCTTTTTAAATGAAAATATGCAAATAAGACAATGAGGATGATTACAATAGTTAATGTTATCGAAATATTTATTGCGAAACGGGTTTGTTTTTACTAATTTTAAAAAAAAAAAAATTTTATTAATCTCGCTTTCAAGAAAATTCGTTTTATATATATATATATATATATATATATATATATATATATATATATATATATATATATATATATATATATATATATATATATATACATATATATATATATATATATATATATATATATATATATATATATATAAATATATATATATATATATATATATATATATATATAAATATATATAAATATATATATATATATATATATATATATATATATATATATATTTATATATATATATATATATATATATATATATATATATATATATATATATATGTATATATATATATATATATATATATATATATATATTTATATATATATATATATATATATATATATATATATATATATATATATATATATGTATATATATATATATATATATATATGTATATATATATATATATATATATATATATATATATATATATATATATATATATATATATATATATATATTTATATTTATATATATATATATATATATATATATATATATATATATATATATATATATGTCAGCAAAATGATTGAGGGAGATAATCTCTGGAGTGGCCGATCCGATTGAGCTGAAATTTTCGGAGGACATAGATGTATATAACAGGTAAGTATGATTTGGAAAAATTGCTGAGAGAAAAAACCGGTTTTTGGTCTATAGCTTCCGATTTTGCCACCAGATTTTAACTAAATTCACGCAATAGGTGAACCTTACTCAAAGATAGATTTCATAGAAATTTGGTTGAAAAATTAGTATAGAAACGCTAGGTATGCCAATTTTTGTCTCTCAAGTATTGTAAATTTGTAAAATTTCCAAATGGGAATGATCCTGCAATGACAATTAACAACAAATTTTTACGTTTCAAAAATTTAAAAAGTTTGGACCTAAAACGATATTCAGTCCTATAACTTACAGCGCAGACATTCAATCGAAACGAAATTCATAGGGTGGGTTTAACACAATGTGAAGCAGCTATGGTGCTAGCACATGATCGCCAGCACCAGACAATTTCGTAAATATTGCACTAACAGATGCTTCCATTTTGTATTCATAAGCAAAGCATTAACAACCAAATAAACAACCGATATTTAAATTTTCCGAGTTTTTGAAATTTTTCGGATGGCAGCCAGACATAGTTTAATCGCTGTAACTTTCGATGATATCCTCGGATGAAAACAAAATTCAAAGGATAGGTTGATTAAGCACGAGCATGTTATGGTAGATTTTTGGCTACTGTGTTGCATTTAAGTAAGAAATGGTTGATATGATACTACAAAGAAGTGTATAACGTCTTCACACATTTATAAATCCCTCAAAGATAACTTCTTTGAAAATCAGTTTTCTAGCGGATCTGATGCGTAGACTTTTAATATTTAATTTCTTGAATTTCTTTTAAGTTTTCTATGTGGAAGTCATTTAATTCGTTCCAAGTATGTTGTTTTACCAAATCGGAAAAGTTTAAGTGAACTTTTGGTATTATTATACGAGCTTTATATTTTGGTAATTTATTTGAAAATGTTATGTTGTTTAATACATAAGGAGCAACTGTTGAATGTAAAAAGATTATTTTCAATTACGTCTTGATCTCTTTCATCGCATGTGCTATGCCGTATAATTTTTGAGTTGATTACAAGGACAGTACCCTAGTTCTGCTTCTATAATTGAAGCTTTTTCTCTTTTAATTGTTGTACATGTTTGGTTTGTAAAAAAACATAATCGGGTTTGTTTCAAATCCTTGAAATTGTTTTCGTTATTGTATTTGTACACAATGCTATTGATATTTACAATATATTCTTGTTCAAATTTTATTTCGTAATTATTTTGATTCGGAACGGGTATGATATTTATATGTACTGATTATATTTATGTGTACTGATTACCTGATGTGGTATTTTAATAACAAAAGGTAGTTCCGAGGGATTTTTATTGTTGATGGCTACTGCTTTTTCTAAATGTTTCAGTTTAGCTATATGTATGTCATGCTCTACAGTTTCTGTTGTCGTTAACATATTCCTACTCATTAATCCTAATCGAGCTGACATGAAATTGTCCTGTAGAATTTCGAATTCATTTTGTTATATTTGAATGTTAAGTATAGTTGATAAATAAGATAGTTCTATTTTATATCTTTCTGCTGTATGATTCAAGGATTGCTCGATGATTTTTCTATCTATTTGAATAGTTGATATAACTATCTTAATTTGTTCTTCTAATCTATTATTTATAGTAATCTGTTTATTCATTTTATTTATTAGTTTGTGATTATATTGATCTACTGCTTTAAAATGTTTTTCAATGTCTTGTCTATCGGTTGCGTCCATGATTCTCAATAGCCACTTGTAAATGTTACCTACGGGGTCTATTAATCCTCTTCGTTTTCTAGATATCAAGCTCAGGTTTTTCTTTCTATTCTCACAAAATTCCTTGTATCCTGATTTATTTGCTAAAGATGAATAATGCTAAGTGTCAAATAATTTGTCTGTGGTAAATAAAGTTCTTGCGGTTGTTATAGTTAGTTTGTTTCGAACGACAGTATGAAGCATGTTTTAGGATGAATTCGTTTTGTACGATTGACCTTGTTTTAATTTTTGTCTATACTCTTTTGGTAGTAATGTATGTAATTATTGTTCCATGTCATCGAATTCTTGATCTCATGTCCATTGTTTGTGGTCATAAATACCTAGCATGTTTGTTTGTCTGATTTCGTCAATTGCTGTTTGAATATGTTCCAAGTTCACTTTGTGTAAAATCATATGTCTTCCGGTCACTAGTTCTATTTAGTCTGTTTTAATTTAATTTAGACTAACGTCACCGACGTTAGGTTTTGTCATCATTATTTTCAATGTTGTCGCTTTTCCAGTATGTGAATGTGATTTCGTTATTTGAAGTTTGATATCCTTAATTAGGTATACCTCTTTTGGGAAAACTGAGTCAAAATCACCATCTTCAATGATTTGTGTTATCCCCACTGCAATTTTGAAAACTTATACATGCTTGTCATGATAGTCAAGCCATCTATAAAGAATAAATCCATATGCACTATTTTTCCAGAGTTTTTTGGTGTTTCTGATAAATTTAGTAAAGGTTTACTAAGGCTCTTATCAACTTTCAACGAAAATAAAGTAATTTACGTATAATTTTAAATTTGGAAAATAAATCTGTCTTTTTAACCCTTCGTAATTTTCTGTTATTCTTGCATGACCTGTTTCTCTGTCATGATAATCTTTTATACGAGCCATAAGCTTGTCTTTGTTTTTATGAATATACTTTTATGAATTTGCTTCAAATAAATACTTGTCCTCCACGTAATCTCATTTTAAAAAAATGCATAGTTAGGCTTTCGTTAGTAGTGTAAAATAGTTCTTGTATTATTTGATTTAAGTTTCTGCTCTGGTTTTTCTATTTCGACACATAATATATGTTGTTTATACTTATTAACAAAATAGTCTTTTATGTGAGAATTGAAATTTTGACTTTGTGAATGTACTGTATCTTCGCTTGGACTATTGTTGTACTTCTTTGATGAGAAAGATTCTTTTTTGATCCTCTATCTGGAAAGAATTGTAAATTGTAATCTGCATTTGTTGATCTACTTGAAGCTCGATCTCCTTTAACTCGGTAAGGTAAAGTTTTTACTGATGTTATATTAATTTTATTTTCCTTAGTTGGATAATCGTCTATCATGTTAATTTCTGATTCACGTAATCTCGATAAGAAATCGGCAGGTATATTTTCTATTCAATTTATGTATTTCAATTTGATATTATAATCTCCTAGCCTCAATATCCAACGTTGTAATCTTGGTGTTATATCCTTTCCTGATAGAGCAATTTAATTGGTTGGTGATCAGTTTGTAAATCATCTTAGATAATTCACTACCCAAACTATGGCTGGCATTTTTTAGATAAGATAAAATAACTTTATTTTGCCAAAAAACACATCATTTACAAACAAAACAATATTGTAACTTAATTATTCTTATAAGAGATCGGATGTATGTTTTATCCATGCAACTTAAATATAAAATTGTGAACAATAGAATGGAGTAATTATTATTAGAAACTATACTTTTTCATATGGAAAAGGCTGAGAAAACCCTATTTCTGATTGGCTTAAGCTAATGATCAAAACTAGTATTTAAAAACTAAGCAACTAAATTATCTTGCATAATTAGACTCGAGTGCCAAATAAATTTAAAACAAAGAAAAAGAATAATAATACGAATAACATAAAATTGTTAGATGTACTCAAGATGACATTGATGTCGCAACAACTAATGATTTGACTAAAATGTTATCGCAATTTTACCAAGATTTGACATAATTTTTAGTTCTTCAATGAAAGGCATCCTTGACTGTATGTACATGGTGTTGCTTGTGAAGTCGATTCGTAGAGAAATAGTAAGGCAAGTTCAGCATCATTTTCAAAACTTTATTTTGCTTAATCTGCAGCTTCAATATATGAGTATGTGTACAACTTCCTCATACTACGCCCCCGTAAAGAATGGTCGGTTGAAAAATAGTTTTGAATATTAGAAGTTTGTTTTTTATGGAGAGCTGTGAATGACGGTTTATTATGGGATAGTGTAATTTGATCAGATTGCCGCATTTACGAACAGTAGCTGCAGCGTTATCTTTAATTGTCAGTGTTCTATCGAGAACTATACCCAGATATTTAATGTTCTCAGTATTCCAGCATATGCTTTGCCCATCGAGGTTTAAATTTGTAGCAGGAAGGAAACAAGATTTGCGTCTTCTAGTGAAAAAGAATGCCTGGGTTTTTTCGGAATTTATCTGGATTTTCCATTTGTTCAAATATTCGTTGAGAAACGAAAAACCACGTTCAAGAAGGCTTGAAATTTCACTGTGGTCGACAGAGGTAGCAGCAAAGACTGTGTGTGTGTGTGAGTTGGGGGAGAGGCGCATTGACACCTCTAAGCACTCAGGCCAAAGGACCCATTGTACTCATTTCCCCCTGCCTACCATAGTTTCCCAGACTTCCTGATAAAGTCTAGGATCACTGATAGGGGAAAAGAGGCTATCGTCTGCATGCGTGCAACATCCCAGCCAAAGCATTGATATCTGAGACGCGCAAACGCTGGGCATTCACAGAGCAAATGCTCCGCACAGTCAGCCTCTTCTAGACAGGATGAACAGAGGTCATCCTGTGCAACACCTATTCGGTACATATGTCCTCCTAGGTAGTTGTGTCCAGTCAGAATACCCACCATGGCCCTGCAAACTTTCCTGCTCTTATTGAGCAAGAATCCCGCAGTTACATGGTTGGGTTCTGAAAGGAATACCTTCGTGTGCCTGGCCACACCGGCAGCCGTCCATCTATCTTTGTGAGTATAATCTACCCACTTTCGAATAATGGCACGTGCAGATGCGGTCGGCACACCCAAGGCGGGTTCAGGGTCCCGTAGTGGAAGTCCCGAACCTTGCTTCACAATGACGTCAGCAATTTCCTTCCCCTCAACACCACAGTGCCCCGGTACCCAGAGCAGATGCACCCTATTGAATTTGGCGACAGAGTTCAATCGTGCTCTGCACTCTTGGACAATTTTCGAGTTTGTCAGGGGTCTACGCAGCGCCATCAGTGCAGCTTGACTGTCACTGCAAATAGCAATGCTCTTTCCCCTCCATCTTTCTTCAACTGCCCAACAGGCAGCTCTCAGGATAGCAAATATTTCTGCTTGAAAAACCGAAGCGTGCTCTCCAAGAAAGAAAGCCCATCTGCCATTCGATGAATGTAGATAGACACCAGCTCCAGATCTACTATCTGGCCTTGAGCCGTCCGTGAAGAAGATCTCCGAATATCCCCTCGTACACAGATCCGGATCATCCCAGTTACTTCTGCTTAAGAGAATTACTTCGTACCTTCTTCTGAAGTCGAGGAAGGGCACCCGAGTGTCCGAGGGCATCGTAAGAATCGGAGAGATCTCACACATCGAACTCCAAATAGAGCAGTGCCCCACATCGTCTCCACCTACCCATAAGCCAAGCTGAGCTAGTCTATGGGCAGAGCTCATCGCCACACTCTGAACTTGAATGTCGAGAGGAGGCAGATTGAGAAGCGCATCAAGGGCCGCACCCGGAGTAGTGCTCATGGCACCACAGATACCCAGGCACACCGTCCTTTGCAGCGTGGCTAACTTTTTCCGAGCATACAATAGCCTCACGATAGTCCACCACACCACCGATGCGTACGTGAACATCGGCCTAATTATTGCTGTGTGAATCCACATCACTACACGAGGCTTTAGACCCCATGTGGTAGCAAAAGCTCTCTTGCACTGCCCGAAAGCTTTTATAGCACGAGTAAACTTCACTTCCACATGTTTCTTCCAGAGAAGTTTTTTGTCCAAGATTACTCCAAGATATTTGACCTCATCTGAAAGTTGAAGTTTTACACCCTTCATGTTTGGAAGCACTAGTCCTCTCAGTTTTATTTTCCTGGTAAAGAAAACAAGTTTCGTCTTACCAGGATTCACTGTTAAGCCGTGCCTCGAACACCAGCTGCCAATCAGATCCAATGCACGCTGTGTATTTCTACATACAACATTCAGATCTTTACCGACAGCCAGTGCGGCCACGTCATCAGCATAAGCTTGTGCGTGCAGCCTTTCTTGTTGCAGTTCGTTAAGCAGGAAGTCGACTAGCATACTCCACAGGAGCGGTGATAGGACGCCCCCTTGAGGGCATCCATTTGTCGCCGCTGTTCTTAAGTAGCAATCGGATCCAGCTTCCGCCAGCAACCATCTCTGCGTCAGCATGGCATGAATCCACCTAACTAAGACATCATCCACGCCATGACCTTTCGCAGCATCACATAGTTCCACGAAGGGCGCGCAATCAAAGGCCCCTTCAATGTCCACAAATACCCCCAACGCATACTCACCATTGGAGATCGCTCCCTCAACTCTGGCCATCAAAGAATGAAGGGCCGACTCGCATGATTTTCCTCGCTGGTACGCATGTTGCTCATCATTCAAAGGGTTGAACCTGAGCGCCGTAGTACGTATGTGTCGTTCGACAAGTCTCTCTAGGCATTTCAACATAAACGAAGTTAAGCTGATCGGTCTAAAGTTCCTTGGATCGGAATAGTAATCTCTCCCCGGTTTAGGTATAAAAACTACCTTAACCTCTCGCCAAGGTGACGGAACATACCCCAAGGAAAGGCATGCCCAGAAGATTTCTCTCAGGTCTGCCCCCAAGTGGTCAATTCCCTCCCTAAGCATAACCGGATAGATACCATCCAGGCCCGGCGATTTGAAATTTTCAAAAGACATGATTGCATCCCTGACCTTTTCACTAGTGACCACAGATCTAGTTGTGTACCAGCACTTCCTACTGCTGCGAAGAGCAGGGATTTCGGTCACAGGCGCATTTGCCTTCTGCGACTCAATCACCGGGGCTCCCGGGAAGTGAGTCCCAAGTAAAGTCTGCAAAGACTCCTTTTTGGACTTGGTAAAATCACGCGTTTTAGAGAGTCTAGCTTAGCTGATTGATCCTTCTCTAGGACTTTGCAAAGCCTAGACGTCTCCCGTGCGCCTTCCAGTCTCTCACAGTAAGATCTAAATGATTCCCTCTTAGAGGTCCTCACTAGCTTCTTATACGTTCTCTGCAAAGTTCTGTAGGCAATCCAGTCATCCTCATTGTTGCTCTTACAAGCTCTGTTGAGAATTTTCCTGGTACTTTTCCTTAGCTTCTGCAGTTCCTGATTCCACCAGGGAACCGTCTTGCCGCATCTGCTCTTACTGATCGGGCAGGCCTCTTCATAGCTACTCATTAGGTCTCTATTCAGAGTGCTCAACCGGGATTCTATTGACTTTGGCGATTTTATCCTACCACTAGGACGCGCTCTGTCTGCAAGAATAGTGATACACCAATGACCGCCCTTCTGTTTGGGGTGACAAATGTGGGAGTAGTCCCAGTGTTTAAAATCATCAGCACGGCAGAAGTTATAAAATCAAAGAGACTTTTACCCCTGGCGTTAGATTTGTTGCTACCCCAGCTGGTATGCTGGGAGTTGGCATCGCAGCCCACCACAAGTTCAAGTCTCTCCAATTCAGCGTACAAGACCAGGTCCTTTAACTCCTGTATCGGCGGCGGGAGTATGGAGTCAAAGGGAAAGTAAGCTGAGGCAACTATCGTGCGCTTAAGCCTACCATTTTCTCGGTGTTGTACGACGACCGCTGACAGGTCCGGGCTTGAAATCTGTCTGAGCATGGTGGCATCAAGCAGATTGGAAACCAGAACACAAGTCCTCGGCCGTATTGATCTTTCATCATAAAAGATCTTGGCCCCCGTGGTTGGACTAAGTCCGTAGATCCTACTGCCTCGAACCCACGGTTCCTGTACAAGTGCAATGTAGGGGGAGATTTGCAGTTTTGTCAATTTTTCGCTCAAAAGATAGGACGAAGCCTTGGCACGCCGTAAGTTGATCTGGACAAATCTTATACCTTCAGGCACAGAAACGTCCGGAGTTTAATTCTATGGATCCCTTTGCAGGGACCCTTAGACAATGTCCGCGTGACCTCAGTAAAAGAAACTGTATAGGAGAGAATTTCCACTGGATCTCTGCGTTTTGCTCTGGCGATCTGTCCATAGACAGTCACAAAAGTTCGTGCCTCACCACTTCCTGATTTGGTTAAATTTAACCGCATACAAGAAGTAACTCAGCACCATCGGGTACCTGTCTCTTAGCATCGAGAAACTTCTCTGGTCAAGTACGATCACCAGGTTGAAACTATCTTCACCTGTGGTGGGATTCTTCCTGGGATTCATGTACTTGATGATCCAGTGTTTCGCATCGATGCCCGGATGAAGTTTGCTGAACATGCCAGTGATGTCACCTGCACTCTTGCGAGGACCAGGGATCCAACAACTGACATAATAGGGTTTGGCTAGGTCGGAGTCCAAAATAGTAAATTTGGGCCGACTGCCAGTACCCAATTTAAGCACGATCTGTGTGAGCCACTCCTTGGATGTTTGATTGGAGCAGGCGACTTCGAGGTGACCGTCCACAAACTTCGCTTGCGTGAAGTTGTAAACTGGTCCCGACTCCGCTATCTCTCGCCACAGCTCGTTCTTAAGGATAGCGCAGTGACCTTCGGTCAGTTTGCCACCCTTGCCAGACACACCTATCACAACAACCAGAGAAGAAGACGCAGCTTCTGCATACGTTCTCTTCCCTACCCTTGCGGAAGGTGTGTTTGTGCCTGAAGGGTCAGCCTCTGCAAGATCTCTCTCGCAGATTTTGACACCTTTCGGCACCTTGCGCTCAGAGATGCAGGTATCCGCTTTCGCCTCAACCTTGCGTCTCTTTCGTGTGCCGCCGCTGGCAGATTTGGCATCAGTGCTGGCCGGCTGGGAGATCTTCGGTGTGACCGGTCCCTCCTTACCTTTCAGCGGCGTCGCTGAATCCCGATTTGCATCAGGAATCATCGATTTCTTGAACAGAGTCCTCTTCTGTCGACGGCTGAGAGCTTTCCCTGGTTCACAAAGTCCAGTCGGGGTAGCTTTGCATCCAGCCACCGGTCCAGAACATTTCTGCTCTGACCATGCGACCATAGCATCACCAGCCAACCTTTCTTTCGCTACCCCAGGTCGGCTCAGAGGTTTCGCTGCCTGACATCCAGTCTCCAGGGAAACACCTGCAGTTAATACTGCGTTTGTCTCTCTGTCAGCCTTCGCCGGCAGCTTGCCCTTTTTGCGCAGTCTCTTACGTTGTCTGCGACTGAGAGCCTCCACAGGTTTCCAGAGTTCAGAGGAATGAGCACTCTTACTATCTGTACTGCCCGCGGGCGTCTCATTTGCACTAGTCGGAGTTTCCTCCTCTAATGCATCCCTTCTCCTCTTATGTGAGGATTCGGGAAGAAACATCTTTTCCCCTGGTACGGCCGTAGTCGGACTTCCAGCTGGCGCTGTACTCGCCTTTCCGGAGCTTGTGATCAGGGGGGATGCTATCAGCAAGTCCGAAAACTTGCTGGCCATGGAGTCTTCCACGATGGTAACCTGTGAGCTTCCACTGCAACCAGGGTCCTCCATTGCTGTCATACATGAGGTTGGGGCCTGCAGAATCCGAGCCCCTGCCGTGCTGAGCACGGGTGGATTTCCAGACTCAGTCTGGCTGCCAACTGCAGAGATAAAATCCTTGGGATTCATCTTCATGCTTACTACAGCCATCAGACATTTTACTGAGGATGGAGTTACCTCGTTGCCTCAAACCCTCCTCCTTTCTCCGGGCTTGGGACCAGCATATCACAAGTTAGACTTGTGATCGGAGGAGTTAGCAAAGACTGTATCGTCAGCAAACAAAAAAAGTTTGCAGCACTCAGGTGAAGGAATGTCGCTAGTGAAAATATTGTACAAGATTGGGCTGAGTACTGAACCTTGGGGGACACCTGGTGTAATTAGAAATCGGGAAGATTTTGCACCGCTAATCGAAACGTAAAATTAGCGGTCGTTTAGGAAGTTACTTATGATATTTCATAAATAGCTAGGGAATTGGAGATATATAATGTTGAAAATTAATGCTCTATGCCAAAGAGTGTCAAATGCCTTTTCAATGTCGACTGTGATCAATCCAGTAGACTTTTTCTGCGAGAAACCATTTAATATAGTATTTTTAATGCGCTGCACTTGATGGGCAGTTGAATGTTGTTTGCTGAACCCGAATTGTTCGGCGGGATCAATTTTATTAGCCAAGATATGTTGCTCAAGACCTTGCTTAATTATACATTCAAAAGTTTTGCTAACACAGCTCAGCAGGCTAATAGGCCGATAATTGCTAACGTCATGCTTTGGTTTGCAGATTGTTTTAGCTATGCAGATTATTTTAGCTACCTTCCCATTGTTTGGGAAATAGCTGAATTCTTAAATATTTTCGAAAGGTAAATATATCCTTTATTGTGTAGGTGTTTCAAGAATATATTTTTGACGTCATCAGCACCAGGAGATTTACGATTTTTCAGGAGCATTACTACTTTTTTTATTGCACCAGGACTGATAAGAGTAGTAGTGGAATCCTTAATAGGAATATTTAAGTTATTACAAAGGCTTTTTATGTATGGGTCACTTAAATTTTCGGTAATTGAGTGCTGTTTTTGGAAATGTTTAGCGAAAGCTTCGTCTTTTTCTTCGTCGGTAAACAGTTCATTCCTGTCCAATTTGATAACAAGTATTTTACTGTTTCTATTTTTCAGGCATTTAGTTAGTTTCCAGAAAGATTTGCCGCTATAATCGAGTTCAGCTAATTTATTGGACCACCTTTTGTTGAGAAATTTTCTCAATTCAAACTTGATCTTTTTATTAAGATCGTAGTACTGTTTTTTGAAGTAATCGAATCTCATACGTTGCCATTTCCTTCGAAATTTGTTTCGCTCAAATATTAGTGCCTGACCAAAAGGTGGCATTGCGTTCAGTTGAGAAGTTGTATGCATTGTTTTTAAGGGAATAGCCTCCCGTGCAGATAGGTTCAGGAGATTATTGAATTTAACTATATGGCGATCAATATCTTCAGTTGATTGGAAGTGTTCGTGATTTATTTCATTGATGTTAATTAGGCGTTTGGTGGACCGTTTGAATTTTTCCCAATTAGAGTGTCAGAAGTCAAAAATAATTTGTGGATCTTGTGTTAGCGGGGTACTCAGCAAATTAAAGATTACTGGTAAATGGTCGGAAGTGAAAACCGTGTGTACGCATAGTTCGGAGACGAAATGAGGGGAATTTGTTAAAATAATGTCTAAGGTGGAAGGATTACCTCTGTTTCTTGGGAAACAGGTTGGAGACAGACTATGCAAGATTTGAAAATTACTTGATGGTAATAGGCTGTCCAAGATATTCCCCCACCGATCTTTTCTTGTGCAGTTCCAGTCAGAATGGCGTGCATTTAAATCACCGGCTACCAGAAAACTACCAGAAATGTTGTTAAAGATCCGCAAATCATTTTGAAATGCGCGTTCTTTATCTGGGCTGCATGCACCCCCAGGAAAATAGGCGCCGACCAAAGCGATGGTGAAATTTGCGATGTGGGGCTCAACGGGTACAGTCTCAATACATACTGTCTTCGGCAGTTTTATCTGCTTATGAGACAAGTTCTTTTTACTAATGTTCGAAGAACAATAGTATTAAACTCGTTTCGCCGAAAATTCATATTTCTTTATATATATATATATATATATATATATATATATATATATATATATATATATATATATATATATATATATATATATATATATATCAGCAAAATGATTAAGGGAGATAATCTCTGGAGTGGCCGATTTGATTGAGCTGAAATTTTCGGAGAACGTAGATGTATATAGTAGGTAGATCCACAACTTTCTCAAATTCAGATATCCTAAATTTTTTGGCGGCGGCGAGCGTTTTAGTGAATTTTGGGGAACTTGGATAGCTTGGATATTTCCAAGCAGTGTAAATTTTTGTTAAAGAAAAGTATTGGGAATGAAAACTAATTATGTTCTTAGCTTGTCTATGATAAAGAATTGGAAATTTTGAGCCGTGTGTGGGTGCAGGGTGCCTAAAAGTAGATTTTTTTCCAAATTTTGATTTGTCATTACTTGTAAGAAAAACAATGGATCATCGAGAAAATTACAGAGCGTATTGATGTTGACTAAAATTTGGCACATATAGATTTTCAGCATAAAGCGGGTAACCCTGTAGCTATGGCAGGCTGCTGAAAAAAAATCCTTCAAATCATTGACCTTCCTGAAAAATTTTTGATTTTTGACAAAAATTTGAAATCTTTAGTAAATTTTATCCTTTGTCCTTCATCTCAAGATAAAATTTTCAAAATTCCGATTTGCATAAGAACGACAACCCATCACCAAATTACCTCTATTTTCAGCACTCGAAAGTTCTGTTCACGAGAACTGACGACCGGCTAATCCGATCATAACGAAATTTACAGGATATGTTGGTATTAGCTAGGACCAAGTCTGATAGAAGTGATTTTGAAATGCGGGCAACGCTGTGGCAGTGGTACCATCTTGAAAAACTACTGAGAAAAAACATCTTTTTGGCCTATAACTTCCGATTCAGTCATCACATTTACACCAAATTCACACAATACTTGGATATTAGTTTATGTAACATTTAGTGAAAATTTGGTTGAAAAATTAGTATAGGGCTGGCAGCTGTGGTGATTTTTGTCTCATAAATCTTGCAAATTTGCTCAGCAAAATAAAGCTTTTTTCCCTATAACATCCGGCCCAGTGCAGAAATCAAAAAAAAGTTCATGCAGTAAATGGACCTTAATGTGAAGTAAATGTCGTAGGAATTTCGTACAAAAATCATGAAAGGACTGCCAGCTATGACCATTTTTGTAATTTGGTGGAATTCCTTTACTGAGCGATTATGTCATTAGATTTCCAATTGAGTATGATCCTGCAATGAAAATTAACAACAAATATTAACGTTTTAAAAATTTGAAAAGTTTTGAGGGTGGTAACCCTAAAATTCTTTTCACCCGTATGCCTTCCAGAGCAGTGATTCAATCGAAACGAAATTTACTGGTTGGGTTTAATTTAACGTGAAGTGTTATAATATTAAATCGGCGCCAGGTTTGAAGCGCAAACGGGATTCCTCTCCCATGCTCCTCAGGGACCGGTTGACGCTCCCTAGAAACCACTCTGACTCAGTGATGTCAGTTACCAGTGCCAACCGGTACACGCCGCTTGAAAATCTCGTCGACGACGATGGAGGAACAACTACCAACGGGATCGCTACTCCTAACACTTCATCTAAAAAGGTAAAAGTTCCCCCGATTGTAATTCCCAAGTTAGATCGGAATACCATAATCAAAATAATTGATGCTGTGAATATCACAAGCTACAACATTCAATACAACAGCGTAGGGAAAAAAGTTTTGTTGGATGATATTGAATCCTACGATAAGCTTCGTTCTTATCTTGTCGAAAAGAATGTACATTTTTTCACCTACGCGCGAGCTGACCAAAAACCGCAAAAGTTTATTCTAAACGGTCTCTATAACATGGACTGTACTGAGCTCCAAAAGCTCCTAAACGACGAGCACGGCTTGGCATGCATTGACGTCAAGAAAATTATGATACCCGACGATGCACGCCGTTAAAGTGACGAGACACGATTCATCGTATATTTCGCCCATGGCTCAGTGAAGTATAATGAACTAGTCAAAATACACGCAATCAACCACACTAAAATCAAATGGAGCTTTCAACGAAAAAAATCAAACCATCCGACTCAGTGCAGGAAGTGTCAATCATACGGACATGGGACATCTTTCTGCTTTCTACCATTAAAGTGCTTGATATGCGGCCAGCAGCATGACAAATCGAAGTGTCCAACAAACGACACTTCTCAAATATGTTGCGCTCTTTGTAAGGGGAATCATCTCTCCAACAGCCCTCTCTGCCCTAAACGCAACGAATACTTACTAATTCGCAAGCGATCGTCTCAGCGCTTAACACGTAATCCTGAGTTCAGCACCAAACCTGTTCAAGCTCGAGTTCCTGTACTGAACAACATGGATTTTCGATCATTGCCTGGTGTACGCTCTCAGCATAGTTTTAATCAAAGCTCGGGGCATCAAATTCGTGCAAATTCGTATAGCGCAGTAGCTCGTAGTAACTATAGTTATGTAAATACTCCTAGCGCAGATAATTTATCACCGGCCGCTGAGGCTAATAGTTTGTTTTCGGCTACTGAGCTAGTAAATTTAGCTAAGGAACTCATCACGAGACTTGCTTCGTGCCAGTCTCGTAATGATCAATTCAACGTAATTGTCGACCTTGCCACTAAGTTTGTATATAAATAAAAGCCAAATTAATTGCCTGGTCTGGAAATGCCAGAGCATCCGTAACAAACACCTGGAAACCTTTAACTTCGTCATTCAGAATAAAATTGATTTAGTTATACTTTCCGAAACTTGGCTTAAACAAGGCGATAAATTATTTAATGCCAACTATAATATTATTAGAAACGACAGGATTGATGCAACTGGAGGAGGAGTCGCCATTCTTATCAATAAAAACATCAACTACCGTAGACTCCCAAACCTAGCCACTAAAGTCATAGAGCATGTAGCAATAACTGTCCCACAACTTGACTTAACAATTATCGCTGTCTATTTCAGTGGCACGAATTTGAATGCCCAAAAATTAAAACTTTTTAAAGACGATTTGAAATTATTGACGAACATTCAAAATAAATTTTTGATATGCGGCGACCTGAACTCTCGACATCGGCATTGGAATTGTTCGAAAGCCAATAAGGCTGGAAAAATCCTATTCGAACTAATGACGGACAGAAACTTCTTTATCCACACATCTGATGGTCCTACCTGTTATCCGCCGCGAGGTAACCCGTCTACTTTAGATTTAATAATCAGTAACGGCAGAGTTCCCCTACAACAACCTACAGTATTGAATGAGCTCTCATCTATTCATTTGCCTGTTTCTTTTATTATCGATAAATACATCAATGTAGAGAAGCATCAGTTTTTCTCTTATGGTAAAACAGACTGGGTCAAATACCGTGAACTTCTTAACGACAACATTGACCTTCGTGATACTGATCTTTCCAAAATTACGAATCCCCGTCAAATCGATAAACTTGTCTTAGATGTCACAAATAACATCCTCAGAGCTCGGGACTGGGCCACTCCCGTACTGACTCGGAAACCTGTAGCATTCGAAATCGACCACTCCACCACTGCGTTAATAAAACACCGCAACAACATTCGCAGAAAATGGCAAAGATCTCGCAATCCTCACCTTAAAGCCTTCCTGAACGAACTAAATATACAAATTCGGTTAGTGTTTCTGAAAATACGCAACAAACGCTGGAACGACACTCTATCAGTTCAGGAAACCGGCTCTAAAAAATTATGGAAAATTCGAAAAGCTTTAAATAGCCAATCTAAATTCATTCCACCTTTAGAACTTGCTGGTGGCTCTACTATAACTTCTGCAAATTTCTTCCAGTACCACACACTTACTCTCCGTATTAATGACCCTGAAACCAATGACGCTGTGCAACGTGAAACCTCAAAGCTATCAGACTACTCATCTGATTTTAAGCCTTGCTGCCTTTGCTCTCCGATAGAGTTGAGAGCTCTACTTAAAAAACTTAAAATGAAGTCTTCTACGGGAGATGATGGTATCGCAAATATTCTTTTGAAAAACATTCCAAGAAAGGCAATCGTTGCTCTTTCTTACATTTTCAACTGCTGTCTTAAGGTAGGATACTTCCCCGTCGCTTGGAAAAACGCAATTGTTATCCCAATTCTAAAGTCAGGCAAAAACCCAAAACTCCCTAGCAGCTATCGACCAATTAGTTTGTTGTCGTCAGTAAGGAAGCTATTTGAACGCGTTATTCTGTCTCGCATACGAAGTAAACTGGAAGAATGTTCAATTACCCCGGACTTTCAATTTGGTTTTAGACCAAAGCTCTCTACAACTCATCAGCTAACTAGAGTCGTCAATCATATTAAGCAACAATTTTCTTTGAAAAATTCCACCGGTTTGATAGCTTTAGACATTGAAAAGGCCTTTGACACTGTCTGGCACGATGGCCTCATTTATAAATTAATTCGTTTATCCTTTCCCATCTACTTATGTACAGTTATACGTTCTTTTCTGTCTTCCAGATCGTTTGTTGTTAAAGCACAGTGCCTTTCCAAAAAATATAATATCCCCGCGGGAGTTCCTCAAGGCTCCGTTCTCAGTCCGACTTTGTATAATATTTACATGTCAGACATGCCTCAATTCCAGGACTGCAACATTGCAATGTATGCTGACGACACTGCACTATTCTCTAATAACCCTGATCGTATTGTCAATAATCTCCAACAACAATTGCGTTTAATCAATGACTTTTGCAGCAAATGGAAGATCCAAATAAATGCTGGGAAAACTCAAGCGATATTTTTTACCAAAAAACGAGCCACGAGAAACTTACCGAATCCACATATACAAATTCTTGGCTCTAATGTATCATGGACAAAAGATATTAAGTATCTAGGGGTTCACCTTGACTATAGACTCTCGTTTATGCAACATACAGAATCAATAAAATCGAAGATCCTGAAAAGCATTCTGTCAACCTACCCCCTTATAAATAGAAAATCGAAGCTTTCAGTAGCCAACAAATTACTCATTTATAAATCGACCCTGCAACCTATAATTTGGAACAACTTGGAGTTTGGAACAACTGTGCTCTAGCGCATAAACGTAAGTTGCAAATTTTGCAGAACAAATGTCTGAAAATCATTTTTAACCTTCCGTTTTTCTTCTCCACTCACCGTCTTCACCAGCTGGCAAAACTAAAAACCGTCTTGGAATCCGCTGAACTTTTCCACAGAAAATTTTCTGATAGTTGCCAAAACTCTAACAATCCTTTGGTTGCATCACTTGTCT
>OZ022265.1:60917167-60947167 GCA_963978885.1 Nemotelus pantherinus
CTTGAAAAATAACGAAGAAAAAAAAACTGCTTTTTGCCCTATGAAATGTGAATTAGTAATCAGATTTTCATGAAATTGACACAGTAGCTGCACCTTACTCTAAGCTCTGTTTGATAGAAATTAAGTTGAAAAATTCGATTGGTGCTGCCAGCTATGGTAATTTTTGTGTCTTTGGTTTTGAAAATTCACTCAGGAAAATAAAACTTTTTGCCCTATAACTTCCAGTGCAGTCATGAAATCAATACGAATTTCATACAATTGATGGAATCTATTATAAGCATTATTCAAGCCAAATTTGATTGAAAAGCTTCGATAGGGTTGCCAGCTATTGTTGGTTTTGTGTTTGTTTGCAATATCTTTATTTAGCAGTTTTATCGTAGAATTTTCAAATGGTAATGATATTGTAGTGACAATAAACAGCAAATATTAAGCTTTCGATTATTTGAAAAAACTCGCTGCAGGTAACCCTAAATTTCTTTATACTCCTATAACTTTGAATGTAATTTAACAACGTGAAGCAGATGTGATATATTCTTGGCTTTGATACTGGCGAAAGGTTGCCAGCACGAGTCGGTTGTGCTACTTTTGTATCAATAAATGCTTACGGTTAGTATTCATACCGGAAACATTTACAATGAAAATAAATAACCAATGTTTCAATTCCCAAAGCTCTGCAAATTTTTCGGATCGCAGCTAGGGCTGCCAACTCAGTGGATCGGAAATCCGGGAGGAAAAGAAAAAAATAAGTGAAAAAAAATTTTCTTTATTTAAAATGATATTTCTTTTCACAACGAGTTGCTTGTAATGTCTTTTGATTTGCAAGCATAAAGCTATAGAATTCTTTACATGTGTAATAAATATTTGTGCACATCTGAATTTCTGATTTTACATGTGTTTCATTAAACCGATTACGATTTTTTGACCACAGTAGATATATAATACCAGTTTTGACGCACTTAAGAGGAGCAAAAGAAGAGTAAATAAGAGGAGCAATAAGGACATGGTGCCTGCCATTATCGGCACGCGCATCCCACGCATGACGTAAGCGATGATCTCGAAATAATAAACAGCTCAGTTGAGCTGATAAACAGCCTAGCTGAACTGATAAACAACCCTGTTGAGCTAATAAAGAACCCTGTTGAGCTGACAGCACAGTTGGGCCGATAAATAGGATAGTTGAACTGATAAACAACCTTCTTAAGCTAAAAGCCCAGTTGAGCTGTTTATCAGATCAAAGATCATCGCTTACGTCATATGCGGACCGATAATCGAAGGCACCGTGTCCTTATTGCTCTCTTATTTGCTCCCCTTTTGCTCCTCTTAAGTGCGTCAGAACTGGTATTATATATCTACTGACCACAGTTCGTTTACTACGCTGAAAACACAATCAGCGGCAATATTTGCGATGCGGATCGATAGAGCGAATGTAACAAGTTTTTTTATTTCTTTGCCCGATTCTTCTTTACATTTTTCAAAAAAATTAGCCCAACGGAAGTTTTCCATCTTTGTTTCATTTGCGACAAGGTCATGCACTTCTCGCAGTAAACAGTAATCGTCGTACAATTTATCCTTATTTATTGGCTCATTTAGAGAAGCACTCAGATCTTTTATTTAACCAATTGTACAAATCTAGTGCAATTTACGATTTTTAATCATTAATATTGTATTATTTACAAGCATACAAAAGCGAGCATAAAATATGAATAAAAGTATAAAGATACCGTGAAGGCAATTTTCGTTAAATGTCCGGGAGAATTTAACTGCATTCCGGGAGCCGGGAGATTTTTTAAGTGAACTGTATTTTTCCGGGAGAATCCCGGAATTCCGGGAGAGTTGGCAACCCTAATCGCAGCCCCAAACACCAACTTCAGTTACAGTGCTGCAGGCACTGAGCATTTTCTTCATTGATGTTATATGAGATGCTGCTTTCAAAATTATGTGAAATAAGCAACTGATAACGAATATAATTAACCCGTGTTTTGCTCTCATAAACGTTGAAATTCACGCCAGTGGTAATTTCTGAAACCTTCTACCATATGAGTTATAATGCATTCTTGAGACCAAAGTAAAACGTGGCATTTGAAACAGTTTGGCCCTAATAAGCAGCTCATGTGGTGGAATATGCACTCAAAACCTGCACGATTCTTCTGCTGTTCTTCGAACATTAGTGTTTCTAGCGGTTCAGGTGCGCTAGAGTTTTTTTTATTATTTTCAGGTTGTTGAAGTCGTACGCAACAGCCACTCATCTGTAAATCTTGTGCTTTGTTTACATAGACAAAAAAAAATGATATGGTATAACGGGCACGCCTGGTAACCCTTGCCCAATTTACCTATATTTTTAGCATCAAAAACTTATGTTCACGGAAACTCACGATCCAATAAGCAAAATTAATTGAAATTCGTAGAATGTAGTGGTCTTAGATAGGACCAGGTCTGATAGAAGTCATTTTGAAATGCGGGTGACTCTGTGCCAGTGGCAAAAGTGGTGGTTGAAAAATCACTAAAAAAGATAACTGCTTTTAGCCCTGTAAATGCTGATTCAATCGTTCAATTTTAACGAAATTCACACAGTAGCTGCCAAACTAAACTACCAAACCACGTTTGCTAGAAATTTGGTTGAAAAATTCGGTTGGAGCTGCCAGCTATGATAATTTTGGTGTCTTCAATTTGAAAAAATAAAACTTTGGAAGTGAAAACATTCAAACCATCGAATATCCTAAAAAATGTCCGTTTCTTACAATAAAACCAATCTGTATACAAATCTTGTGCTTTATCTACACGTTCAAAATAAAACTTTGGAAATTTCCTGTTGGACAAGAACGGTAACCCTTTCCCAGTTAACCTATACTTTTAGCATCAAACATTTCTTTTTCACGGGAACTCACGAACCAATAATCAGATACAACTGAAATTTACAGAATGCAGTAGGACCAGATCTGTGGGCAACTCTGTGCCAGTGGTGCTATCTTGAAAAATTACAAAGAAAAAAACTGCTTTTTGCCTTAAGAAATGTGAATAAGTTACCATATTTTCATGAAATTGACACAGTAGCTGAACCTTACTTTAATCTCTGTTTGGTAGCAATTTGGTTGAAAATTTGATCGGTGCTGCCAGCTATGGTAATTTTTGTGTCTTTGGTTTTGAAAATTCGCTCTGGAAAATAAAACTTTTTGTCCCATAACTTCCAGTGCAGTCATGAAATCATTACGCCTTTCATACAATTAATGGAACCTATTATAAACATTATTCAGGCTAAATTTGGTTAAAAAGCCACGATAGGGTTGCCAGCTATTGTTGGTTTTGTTTTTAATTGCAATATCTTTATTATTTATTAGCATCCGGATTAACACAATCACACCATTCGGACTATAAAGTATATAATGATAGGTGAATGTTAGTCCGGACTACTGTATAATTCGAATTATCGAGTTTGTAGTGCATATATATATATATATATATATATATATATATATATATATATATATATATATATATATATATATATATATATATATATAAATATTCATATATATATATATATACATATAAATATATACATATATATATATATATATATATATATATATATATATATATATATATATTTATATATATATATATATATATATATATATATATATATTTATATAAATATATATATATATATATATATATATATATATATATATATACATATATATATATATATATATATATATATATATATATATATATATATATATATATATATATATATATATATATATATATATATATATATATATATATATATATATATATATATATATATATATATATTGAAAGTTGATAGAATTCCTATTAAACCTTTACTAAATTTATCAGAAACATAAAAAACTCTGGAGAAATAGTGCATATGGATTTATTCTTTATAGATGGCTTCACTATCATGACAAGCATATATAAGTTTTCAAAATTTGCAGTAAGGATAACACAAATCATTGAGATGGCGATTTTGACTCAGTATTTCCAAAAGAGGTATACCTAATTAAGGATATCAAACTTCATATAACGAAACCACATTCACATACTGGAAATGCAGACATCGGAAGGTTCCATGAGATAATTCAGAAAAATGAGGGCAGGATGTAAGAGCAAACTGAAGCTAACGACGAAGGAGATATTCTTTGAAGCCCTTAAATTCTATAACAGACAAATACATTCTCCAAAAAATGAAAGGACAATAGATGTACATTCAGAAAGATAGATAAAGGCACAGCTTTTGAAAGAATTAACAAAGCCAAGCAGGCTATGTTATCGCGCGAAAACAAAACAAGAGAAGAATATACAGAAACAAGAAACGAAATTTTAGTTAAAAACCCGAAAGCGGGTAGGTATATTGTGGAGCTTAAATTTAAAACACAAACATATAATGAAAGAACAGCAGAAGTTAATATACAAAAGACCCAAAAAGAACATTATAATTACAGGTCGAGAGCTACCCAGCAACCAACAGGAAGTACAAGATGTTGACAACATTGAAAATAATGATGACAAAACCTAACGTCGGTGACGTTAGTCTAAATTAAATTAAAACAGACCAAATAGAACTAGTGACCGGAAGACATATAATTTTACACAAAGTGAACTTGGAACATATTCA
The DNA here is from genome assembly GCA_963978885.1 of Nemotelus pantherinus. Classification (NCBI taxonomy): domain Eukaryota; kingdom Metazoa; phylum Arthropoda; class Insecta; order Diptera; family Stratiomyidae; genus Nemotelus; species Nemotelus pantherinus. The sequence goes on from OZ022265.1 coordinate 60,921,810, forward strand.
TACAGCAATTGACGATATCAGACAAACAAACATGCTAGGTATTTATGACCACAAACAATGGACATGCGATCAAGAATTCGGTGACATGGAACAATAATTACATACATTACTACCAAAAGAGTATAGACAAAAATTAAAACAAGGTCAATCGTACAAAACGAATTTATCCCAAAACATGCTTCATACTATCGTTCGAAACAAACTAATTATAACAACTGCAAGCATTATATTTATTTATTTATTTATTTTACCAATCAAGGCGTTCATGTATAAAAAAAAGAATAAAATAAAATAGTACATACATAAAATTACGAAACAAAATATAAATAAAACAAACTATAAATAAATACAAGACTATTAAATAGTGCATAAATAAAATTATTATGCAATCATATGTTTCTCTGTGGGATCACGATGGGCTGAAGAAAACGATATTCAACTAGGGCATATTCTTACACTGAAGCATCGTAAAGAAGAAGCCGTTATAAGGCAAACGAAAAGTGTTTTTACACAAACTAAAATAACTGAGTTCTTCAGAAAATAAGAATTGCGAATTCTTATATATTTTAATTCTAAAAACTCTAACGCACCTGAACCGCTAGAAACACTATTGTTCGAAGAACTGTAGAAGAATCGTGCAGGTTTTGAGTGCATATTCCACCACATGAGCTGCTTATTACGGCCAAACTGTTTCAAACGCCACGTTTTACTTTGGTCTCAACAATGCATCATAACTCATATGCTGGAAGGTTTCAGATATTACCACTGGCGTTCGTTATCAGTTGCTGATTTCAATAAATTTTGAAAGCAGCATATCATATAACATCAATGAAGAAAATGCTCAGTGTCTGCAGCACTGTAACTGAAGTTGGTGTTGGGGCTGCGATCCGAGAAATTGGCAGAACTTTGGGAATTGGAACATTGGTTATTTATTTTCATTGTTAATGTTTCCTGTATGAATACTACCTGTAAGCATTTACTGATACACAAATAGCACAACCGACTCGTGCTGGCAACCTTCTGCCAGTATCAAAGCCAAGAATATATCACATCTGCTTTACGTTGTTTAATTACATTCGAAGTTATAGGAGTATAAAGAAATTAAGGGCTACCTGCAGCGAGTTTTTTCAAATAATCGAAAACTTAATATTTGCTGTTTATTGTCACTACAATATCATTACCATTTGAAAATTCTACGATAAAACCGTTTAATACAGATATTGCAAACAAACACAAAACCAACAATAGCTGGCAACCCTATCGTGGCTTTTCAACCAAATTTGGCCTGAATAATGTTTAAAATAGGTTCCATTAATTGTATGGAATTCGTATTGATTTCATGACTGCACCGGAAGTTATAGGGCAGAAAGTTTTATTTTTCTGGGCGAATTTTTAAAACCAAAGACACAAAAATTACCATAGCTGGCAGCACTAATCAAATTTTTCAAAATCTGATAACTTATTCACATTTCATAGTGCAAAAGCAGTTTTTTTCTTTGTAATTTTTCAAGATGGCGCCACTTGCACAGAGTTGCCCACAATTCAAAATCGCTTCTATTAGATCTGGTCCTATTTAAGTCCAATGCATTCTGTATATTTCAGTTGTATCTGCTTGAGTTGTATTAGTTGTATCAGCCAATTGAACTGAAATTTTCAGGTTACATTATCGTATATGCAGAGTAGTGCCAGGTCCCACAAACACTTAATAATCTTTACCACTTTGGCGCCGGCGCCCATTTTAGTGATATTTTATATATACCTAGTTTTCTGTCAACATACAACTTTTTCAAAAATTAAGTTTGTGAAATGAATTTTTGACATGATTTGAATGTGAACATGAGAATTTTTTGAAATGTTTAGCCCAATGTGTGCGCTAGGCACCTGAAATGAGATTGGGAAAGTTTGAAAATTTTTGTGTTGCGATATTTTTTGACCAGATTATCAAATCACTATGAAACTTACAGTAAATATTGGTGTTTCTAATTTGTTGACTCCGTAAACTTTTTATGAACTGCTGGCAACTCTGCAGCCACGGCAGGCATGGAAAGTGAAAGCTTTCAAACCATTGAATCTCCTGAAATATTTTCGTCTTTTGCAGTGAAAAGCAACTCATATAGAAATGTTATGCTTTGTCTTTAATTCCAGAGGAATACGTTTCAAATTCTAGGTCGTTCAAGAGCGGTAACCCTCCTTCAATGAACCTTTATTTTAAGCATCAAACTTCTGTTCACGAAAACTCACGATGCAATTATCAAATATAAATGAAATTCAAAGAATGTATTAGTATTGAGTAGAACCAGGTCTGCTGGAAGCGGTTTTGAAAAGTGGGCAATCTTGAAAAGTTATAAAGACCAAAAAGCTGCTTTTTGCCCTATGAATTCTGATTCAGTTACCAGATTTTCATGAAATTGGCACCGTAGCTGAACTTTGCTCTTAGCCGTATTTGGTAGAAATTTGGTTGAAAATTCAGTTGGTGCTGCTAGCTATGGTAATTTGAAAATTTGCTAAGGAAAATCAAGCTTTTCGCTCTATAGCTTCCTGTGCAGTCACGAAATCAAAACGAGTTTCATAGGATATTAGGAATTTATTATAGGAAATATTCAGAAGGAATCTGGTAAAAAAAACCACTATAGCGTTACCAGCTATTGTTGGTTTTGTATTTATTTGCAATATCTTTATTAAGCGATTTGACCGTAAAGTTTTCAAACGGTAATGATCTTGTAATGACAATAAACAACAAATATTAAGTTTTCGAAAATTTGAAAACTTTTGCCACTGGTTGTCCTAAATTTCTGTGATCCCTTTTAACTTCCAATGCAGTGCAATTGGAGTTTTTGATGCCAGCAAAGGGTCGCCAGCGCGAGATGTTGTTGCCATTTGCGTAGCTATTTTCATATCGCGAACATTTACCATGAAAACAAGTTACCAATGTTTAAATTTTCTAACTTCTAGAAGGTAGAATATGCACTCAGACTCTGCACAATTCTTATACTGTACATCGAGTTTTAGTGTTTTCGTAAATATATAAATATGCATATATATATATATATATATATATATATATATATATATATATATATATATATATATATATTTATATATATATATATATATATATATATGTTTATATATATATATATATATATATATATATATATATATATATATATATATATATATATATATATATATATATATATATATATATATATATATATATATATATATTTATATATATATACATATATAAATGCATATATATATAAATATATATATATATATATATATATATATATATATATATATATATATATATACATATATATATATATATATATATATATATATATATATATATATATATACCTGGTTCTTAAAATATACATATATATATATATATATATATATATATATATATATATATATATATATATATATATATATATATCTATATCTATATATATATATATATGCATATCAGCAAAATGATTAAGGGAGATAATCTCTGGAATGGCCGATCCGATTAACCTGAAATTTCCGGAGAACACAGATGTATATAGTAGACAGGTTCGTAGCTTCCTAGAATTTCGATATCTTTAGCCTTTTGGCGGCAGCGGGTATTTTAGTGAATTTTCAGGTACTCCTATACTTAATTCCTGGAGAACACAGATGTAAATAGTAGGTAGGTTCGTAACTTGCTAGAATTCAGATATCTTTAACCTATTGGCGGCGGCGGGCATTTTTGTGAATTTTCAGGTACTTCCATATTTCCAAGCAGTGTAAATTTTTGTTCAAGAAAAGGGTTGCGATTGAAAACTTATTACGTTTTTAGCTTGTCTTTGACAAAGAACTGGAAATTTTGAGCCGTGTGTGGGTGCTCAGTGCCTTAAGGTAGGCAAGGATTTTTTCGAATTTCGGTTTGTCATAAATTCTGTCAGAAACATTGGATTATCGAGAAAATTGCAGAGCTATAGCTACGGCAGGCCCCTGAAATGAAATCCTTCAAATCATCGACTTTCCTAAAAAAATTTTGCTCTATGACAAAAACTTCATACCATTGATCAATTTTAACCTTTGTCCATCATGTTAAATTAAAATTTTCCAAATTCCTATTTGCACAAGAACTGCAACCCATAGCCAAATTACTTCTATTTTCAGCATTTGGAACTTCTGTGCACGAGAATTGACGACCGGATAGTCTGATTTGAATTCAATTTACAGGACATGTTGTTGTTAAATGAAACCAATTCTTGTAGAAGTTATTTTGAAATGCGGGCTGCACTGTGGCAAAAGTACCATCTTCAAAAGTCTCTGAAAAAAACTGCTTTTTGGCCTATAACTTCCGATTCAGCAATCACATTTAATGAAAGTTCACACAATATTTGAAACTTCTTGTAGGCATCATTTGATCAAAATTTGGTTGAAAATTAGAATAGAACTGCCAACTATGGTAATTTTTGTCTCCTAAATCCTGCGAATTCGCTCAGCAAAATACAACATTTTTCCCTATAACTTCCGGACCAGTCATGAAATCTAAACGAAATTCATACAGTAAATGGACCTAATTGTAGACCAAATGTGGCAGAAATTTCGTAAAAGATCATGAAAGGGCTGATAGCTATGACCATTTTTGTAATTTTTTTGCATATTTTTACTAAGCGAATATGTCATTTAATTTGCAAATGGGAATGAATTTGTGGTGAAAATTTACAAGAAATATTAACAGTTTGAAAATATGAAAAGTTTCGAGGGTTGTTGCCCTAAAATTCTATTCACCCGTATAACTTCCAGCGCAGTGATTCAATCGAAACGAAATTCACAGGGTGGGTTAAGCTAAGCGTGAAGCAGATTGGGTACATATTTTGCTTTGCTGCTAACACAGAGTAATCAGCACAGACATTTTCGTAAATATTGCACCAACAGATGCTTCAAACTACATACTCATATTCAAAGCATTTGCAATAAAAATAAGGAACCAATTTTTAAATTTTCCGAGTTTAGATAATTTTTCGGATGTCAGCTTCAACCAACGTTTAATCGCTGAAACTTCCGATGAAATCCTGCGATGAGAACGAAATTCAAAGGATAAGTTTATTTTAGTATGAGCTTGGTCTGGTAAACTTATTGCTGCTTCGTTGGAAAAGTGTTGTCAGCGCTGAACATTTTCATCATCTATGTTATAGTAGGGTTTTGTTGCTTTGGATAAGGAATGGTTGATATGATACTACAAAAAAGTGTATATCGTCATTCCACATTTTTTTGTCACTTTAAGACAATTTCTTCGAAAATCAGTTTTCTAGCGGTGCTGCTGCTCTAGATTTTTTTCGATTGTTGAGTATTTCTTTTCATGTTCGTTTAAAGTTCTGCTTATGTAGCAAATGGGATGTTCCTTTTGACTTAAGACTGCTCCGATAGCACAATTACTAGCATCCGTAGTTACTCTAAATCTTTTGATAAAGTCATGATGTCTGAGGACTGGTGCCGATGTTAACAAATTTTTTAACTTTTCTAAGGCTTTGACATGTTCGTTGTCTTTCAAATTTACTTTCTAATCCTTTTTTAAGTACTTTGTCATCGGCTGTGCTACTTTGGCATAATCTTTTAAACATTTTTCTATAATATCCCGTTAAGCCTAAGAATAGCTTGATTTCTTTGTTGCGTGGAATTAATTAAAAGATAGACTTGATTAAATACGATTTGTATCGTTACACGATTTTAATGGGAATGACAAAAAAACAAAAGGATATGTTTCCGTATGTAAACATATGTACAAGTATGTGTAAATAAAATCAAAGTAGGCACATTTCATTTCAAGAAATATATACGATGCTGCCGCCATCTATGAGTGACTGGAACGTGTCCATTCAACACTCCCACTCGTTCCTGTCATGGTTAAGTCTCGATTAATTGTAAACTTTCCACGTCCAAGTGGTTTCGTAAGCATTTCAGCAAGCTGCTCGCCAGTAGGTATATGCCTTACTTCAATAATACCTTCTTGTAATAGTTGTCGACTATAATGATACTTAATGTCGATGTGTTTCGTCCGCCGATGTTGCAGAGGATTCTCTACTAAATTCCGAGCTGCCACATTATCAGAATACAAAACCGTTGCTTGATTTTGATAACAACCCAAATCTGCTAATAGCCGTCTCACCCAGACAACTTCTTTTGCAGCATCATGTATTGCAACGTACTCCGCATCCGTTGTTGATGTTGCCACCGTTGACTGTTTTCTTGATGACCAAATGATAGGTCCCCCATTCAACATAAGGATTACGCCACTAACACTTTTACGTGTTTGCACGCATGAAGCAAAATCAGCATCGGCGTACGCAACTAATGTGTTCGAATTTTCGTTTCCATATGTGATTCCAATGTTAATTGTTCTTTTTAGATAACGAAGAACACGTTTTCCTGCCGTCCAATGCGCCGTTGAAGGTTTCTCCAAATATTTTGATAGTGAAGCTACAATTTGTGTAATATCCGGTCTGGTTGCTACTGCCAAGTACATTAGGCTGCCTACCAATTGACGATAAGGAACATCTGCTGCGTCATCTGCATTGACTTCAGATAAAGAATTCAATTCCGATGGTGTTGAAACCGGCTTGCAATCAGTCATTGCAAACTTATCGAGTATTGCTTTGATGTAAGTTGATTGTGTTAAACAAATTGTACTTGCTGACCGGTCTCTTTCAATTAAGATTCCCAAATATGTGAGTACTTTAGTATTCTTATACGTTATAATGTACTCAGCTTGCATCGCTTTCAAGAGCCTTTGAGTCTGCTGCTCTGATTTGCCACACACAAGCCCATCATCAACGTATAGAACTACAAATAGTTGACTACATTTTGAAGCATATACACATGGGTCAGCAGCTGATGGTTGCAGTCCAAATCGTCGCATGAACTCATCGAATTTGGAATGCCATCTCTTAGGTGCCTGTTTCAATCCATACAAGCTCTTCTTGAGCAAACAAACACGACCGCTGTTATCCGCGAATCCAGCTGGCTGTTTCATGTATATTGATTCTTCAAGATCACCGTATAAAAAAGCAGTTTTAACATCGAAAGTCAAAATTTCGTAATTCTTTGCTGTAGAAATTGCCAACAATGTTCGAATTGAGTCGAACCTTAAAACTGGTGCAAAAGTTTCTGTATAGTCCTCACCTGGCCGTTGTGAACAGCCTTTGACTACGAGACGTGCTTTGTAACGTTCTGTTGAACCATCATGATTTGTCTTCAATCTAAATATCCATTTATTGCTTAATGCTTGTCGACCTTGAGGTAAATCTACTAGTTCCCAAGTGTGGTTTTCCTTTAAAGACTTCAATTCGTCAGCCATTGCGAGCTCCCACTGTTTTGAACATTTCGAAGAACGTGCTTCTTCAATTGTATTTGGAATATCCACATTGGCCAAAAATGCACCTGCTGAAAAGAAACAATCTTCTACAGATAACATGCATTCTTCCGACAGTGTCTGAATGTCATTTGCTGCCTTTTTAGCTGTTTTACTTCGTGTTCGTGCCGCTGGTGGCCCATCATCGTCATCTTCTATTAAGTGCGATTGGTCATTTTCAATTAAATTAGGAAATTCATCCAATAGCTGAGCCATTTGTTTTGGATGATCTTCCAGGATTTTTACGTCACGAAATGTTCGCACATTATTAGTTCCGGGCTGCCACAAACGATATCCATTCTTTGCATACCCAACTAACTTCAACTCAATGGCTTTTGGCTGCATCTTCCATCGCTTCGTTTCATCAATAAGCGCATACGCTTTACTTCCTATAATTCGCAATTTACTAACATCTGGTTTCCGTCCATGAAACACCCAAAGTCCTAACGGTAAATTTCCAAGCATGGATGGAGCCGATTCGACTATTGTCCTATTTTGCCTCTCTACGCGACCATTTTGCTGAGGGCAATACGGGACCGTGTATTCAGCCTTTATCAAATTATTTCTCAATAACAGTTTAATTGCTTGACTTTTAAATTCTGCAGCATTATCGCATTTAATGCGATTACTTGATGACCTGCTGCTTTAACATCTGCGATTACCTCTGCTAAAGCATCTGTAATTCCTTCTTTTGTCTTGAGTGGTATCTCCCATACATAGCCAGAACAGTCATCAACAAATGTTGCGCTGAACCTGGAGCCTCCAAAACTTTGAACACGCATCGGTCCGATAATGTCGAAATGAATCTGTTCACCTGGTTTTCCGGAGCGTTCGGTGTTTTCTTTAAATGCTTTACGACACATTTTCCCGAAAACACAACTTTCGCAAAATGTATTTGGTTTTGGCTGTGATGGCAGATTTAAGATCTTCATACCTATGGCAGCTGTTCCATTTGCTAGCTCGCGAACTACTTCATAATTCGGATGCCCAAAACGTTCATGCCATGTCTGCAACGAAGCCTCTGAGGTTAAAAGACATGCATGTATGTCACTGGATGTAATTTCTTCAAAATCCATCTGGTATAAATTGTTCGGCATTCTATGTGCAACACTTATTAACTTACCATCACGAGTTATAGTCATTTTGTCACCAAATGCATTCACTTTGCAACCCTTTCGTGATACTGAGCCAATAGATATTAAATTTCGTCCAATTTTTGGCACGTAAAGTATATCAGTAATTGTCAGATTGCCACCAGATTTCGATTTGATTCGAATGTTTCCATGGCCTTCTGCGTAGAGCATATCGTTGTTGCCGATTTTGACACCAACGTCACCAGATTTTATCACTACGAAATCATCAAATTTAGACCTGTCATTGGTCATATGAAAGCTTGCTCCGCTGTCGAGAATCCAGCCGTTAGTCTGTTCAGTCACCGCGAAACATTCATTTTCAGCAACTAGAAAATGACTTCCTGATGCTGTTGCTAGACTCAAATCTCCTTCTTGAGGCTGTTTTGCTTGATCTGCTTTCATTTTCAAGCAGTGTGCTTTAATGTGACCTTTTTTGTGACAGTAAAAGCAAACAATATTCTTGTTATCACGTTTTTGGTTTTTCTTATTATTATTATTACCCTTTTGGGCTATCATGGCATCTCCATTGCCAATTAAGTCCACCGTTGGCATTGACGATTCAATAATTTGAAGCTGCTCACGCATTTTATCAAATGACAACGTCATACCACAAGCCGCTTGTATTATGTACGTTTGACGGAACGTTTCAAATTTCTCGGGTAATTCTGTCATTAGCTTTCCGACCAAGGTTGTGTCGTCTACTTCGACACCTACAGCTTTTAGCCTCTGCACAAGCACTGCCAATTCAGCACAAAAACTCGAAATTGATTGTCCTGCCATGAACTTCTTCGCCATTAACGCGTGATGTATCAGATACTTATTTGTTTCTGATTTTGATTCGTAAAGCGAACGAATTTTCCGAAATACGTCTGCTACAGTTTTGCAGTCACGAATTGATGAATGGTCGTCATCATTCAACCCACATGTCAGGATGCGAATCGCCTTTGCATCTTTGACATCCCAATCCATTTTCGCTTTCTCATTTTCAGGACACTCAGAATCACCATCAGCTTCTGCCTTGACTCTATGACTGCGTAGACACGCTTCCACCTCGTACAGCCAACGCTGGTACGTTGTCTTCGTTAAGACAGGAATCTTCTCGTCGTTTGCAGTCATCTTTTTCATGCCCCAAACTCAAAGCCAAAAATATTCAAATCGCGTTTTTAAATTACAAAAATAAAAGTCTTCTATTAATTACATTTGACTTGGGACTGGGCCCATAACCTGTTGCGTGGAATTAATTAAAAGATAGACTTGATTAAATACGATTTGTATCGTTACACGATTTTAATGGGAATGACAAAAAAACAAAAGGATATGTTTCCGTATGTAAACATATGTACAAGTATGTGTAAATAAAATCAAAGTAGGCACATTTCATTTCAAGAAATATATACGATGCTGCCGCCATCTATGAGTGACTGGAACGTGTCCATTCAACATTCTTTAGAGTTTTTGGGAATTTATTCTTTGAGAATTTTTTTCAATTTCATCCATATTCGGTGTTATGCCTTCTGATCCGATAGTTCGACCCAGAAATTGCGTTTCTTTTTTGAAAAAAAACACACTTGTCAACTTGTTGTTTTAAATTTACTTCTCTAACTTTATTAAACACTTACAGTGTTAACACTTTATTAAACACTGTTAACACTTTATTAAACATTATATAAATGTGCCTGCAAAGATGTTGCGAAAATTAAAATATAATCTTTTAGAACATGGTTAATTACACGCTGGAAAGTGGCTGGTGCGTTCTTGAGTCCAAATGGCATTCTTGTATATTCATAGTATCCATTTGCTGTTGAAAATCCTGTTTTCTTAATATCTGCTTCCTTCATTCGAATTTGATGAATTTTTTTCGCTAGGTCCAATGTTGTGAAGTATTGTGCTCGCTCTAGATTTTCCGATATTCCATTCATATTTGGTGTTAGGAATTTATCGCTTACAGTAACTGCATTTAGTTTCCTGAAGTCTATAGCCAATCTCAATTTTCTTTGTCCTGAATTATCTATTTTTTTAGCAACGATTGCTACTGGTGAGCTGTACGGCGAATTACTTTCCCTGATGATACCTTGTTCCAGCATTTCATTTATTTGCCTTTCTATCTCCTTATGGTGAATTTGTGGATTTTTTACGAAGCATCTAAGAGTATATTGGATCTTCTCTTAGTCTCTTTATTTCGTGCTCTATTTGATTCGTTGCAGAAAGACTATCTCCTCCCAGATAGAATATTCCTCTATTAACTCAAATTAATTTATTAAATTCTCTTTTTTTTTCATCGCTTAAATTGTGCATTTTTATGTCCACTTTGTCCTGAGGCTTCATCGAATGAATTTCTTCATAATTTATTTTATTTAAATCATTTGCACTAATTTCAATCTCACTTTCTAAAAATAAAACTAAATTTTCACCATATGTTACACTTTCATTTTCAAAAACCTTTTTTGCGCTTGTACGCGACAATATGTTTGTAAACATGACTGAGGTAAACTTTCTTTCAGTTAAATCTGCAATTTTCACTTCGTGAATTCGCGTACTCCAATTTCTGGAGAAGTTTTTGTAATTGTTTCGTATTCGATTCCTAGATTTCCGGATAAAATACGATAAGCTTGATATGTGGCTATTGTTTTGGGATGATTACCTAATTTCTTTACGTTTAAAATTGATATGGTAGATCCTGAGTCAATTAATGCTTTCACAGAATAATTATTGATATGAATTTTTATTATGGGAAGATCTGTGTTTCCGGGGCTAACGCAGGAAAATTTTCTTGAGTTTTAATCACATTTGTTTCCATTGGTTCGACTCTATCTCATTGTTAAAATTTTGGTTATTGTAATGATGATTGTTATAGTTATTGTGGTTGCATCTATGGCTGTGTCTGTCTCTGTTGTAACTATTGTTTTCGTTCTGATGTCGGTATTGTCGGAATTGGTGATAATAGTCATAAAACCTACGTCTATGATCATCATTCCTATGGTTGGAATACACACCGCTATCATTATTATTTTGATTAGAATTATTAATATATTCAGGATTGTTATGTTAATTTTTTCTCTCCTCTGTGGATCTGTTATTTAAATGGTTATTAATCTTATGCTTCTTCTTACTATAATTTTTTTAATTATCTATATGTCCTGTCTGCATCAATTCATGATATGCTTCATCCAATGTACTCAGTTTCTATGTATGCAAATACATTGTTTTATGAACTTTACAAAGGAACTTTTCGAAAATACTTATTTCACTAAGTTCAGGTTTGAATTCGAATGGTATACTTGTATCTTATATGTATTTTAAATTCAAATTGTCCAATTATTATATAAATCTTTTATATATTTCGAATAAAATAATCACCATACTCACTTAGTTTAAGAAATGACTCTTGTACTTCAAATGCCTTTATTAGTGCTCCTTTCACGTTTTCCCATGTTTTGTTGGTGATTCTTCGTACAACAATTGCGGTCTTCCGTTGAATTTTTGAACATCATATTTCTGTGATGTATTTTGCTTCATTTTTGTCTGGTATTAGTGACATCAAGCTTTCTACTTCAAGTATAAAGATATGTAGTTAAAATCCATCGTCTGCAGTATATGGTGGCATCGCCCTCGCCTCTTACAATAGTCAAATAGTACGCTTAATATTTCTTGTTCTTTATTATATTTGATTTTTGGTTTACAACGTCTGCCAGTAGTTTGTTGACACACAACGTCTGGCGATAATCGATTAAAAAAACTAAAGCATACCTGAACCGCTAGAAACATTATGTTCGAAGAACAGTAGAAGAATCGTGCAGATTTTGAGTGCGTATTCTACCACACGAGCTGTTTATTACAGTCAAACTGTTTCAAACGCCATGCTTTACTTTGGACTGAACAATGCATTATAGCTCATATGGTGGAAAGGTTTCAGATATTACCACTGCCATGAATTTCAAAAGTTTCAGAGAGCAAAGCACTTGGTAATTATGTTTGTAATCAGTTGCTTCTTTCACAAAACTTTGAAAGCAGCATCTCATATAACATCCATGATGAAAATGCTCAGTGACTGCAGCACTGTAACTGAAGTTGGTATTTGGGGCTGCGATCCAAAAAATTGGGAGAACTTTGGGAATTGGAACATTGGTTATTTATTTTCATTGTAAATGTTTCCGGTATGAATACTTCTGTAAGCATTTATTGATACAAAAATAGCACTACCAACTTGTACTGGCAACCTTTTGCCAGTATCAAAGCCAAAAATATATCACATCTGCTCCACGTTGAAATTAACCTACCCTGCGAATTCCCTCTCGATCCAATGACTGCATTTGAAGTTATAGGAGTATAAAGAAATTTAGGGTTACTAGCCGCTAAATTTTTCAAACAATCGAAAACTTAATATTTGGGGCTTTTCAAGTGAAGCGGACAACGAAAAAAAAGTCGAGGTACTGGATTTCGTTCGTATTTTGCATAATGGTACTTCTAGAAAAAACGAATGTGGATGTACAAGTTTTTGTTTCTATGAGGTTTAGTTACCGATCTATGAACTATGAAGCAAGCTCTCGGTACCACGCCCCATGCGACTTGTATGTATTGAAATTCACCTACCTCCTAATCTACTAGCCATCGCATTCTTAAACTTTTATGATAAAATAAGTACACCTTAAGCTTTGTTTTGTTATAAAAATAAACAAAATTAACTTGGTCCAAGTTATTCAAATTACGAGTTGAACTGTCTACTTCCGGTTTAACATAGGAAAAAAATTTATTTTTCAAATCTAATTTCAAAATTAAAAAGAACTAATTTTCTATACCAATCAATATGTTTAATGTTGTTTAGATTTTTTTTTGAATCTCAGCATCCTTTTCAAAGAAAACCTTTTATCAATTTCGTTAATTTTTTAGAAGCCCATAGCTCGACAACTTAACCTCATAGAAACAAAACCTTTCTATCACAGACAGCTTAGAGTAAGATTCAGCCACTGTGTTAATTTCATGTAATCTGTTAACTAAATCCGGGCAAAAAGCAGTTTTTTTTCTTAGTAATTTTTCAAGATGGCGCCACTGGCATAGAGTTGCTCACAACTCAAAATTGCTTCTATCAGACCTGGTCCAACTTAAGTCCAATGTATTCTGTCAATTTCAACTGTATCTGATTATTGGTTCGTGAGTTCCCGTGAACAGAAGTTTTTGATGCTAAAAATATAGGTAAATTGGGAAAGGGTTACCGTTTTTGTCCGACATTAAATTTTCAAAGATTTACTTTGAGTGTGTAGGTAAAGCATAAGTTTTGTATACAAGCTGGTTTTTATTAAAAGAAGCGGAAAGCTTCTCGGAGATTCGATGGTTTGCATATTTACATTTTCAGTATCTGCCGTTGCATCAAGGTTGCCAGCAAGATCATCAAAAATTAGGCAAATGTACAACTGACCAACATTAATATGTTTTGTAAGTTTCATCATGATCTAATAATCTAGTAAAAACTTATCGCAATTCAAAAAATTTCAAATTTTCCCAAACTCATTTTAGGCGCCTAGGGCACACACAGGGTTAAAAATTTCAAAAACATTATCATATTCACAATAAAAACACGTTCAGAATTCATTACTTTAACGGTATTTTTGCATAAGTAATTTTTTCACAGAAAAATAGGTATATTTATAATATCACTAAAATAGCCGCTTGTGCCAAAGGGTTAAAAAATATCATTTTGTTTTTAGACCTGGCACTATCTTGCATATAAATCAATGTCTTTTGAAAATTTCAGTTCAATCGGATGGCGCGTTAATGAGATTTTTTCACGGAAATTTTTAATGATATATATACATATATATAAATATATATATATATATATATATATATATATATATATATATATATATATATATATATATATATATATATATATATATATATTTATATATATATATATGCATATATATATATATATATATATATATATATATATATATATATATATATATATATATATATTGCCGTTCAATATTGCCGTTGTGTTATTTTTATGTGAACGTAACTTTCGATAGTTGTATTGCTCACATTAAAAACAGCTCGTAAAGATTATATATTTGAGATATGGGTATGAAGATACAATTTCACTGGCTATCTAAAAACTAAAATTTGTCAAATGTTAGTTTTTAGAAATGCATTTTGCCGTGCTGTGAAAAATGTCATAAGCACCAGAATGCAGTTTTTGGATTTATTTTATAATGTAATAGAGCACATTGAACTCTGTTTTTGTAGCCTGCCAACAATTTGTTTCTGAAGCATGTTTATAAACAAATCGCCTATCATTATGGTCACATCACCAAAGTCTTAGTTCCATTTTTTTACGCCAAAAAGGGAAATCTCATGCTTGCAGAATTGTAAATGATAAATGTCAATAACATGCAAGGTCCGATAATATTTGCGTGTAGTGATTAAAATATTCAATACTATGAACTAAAATCTCGTAAAAAAGTTCAAGTGCAAGAAAACAGAGACAAACAATTTATACTCTGAGTGATTTAAGTTGATTCATGTTGATTGATTTAGGTATTAAACTTAACTCCTATTTTACTGTGGGTATGCCTAGAGATATATATGTTTATCAAACAACTCTTATTCTGAGTCTTAGCCCCTAATTCAAATCAAATTTTCATGGGTTGAGTATTTACTCCGGGATCCTATTCTACTCTGAGTATGCCTGTCCATACAGCAACCCTAATTCTAGCCCCTAACTTCTAATTCGAATGAAACCTCATGGACTGAGTGTCTAATCCTAAACCCTATCCTACTCTGATTACGAATGTTTATAACGCGACACTAATTTCTATTTCCTAACCCCCGATTTAACTAAGATGATCTTTGCTGGATGCCTGAATCTGGCTCAGACTCTACTTGTTTTAAATAGGTTTTTCAGGCCACCCTAATCTCTACCTTCAAACTTCTAATTTAACTAAAGTTTTATTTGTTAAGTGCCTAACTCTGGCTCCTATTTTTTTTTCTTGCAGATATGCTTATCAAGCCACCCTAATTCTATCACCTAACTTCTAATTTTAACTACCAGTTCATTTGCATTGAGCTTAACCCTTGCTACCTTCCATCTCCTTGACATTTATACGCAGTTACCCTATATTTACTGATTTTTCACCTTTTATCTTAGCCGTTGTGGATGCGTTTCGAAGTGGAAGGCAAACGACAAGGAAGTGACGTAATGTCTCTAAGGACACTTGTTTCCCCCTGGTTGAAGAGCGAATTGGGCCCAACCACGCAGATATCTTGCACACGGCCCCCTTGCCACTTAGTTAGCTAGTTGACGTATGGTTTCAAATCCTTCGTGTGCCATACCCCTGCTTCCTTTCCACTGTTATCTACCAACAGGTAGGTCCATCCCGACACTCTTTTGCGAATCCAGAAAGGACCAATGTATTCTGGCGCCAGCTTTGCGGAGTAATACTTTGCCGCATCCGAGAGGTTGTAACTTTTCCGCCACACGGTCTCTCCCTCCTCGAACGTGACGTCCCACCTCCGCAGATTATATCGTTGGGTGCTCCGCCTTGCGGCGTGTTTAATGCGCTCCAATACATCCGAGCGTACTTTGGCGAGTTCCTCAGCTCTGACCCTGGGCCCTAAAATATTCTGCCCCCCTCCGGGTTGTTCTCGTCCCTCATGGTATGTCACCATCTCCCTTCCAGAATTAAAAAAGTACGGGCTAATTCGTGTCACCTCGTGTTTGTAGGTGCGTAGAGCACACGCTATCTTGGCCAGGTCCTTATCCCACTCGCGGTGGTTTTCCGTTGCATACGACCGTAGTATACGCTTTATGTCCTGGTTCTTGCGTTCCGCTGGGTTGGCTTGTGGGTGATATAAAGCTGTGAATTTTATCCTGGTTCCATAGGACTCCACTAGCTGTTTCAGCACGTTTCCCTGAAACTGAACGCCGTTATCACAGACCAGTCATTTTGGTGCCCCAAAGAGTAGAAAGACTTGTTCCTCCAAAATCTTACACACGGCAGATGCGGTTGCCTGTCGCACTGGAAATAGCAGAGAGAACTTACTCACATAATCCAGTACGGTGAGTATAAAGACATGCCCTTGTTTCAATCGCGGTAATGGGCCCACTCGGTCCACGCACACTATCTCCCATGGTTGTTGTGGTTCTTCACTCCTAGTGACCATGTATCCGGCCGGAGCTCTCCTCTCCACCTTATTGGCCTGGCATACCTTGCACCTCTTCACATATTGTGTCACATCAGCCAACATCATGGGCCAATAATATCTTTCCGCAAGTCTACCCAACGTGCGACTCCCACCCATGTGTCCAGCCTTTGGATCATCGTGGCACCGGAACATCACCTCTATTCTCCCCGCCTTCGGTACCACTCGCTTCCAGGCTTCTGCTCCCTCTAGCTCAAGATACCGTCCAGGCACATGCTTCCTTAGTACGTTGTCCATCACCCGCCAATCCGCAAAGCGTTCGGGCGTTTGTACTACCTTCTGCTTCATGGCCTTGTACCACGGTTTCTCTACCGTCTCTATAGTTGCTAGCTCCACTCCAGACATTAATCGTGACAATGCATCGAATACCAAATGCTCCTTTCCTTTACGGTGAACAATTTCAAAAGGATATTGTTGGAGGCGTACCGCCCACCTGGCCAGTCGTCCCGTCGGATCCTTCAGATTACTCAGCCATACCAGTGAGTAGTGATCCGTAACTACGGAGAACCGTGCTCCCTCTACGTACGGTCGCAATTTCTCTACGGCCCACAGTACAGCAAGACATACTTTCTCTGTAGTAGAGTACTTGCGCTCCATCTTTGTCAAGGAACGACTCAGATACCAAATTACTTTTTCCCCATCTTCATGCTTCTGAGTCAGTACTGCCCCCAGACCTAAATCTGATGCATCCGTTTGGATTGAGAATTTTAGTTTCGTCTGTGCAAAAGCAGCCTCGCAGTCCTGGGTCCATTCGAACTTTTTGTTCTTTTTCAAGAGGTTCGTTAATGGTGTCGTCATCGTGGCGAAGTCCGGGATAAATCTCCGATACCACGAGATCATCCCCAGGAACTGTCTGACCCCCTTCACGTTAGTTGGAGGCGGTATCTCTATCACGCTCTTAACTTTGTCTG
The DNA here is from genome assembly GCA_963978885.1 of Nemotelus pantherinus. NCBI lineage: Eukaryota > Metazoa > Arthropoda > Insecta > Diptera > Stratiomyidae > Nemotelus > Nemotelus pantherinus. The sequence goes on from OZ022265.1 coordinate 60,939,452, forward strand.
GATCTACATTCAATCCTTTTTCATCTACTACGTATCCGAGATATTTTAATTGTGGCCAGCAGAACTCGCATTTGTCCTTAGAAACCTTCAACCCAGCTTGTCGCAAGCGTCTGAATACTTCCCTCAATATCTCCAGGTGTTTGGTAAAGTCTTGTGTCACAACGATGATATCATCGAGATATGTAAAGACTTATGGTTTCAGATCAGGTCCTAAGACTTGATCTATCAGCCGTTGCCGCGTAGCAGGTGCAGTTTGAAGACCGAAGTGCATTCGTAGGAATTGAAATAATCCTCGATGCGGGACGGTGAAGGCTGTGAATTTTTTTGATTGTTCAGCCATGGGCACTTGCCAGTATGCAGACTTTACATCGAGCGAAGACAGGTATTTAGCATCTTGCAATTTGTCTAGCGTGGCGGTCACGTAGGGCAGCGGGTAAGTATCATGCTCTGTGACGGCGTTTAACTTGCTATAATCAACGCAAAATCGATAGGTACCGTCTTTTTTCCTAACCAGGATGATGGGTGAAGCCCAGGGACTTGAAGATGGCTCCAGTATGCCTTGCGTCAGCATTTTGTTCAGCTCCGCGTCTATATGAGTCTGTACCGCGGGAGAAACGGGGTAGTAGCGCTGCTTAATTGGTACCGCTGAAGTTCGGATGACATGTTCCACCTGGATGGTACATCCAATACCTTCCCCCATCCGTTGGAACATCCCCCCATCCGTTGACGAGCTGACAGAGCTCAATTTCCTCTGCTCGTGTTAATTGGATCCTGGGCTTTAATTGGTCCGTACCGCCGCCTTCGAGCGCACTTACGAAATTCCAACTCTCCTCGCTCAGCGTCAGGACTAACCCAAACTGCCTGACGAAATCCACCCCTAGAATTAGTGCGTGAGGGAGTTTTCAAACCACCAAGGCTCGCAACCAATTTACTTTCCCCTTCAGCCTCACAGTGAAAGCCACTGTTCCCGCAACTATGCACCCTTGATTGTTGGCCATTCTGATAGTGCGTTAGTCTGACTGCCAGAGCTCCACTCCCAGCTCTTGCAAAGCCTGCCATCATTCTCCACCCACTATCATATTAGAAGCCCCAGAGTCTACAAGCCCAGGAATTTTCGTCCCAAAATATCCACCTCCAGGTGTGGCCTGTTGTCCCCTTGCCTCTTAATCAGCAGGTAATGTATCTGTGCGTTTGTTGCGGCTCTCTCCTGTACTGGTATAGTGCTCAGGCTGCCGCCTACTGAGCACGTCGGTCGTTTCCTGACGTTGATGGCTGAGTCGGTCGCGATTCTCCTCCTCTGGCACCACCCTGGGCACCCCCTTCTCTGCGAGCTACTTCAAATTGATTTCTGGAATCTCTCCCTCAATTCAGCATCATACGAAAATTAGGACAGGTGGCCTTCCTCATTCCCAAACGACCACAACTGAAACATTTTTGAGGCTCTGAACACTGTCGAGAGGTGTGACCTAGGCCTCGGCAATTCCAGCACCGTAGTTCCTCCTGCTGCAACGAAGCTAGCCTCGAACCATCGGCACTCCCAACATACGCCAAGTCTGGTTCCAAAAGTCGTTGGCTCTTCCGGGTAGAGGGTGGCACGTAAGCCTCCACTGTAACGCGGGTACCCTCTAACGAACGTCCCACTCTGGCCAGACCTGCGATAGTTTTTACCGTCGTTAAAGCCAGTTGAGTCTGATAGAAAGGCGCTATATTACGCCGTAGGATCTTTAATTTTTCCTCCTCGGAGCAAGGTTGAGCTCGGCGCCTGAATAACCCCTCCAGTACCGAAACATACACTCCCATGGACTCCTCTGGCCCTTGAGTGCGCCTCACGATTTAGGTCATCAGGCGGTCGTCATAATCAGGTGGTAGGAACTCGGCCCTCATCTCGGTGACCAGCTCCTGCCACGAGCTTACGCGAACGCGATTTTCCCTGAACCAGATCAGAGCCTTACCTTCAAATATCTCCACCGCTGATTGGAAAAGTTGTCTGGTAGATACCCCACGGGCTTCCCGGAGCTCCTCCACCCGCTCCAAGAACGCACTCAATAATCCCGAGTCCCCACTGTAACGCAAGCCCCATTTTGCTACCTTTTGCCCCTTTGCTACTACCGGAGTTGATCTGGGTGTGGAAAATACAGGCTCTCCGAGATTCTCTGCTAACCGAATTGGCTCACTGGCCCGAGCCGGACCTTGTATTAGCGCATCATCCACGCCTAGTGCCTCCTGTTCGCTGTTGCAGTCGTCCTCCTGATCTGGTTCCGTCTCGCCCGGTTCTCCCTCACCCTCTGCTTTTACTAGCAACTCCCCCATCGCCATTATTAGGCGAACTCGCAGCTTGTGAGCCTCCTCGCCCATTACCCCCTTCTCATGCTGAGCATTCTTGAGGCGGCGCATCCCAAACTCAATCTTGGTCTTAGTCTTGAGGAAGTCGGATGATTGTGAAGTTCCCCAAATTACTTCGATCAAGGCCTGGATTTCAGTCAGTTTCTCCTGGACTGCTTCCAAATTCTCCTCCAGTGTACGGGTAGTCCCGCACATAAATCAAAGATGTGTCCATCAAGGCCTCCGCTCGCAGCGCAACACGCTTCGTTTTTTCCATGGACTCCACGGTCCCAGTCGGCTGTCCCCTGACTTCCAGCTCATAAACCAGCTCATCCTTGCTGAGCCGATCGATTAAAATTTTGGCTGTGGCCGACATTTCGTTTCTGCTGCAATTCTACCCCTGATTATTGCCCGATTCAGCTATTTTACTATCATAGTGCTACTACTAAAGGAATTAACAAACTCTTAATGTTTACTAGCAATGGTATTAATTTTTATTCTCATTTAAATACAATTCAAAATGTCATTACTGCTTGTAATTATCCGCTTATTCACCGCGGCCCCCGTCGCTTATCAGGATGCTCCCTTTCCACAGCCGTCAACCTCAAACGGCGGACTTCCGCTGATCGTCACTGGAACTCTGCTGGGCTGCCCTGTCCTCAGCAATTGCGTGTCCTAGGGATAATATTTTCTCCCGTTTTCACTAAGTTATAACTCACACTGTCACTCACTATTTCAACCCAATATTTTTGAGAAATGATAGAACACCACCTAAACTCCCCTTCCGCGCCTTTTGGGCCCCATGGGCGCCAATTGTTACCTCCCCTGGCTTCGAGAGGTCGAGATCCGGGCTGGTCCGTTCGGGTCCTGGTCTAACCCAATGGAAATGGGCGTGGGCGCCACTCACTCACCCCTGTAATGGATTTGAAGTCCCGAGTGAGGTTGTGCTTCCCCGAATCTCGCTTTATTTAGCTTGGGCGCTACCACCCGAGCCAATCCCGATCTGGCTGTTGCTCCCCAACCACTCGAGTTCCCTTCTCAACCCGAGTCGTAGAGTATCACAGCCCCAGATCCTCAGTTTCCCAGACGTCAACCGGACGGTCCGGTGCATTCACGGATCGTCTCCAATTCCTGACTTCCCGATTAGCACACGTTCAAGGAATCCCAAACTCGAATCCCACCGATCCGAACCCTATCTATCTTCTGAACTGCCAGACAGGTTGAGTAGAGTGGACCCGAATCGCCACCAATTCACTATCACTGCCCACTGGACAAAACCTACTACAATCTCAAGTGAACCGAAATCATCACAAACTCCCGACCACGGCCCACTAGACGAAAGGCCACTATCATCTCACCTCGATACAAATTCTGCATCTTATACTAACACTGCGATACGCCGATTACCTGGACCTTAACAGAACCACCGTTTTATTCTGAATTTATTTTATTAATCGTTCCGACAACAATTCACTTACTGCACTACCGAACAATTCCTTCTGCTATTCGTTTAATGCGTTACCAAAAAAATACATACTTATATCCACTTATTCTGACAACAATTTCCGTATCGCAATACCGATCAATTCAGGCTTGTTCCGATTACGTTTCGCACCCACCACTGAACTATTCAAAATTGTCATACATACAAATTAATTAAATCTATCAATTATCAATTAAACCACAAATCTTGAATGTCTTTCTAAGCTAACTTACAACTACACGGCCTTCATTGACCATCATTAACACCCTCCATCGGGATGCAATTGTTACGCTTATCATGTTATTAAGAGAGAATAAAACAAATTGGAACAAAGTAAACGACTGACCTGTTCATCATCCGCCACCCAAAAAAATTCAGCTCCGTTCACCTTGATCGCCCGGGCTTAGACCGCCGATTTCAGTCAAAAGCCTTTCAGTTGCTGATGCTTTGCCGTTTCATCATCGCCCGGCCCAGGGTTCGAACCTGGGACCTGTTGCGTGCCGAGCCGCCACGCTCTCCTTACGCCAATGGAGCCGGCGACTGAAGTTGATGTATTTTCCAATATAGTGCACAATATTCGAAAGCGTGGTTGAACTGGCGGATCCTACGTTCACCTATTCGTATCCGATTACCCTTCTGGTAGCCGATGTTTCCTCCCGTCCGAGCGCTTTACAGCCAGCAATTGCAAAAGCAAGTGATCGCACCTGAGTTTCGAACTAATTCCCCTTGTATTCGCTGGTTGTGGCTCCCATCCGAGCGCTTTACAGCCAGCAAGTACAAAAGCACGTGATTGCACCTGAGTTTTGAACTAATTCCACTAGTATTCGCTGATTCTGGCTCCCATCCGAGCGCTTTGCCGTCAGAAGTTGAAGAAAGGAAAAGCACGTGATCGCACCTGAGTTTCGAACTAATTCCACTAGTATTCGCTGATTCTGGCTCCCATCCGAGCGCGTTGTCGTCAGAAGTTGAAGAAAGGAAAAGCACGTGATCGTACCTGAGTTTTGAACTAATTCCACTTGTATTCGCTGATTCTGGCTCCCATCCGATCGCTTTGCCGTCAGAAGTTGAAAAGGACTTCGGTGCGTTTCTGCCTTTCGTCGCTCGCTGTTGTGGAACGGTTTCCTTCCAAAGCTGCCAGGTGTAAGCTCCGCACATGATATTCTAGGCACCATTCCATGGTGTGTGACGCTTTTCACAGCTTTCGGACCGTTTCGAAAAGTTTCCGAAAGTTCGCCGGTTCTCTGTTGGTTGTAACAGCAGGGTCGTTCACACTTGCAAATTTAGTGATAACATAGCTTAGTAAAGAGATGTCAGAAAGCTACAGCTGGCAGCCCTTTCATGATTTTTTCTACAAAATTCCTCCGAAAGTTGTTTTACAATTAGTTCAATTTAATACATGAATTTCATTTTGTTTTCATGACTGTATCGGAAATTATATGAAAAAGTTGAAGTTTCCACGCCAACGGGGACAGTCAGTCGTGCTCCGGGGCTGATATTTTGACTCAAATTAAACAGAGTTTCGGCAGTTTGAGCAAGTTTATCTGGTGCCACGGTAAAGGGCTTTTATGCCCTATAGTTAACACAGCCTGGTGAGCCCGTTCCATCATAACACCTTCTAACTCACGGTTATCCGTGTTCAAAACTATAGGAACGCTTGATTCGCTTAAGGTCAATATTGCAGGCATAACACTGCTTTTGACTTTGTTTGGATCGCCGTGACTTGTTTTGATCGCGTATAACTGTGAGTTTTCGTTGCGTGTTGCACGTTTTGTTTTTCAATTGTTCTTTGTTTATGTTTTTATTAATTTTTTGGCGTTATAGTAATGCAAGATATGAAATTGAACTTTTGCAATATTCGTGGGATAAGAAAGAATTTTTTTTTCGGTCTACTGTCACGGACGCATTCACAAACCGGCAATTTTGGCACTAAGTGAAACTAAAGCCGTTATTGATACTGATATCAATCAGTATCACGTACCTGGTTATCCCTTAGTGCCCCGCTTCTCCCCCCAAAGAAGGATTGCAATTTATGTGCGAATTGATGTACCGTTTACCACACTTAGCCAATATACTTCTGCTAATCCAGAGTTTAATTAGTACATAAAAAGGGAGAGGCCTGTAATCCGGCTAAATATTGACCTATTGCAATCGTTTCGGTTCTGCCTAAGGTATCCGAATCTCTCGTGAACTCAAAATTATTGAAATATCTTAAGTTGAACCATCAACGACCGAAAGTATGGTTTCCGTTCTGGGCGCTCCACAGGGGACTTACTTACATATCTCCCAGAGAGATGGAACCGTTGTCTCTATAATTTTGGTGAAGCAATGGTCGTTTCTCTTGACATTTCGAAGGCCTTTGACAAAGTCTGGCACCCTGCCCTATTAGCCAAGCTTCGTGCATTAGGTCTTCACCCCGTCCTTGCCAAGTGGATTGAAAGTTTCCTCGTAGATTGCTCCTTTCAAGTTGTTCTGGACGGACGCAGATCTTGTATCAACACCACTAATGCCGGGGTTCCACAATGTACTGTTCTTTCACCAACTCTCTTTCTTTTATTTATAAGTGACCTAATTTCCTCCACTTTCAATCCCATTCATACTTTAGCCAATGACAGCACCCTTGACTTAGCATACTCTTTTGACAGAGTAGCTAACTCTCGTGGAAATGCTACTTCAGTTAGTAGTAATTGCATATTTGCATCGCTAAACAAGGACTTATTAAACATTATCGCTTGGGGCTCAGCGAACCGTGTTGTCTTTAATGCGTCCAAAACCCAATGTTGTCGTCTTTCGCTCAAGCCGTACTCTCCTGCTACAAGCCACACTATTTTCGTTGATGGTGTGAGTATAACCGAATCTCCTTCGCTGAACCTATTAGGATTTAACATCTCCAGTAAGCTAAGCTGGACCAGCCATATTTTTCAAATTGCGAAAAATGCCATGAAATGCTTAGGATTCCTTCAGAGAAGCAAGAAATACTTTACACCATCAGACATAGCCCACATCTACAATACTCTAGTAAGACCAAGACCTGAGTATAACTCCCATACAGAGGCTGGGGCAGCGGAACTAGACAAAGTCCAACGCAAAGCTTTCAAGCTTATTGGCGATGAAACGTATTGAATCCCTTGAGCACCGACGTAATGAAGGTTGCCTTTCTCTTCTTTATCGCTATTATTATGGACTTTGCTCTAATGAAATATCAAGTCTGCTCCCTTGTAGAGCACCTCCTATGCGCAACACCCAAACCTCTCAACGCGCTCACTCTCATTCTCTTTCGATCAGTGCCAGTCGTACCGTCAAATTCCACGATTCTTTCTTATCTAGGACAATACGGTTATGGAACAGTTTACTATCTACTGTTTTCCCCGCCAACTATGAGCCACAATTGTTCAAGCGAATCGTGCAGCGCTATCTCCTGCAAACTCAACCCTTCCTTTCTATCCTCCCTTAAATTTCCTTGCGCCAAGGCTGTGCTATAGCATAATAAAGCATCCCCTGAGCCTTGGCATCATCATAGAAAAAAAAGCTTCATTCTGCTGCGCAAATTTACAAGATTAAGGTGACGAATATTACTATAGCTGACTATGGTAATATTTAATACTCTATTCTACTTTTTCAATTAAATTTTTACTAAGTGATGCCCAAGTAATGTGCCAATTTTATCAAAATTAGTTGGCTGAGTCGGAAGCTATATCATTGATATAAAAGTATAGAGGATATGGGCATAGCGAAATTTATGTTGCCATTTTTGGATTGTTTGATAGTTGTAGTGAATACATGCAAGGGGCTTAAAAATACAAAGGTGTAGTGATTACACGATTTCGTACAATGAAAGGGGCCAATTCATTTTAGATATATTAAAACGGTGTTTAGATTTAAGTGGAAGGATTTAATAGTAAAATACATTCACC
>OZ022265.1:60949667-61037167 GCA_963978885.1 Nemotelus pantherinus
ATTGTTAACCATTTGGTGCCGGCGGCCATTTAAGTGATATTTTTAATATACCTATTATTTCGTGCACAAATGATTTTCGCAAAAATAAAGTTAACGAAATAAATTTCTAACGTGTTTTACATATGAATCGGATAATGCTTTGGTATTTTTTAACCCTATGTGTGCGCTGGGTGCCTAAAAAGAGGACGGGAAAATCTGAAAATTTTTAAATTTCGATAACTTTTGACAGAGCTATTCAATCATTACGAAATTTTCAGGACATATTGATATTATTTAGTTGTAGATTTGTGTAGCTTTTGATGAGCGTGCTGGCAACCCTGTAGCTAGGACAGGCACTGAAAGTGAAAACCTCCAAATCATCGTCTCTCTTGCAAAAATGCCGTTTCTTCAAAAAAAAGCCATTCATATGTAAATCTTGTGCTTTGTTTACATAAACAAAAAAAAAAAGATATGGTATAACGGGCACGCCTGGTAACCCTTGCGCAATTTACCTATATTTTTAGCATCAAAAACTTCTGTTCACGGAAACTCACGATCTGATGAGCAGAATTATTTGAAATTCACAGAATGTATTGGCCTTAAATAGGACCAGGTCTGATAGAAGTGATTTTGAAATGCGGGCAATTCTGTGCCAGTGGTGCCATCTTGAAAAACCACTAAAAAAGATAACTGTTTTTAGCCCTATAAATTCTGATTGAATCGTTCGATTTTGACGAAACTCACACAATTGCTGGACCTTATTTTAAGCCACGTTTGGTAGAAATTTGGTCGAAAAATTCGGTTGGAGTTGCCAGCTATGATAATTTTGGTGTCTTCATTTTGAAAAAAAAAAATTTGGAAGTGAAAACATTCAAACCATCGAATATTCAAAAAAATGTCCGTTTCTTACAATAAAACCAATCTGTATATAAATCTTATGTTTTATCTACACGTTCAAAATAAAACTTTGGAAATTTCATGTCGGACAAGAACGGTAACCCTCTCCCAGTTAACCTATATTTTTAGCATCAAAAACTTCTGTTCACGGAAACTCACGAACCAATAATCAGATACAGCTAAAATTTACAGAATGCATTGGACTTAAGTAAGACCAGATTTGATAGAAGCGATTTTGAATTGTGGGAAAGTCTGTGCCAGTGGTGCCATCTTGAAAAATTACAAAGAAAAAAAACTGCTTTTTGCCCTATGAAATGTGAACAAGTTACCAGATTTTCATGAAATTGATACAGTAGCTAAACCTAACTCTAATCTCTGTTTGGTGGAAATTTGGTTGAAAAATTTGATTGGTGCTGCCAGCTATGGTAATATTTGTGTCTTTGGTTTTGAAAATTCGCTCAGGAAAATAAAACTTTTTGCACTATAACTTCCAGTGCAGTCATGAAATCAATACGAATTTCATACAATTAATGAAACCTGTCATAGACATTATTCAGGCCAAATTTGGTTGAAAAGCCACAAACACCAACTTCAGTTACAGTGCTGCAGGCACTGAGCATTTTCTTCATTGATGTTATATAAGATGCTGCTTTCAAAATTATGTGAAATAAGCAACTGATAACGAATATAATTAACCCGTGTTTTGCTCTCATAAACGTTGAAATTCATGCCAGTGGTAATATCTGAAACCTTCCACTATATGAGCATTTGAAACAGTTTGGCCGTAATAAGCAGCACATGTGGTGGAATATGCACTCAAAACCTGCACGATTCTTCTACTGTTCTTCGAACATTAGTGTTTCTAGCGGTTCAGGTGCGCTAGAGTTTTTTAATTTTATTTACACACCTGGGCAAGTGCTGAAAACAACCCCTATCAGTTTTTAATTTAGTACCCGCTTTGACCTACTCAAAAGCTCGATATGTCACATTAGCTAAAATGTAAACAAACCGAGGGATGTTATTACTCTCGCGACGATTGCATAGCCAATCTTCTCGCAAACGAAATAAACCGGCGTATTTGTAATTGAAACACTTCACGCATTCGTCATCAATAGTTTTATTGAAATAATACTAACCCGTTCACTCGTAAACTTTATTCATTTTCACAATAACCAAACCGCACAACATGAAACCTGATTTGTCTAGCTATGTACAAATATTAACTTAATTAAACAATCACTCAGCACTGCCACTGATATGCATAAGGGACCGAATCCATAATTTTTTTTAATGCACCACCCGATTACGATTTTTAAGACATTTTATAAATGCGCGGCGTGAAGACACTCAATTTTATAAAAGTCGCGTTGACAGTCCCAGTTACTGGAACGATGATGAAACAACTGGGAATGTCAGAACACTTCGTTTTCACCCATATTCAGACAAATGGTTCTGGCAACAGTCACGTACAGTATACGTATATGCTATTTGCATATCCTCTATCCTTTCATATCAATGACTTAAATCAACTTATCCTTTGAATTTCGCTCTCATCGCAGGATTTCATCGGAAGTTTCAGCAGTTAAACGTTGTTTGAGGCTACCATCCGAAAAAATTTCAATACTCGGAAAATTTAAAACTTGAAATTGAAAATATGAAGCTTGAAGCATCTGTTGCTGCAATATTTACGAAAATATATGTGCTGGTTACCATGTGTTATGATTAAAAAGATGTACCCAATCTGTTTCACGCTAAGCTAAACCCACCCTGCGAATCTCGTTTCGATTGAATCACTGCGCTGGAAGCTACACGGTTGAAAAGAATTTAAGGGTTTACACCCTCGGAACTTTTCAAATTTTCAAAATGTTAATATTTTTTGTTAATTTTCACTGCAAAATCATTCCCATTTGCAAATCTAATGACATAATCGCTTAGTAAAGATTTTCAAAAAATTACACAACTGGTCATAGCTGGCAGCCCTTTCATGATTTTTTTACGAAATTCCTACGACTTTTGGTCTACAAAACGGGCCATATACTGTATGAATTTCATTTTGATTTCATGACTGGTCCGGAAGTTACAAGGAAAAAAGCTTTATTTTGCTGAGCAAATTTGCAGGATTTAGGAGACAAAAATCACCATAACTGGCAACTCGATTCTAATTTTTCAATCAAATTCTCACCAAATGTTGTCTAGAGTAAGATTCAAATATTGTGTGAATTTCGTTAGAATGTGATTGCTGAATCGGAAGTCATAGGCCAAAAGCAGTTTTATTCTCAGTGATTTTACATAATGGTACCACTGCCACAGTGTTGCCCGCATTTCAAACTCAATTATATCAGACCTGTTCCTAGTTAATACCAATATGTCCAGCAAATTTTATTATGATCGGATGAGCCAGTCGTCAGTTCTCGTGAACAGAATTTTCGAGTGCTGAAAATAGAGGTGATTTGGTAATGGGTTGGCGTTCTTGTGCAAAGGTTAACATTGATCAAAAATTTGAAGCTTTTGTCAAAAAGCGAAAGTCATGTGTGTTAGATTTTATTCAACATCAATATGTTCTGCAATTTCCACGATGATCCAATATTTCTGGCAGAAGCTATGGCAAATCAAAACTCAAAAAAAAATCCTTGGTTACTTTTAGGCACTCAGCACCAACACGGGGCTTAAAATTTCCAATTCTTAATCATAAACAAGCTTAAAACTTAATAAGTTTTCATTCCCAATACACTTTTGAACAAAAATTTACCCTGCTTGGAAACATAGAAGAACCTGAAAATTCACTAAAATGCCCGCAGCCGCCAAAAGGTTAAAAATATCTGAATTCTAGCAAGTCATGGACCTATCTACTTTATACATCTACATATGTCCTCTGAAAATGTCAGCTTAAAGCTTAACCGGATCGGCAACTCCAGAGATTATCCCCTTAATCAGTTTGCTGATATATACATATAGATATATATGTATATATATATATATATATATATATATATATATATATATATATATATATATATATATAAATATATATGTATGTATATATATATATATATATATATATATATATATATATATATATTTATATATATATATATATATATATATATATATATATATATATATATATATATATATATATATATATATATATATATATATATGCATATAAATATATATATATATTTATATATATATGCATATATATATATATATATATATATATATATATATATATATATATATATATATATATATATATATATATATGTATATATATATATATATATATATATATATATATATATATATATATATATATATATATATATATATAAATATGAATTTTCAGCGATACGAGTTTAATACTAGTTTTCTTCGAGAATCAGTAAAAATTTTCAGCAGGATTGATGATTTTTTCACGTGCTACAGGGGGGCTACACATAACTACAGGGTTGCCTGCACAGTCTGGACAGCCTTTCAACATCAATATGCTCTGCAAAATTCATGACGATTTTTTTTGTCAAAAGTTATGACAAATCAAAATTTGAAAAAAAAATCTTTGTCTACTTTTAGGTACTCAGCACCGTCATAGGGTTCATAGCTCCCAATTTTTTAGTATGGAGAAGCATAAAACATACAAGGTGTTGAATTGGTTTCGCGGGATGGTTAAAATTGAAAAAAAAAACTCTAGCGCACCTGAACCGCTAGAAAACTAATTTTCGAAGAAATTGTCTTTGAGTGACCAACAAATTTGGAAAGACGTAATACACTTTTTTGTAGAATCATATCAACCATTCCTTATCTCATGCAACAAAACTCAACTATAACACAAATGATGAAAATGTTCAGTGCTGGCAACACTTTCCCAACGAAGCAGCAATAAGTTTACCATAACAAGCTCATACTTAAATCAACTTATTCTTTGAATTTCGTTCTCATCGGAGGATTTCATCGAAAGTTTCAGCGGTTAAACGTTGTTTGAGGCTGCCATCCGAAAAATGTTCAAAACTCGGAAAATTTAAAAATTGGTTTCTTATTTTTGTCGCAAATGCTTTGCATATGAGTATGTAATTTCAAGCATCTGTTGGTGCAATATTTATGAAAATGGCTAATACTGGTTACCCTGTGTCAGCAGCAGAGCAAAATATATACCAAATCTGCTTCACGTTAAGTTAAACCCAACCAGTAAATTTCGTTTCGATTGAATCACTGCACTGGAAGCTATACGGGTGAAAAGAGTTTTAGGGCTGCCACCATTAAAACTTTCAAATTTTTAAAACGTTAATATTTGTTGTTAATTTTCATTGCAGGATTATTCCCATTTGCAAATCTAATGACATAATCGCTCAGTCAAGAAATTCCACAAAATTACAAAAATGGTCATAGCTGGCAGCCCTTTCATGATTTTTGTACGAAATTCCTACGACATTTACTTCAAATCAAGGTCCATTTGCTGCATGAACTTCGTTTTGATTTCTGCACTGGACCGGAAGCTATAGGGAAAAAAGCTTTATTTTGCTGAGCAAATTTGCAAGATTTATGAGACAAAAATCACCATAGCTGGCAGCCCTATTCTAATTTTTCAACCAAATTTTTACCGAATGTTACAAAGGGTAAGATCCAAGTACTGTGTGAGTTTTGTTAAAATCTGATGGCTGAATCGGAAGTTATAGGCCAAAAAGCTGTTTTTTTTCTCAGTGATTTTTCAAGATGGTACCACTGCCACAGGGTTGCCCGCATTTCAAAATCACTTCTATCAGACCTGGTCCTAGCTAATACCAACATGTCCTGTAAATTTCATCATGATCGGATAATTCGGTCGTCAGTTCTCGTGAACAGAACTTTCGAGTGCTGAAAATAGAGGTAATTTGGTGATGGGTTGCCGTTCTTGTGCAAATCGGAATTTTCAAAATTTCAATTTGACATGATGGACAAAGGTCAAAATTTATCAATGATTTGAAATTTTTGCCAAAAATCAAAAATTTTTGAGGAGGGTCAGTGATTTGAAGGATTTTTTTTTAGGAGCCTGCCGTAGCTACAGTGTTACCCGTGCAACCTTGAAAACCCATATGTGCTAAGTCCTAGTCAACATCAGTACGCTCTGCAATTTTCACGATGATCCGATGTTTTGATCACAAGTAATGACAAATCGAAATTTGAAAAAAAATCCTTGCCTACTTTTAGGCACTTAGCACCCACACACGGCTCAAAAATTTCAATTCTTTATCATAGACAAGCTAAAAACATAATTAATTTTCATTTCCAATACTTTTTTCCAACGAAAATTTACACTGCTTGGAAATATAGGAGTACCTCAAAATTCACTAAAACGCTCGCCGCCGCCAAAAGGTTTAGGATATCTGAATTTGAGAAAGTCGTGGACCTACCTACTATATACATCTATGTTCTCTGAAAGTTTCAGCTCAATCGAATCGGCCACTCCAGAGATTATCTCGGAAAATCATTTTGCTGATATATATATATATATATATATATATATATATATATATATAAAGAAATATGAATTTTCGGCGAAACGAGTTTAATACTATTGTTCTTCGAACATTAGTAAAAATGTTTATTTATCTTGAAAATTTTATTTGACAAAGTGGTTTCGAAAGCATGCACTGATTCTCATCAGACACCAGCACACCAGCACAGGAAAAAAAAATTTATTTAAAAAAAAAATAAAAAAAAACAATTTTTCAATTTTAATCATCCCGCAAAAACAATCAAATTTGATTCTGCTTTCGGAGGTTTATTCCGCAAAACGATCGAGTTTCCCGCATAAATTATTCTCCGCTTTGATAAGCTTTAGAGGCGATATACGTTGTCTATGCTGATTTATAGAAAAGAAGGGAACCATGATCACAAATCAATAACCTTTACATACAAGGTGTTTATTTCTTTTACTCGTTTTTACCAAAATCATACTCTGCATGGAAATATAGGGGTACCTGAAAATTCACTGAAATGCCCGACGCCGTCAAATGGTTTAAGATATCGTTATTTTAAATAGTCACTGCACTAGTCTTCATATACATCTATGTTCGCTGAAAATGTCAGCTCAATCTAACAGGCCACTCCAGAGATTATCTCCCTTTAATTTTTTGCTGATATATATATATATATATATATATATATATATATATATATATATATATATATATATATATATATATATATATATATATAAATATCAGTGGCGTGCACTTAGGGATTCCAATCCCGAACCATATTTTCAATCCCGGGATTACGGGATTAAAAAATCTCTAAAAAATAAAAAAATTAATAATTGATATTAAAACCATCCTCTGCCAACAAAACATATTTTTGGATCGGATTGCTCAAAAAATATTTCCAGAAAAAAATAACGACATATTTAATATATTTCCAATAAAACAATTGGATGAACTCGAAGAATTTGAAACAATTTCGGATTTTTCAAAAGAAGAAATAGTGAGACAAATGTAACTTTGTTAAATATATCCTCGTAAATATAAATGATCCTCATTACAGATATCATACATTAAACAGTATATAGGAAGCCAGAGGCTTAGTCAATGCCTCACAAAATTATTTTCAGAAGAACTAATTTTCAAAATAAACTGGGATGGGTGGCATAACAGGGTTGCTGTGAATAAGTACAAACTTTTCAAGGAGTTTGTCTATCGCAAATGCTGACTTCACTTTTGTTCATGGTACCGTGCTAATAAAAACACGTTCTTTTCATTTCAGTTGCTTTAAAGCAACTCGTATTATTGATTTTTTTATTACTTTGAGTTCGGTTTCTACGTTTTTTGCTTGAGTCTCCGTTGAAAAGCATGCAATGCACATTCAGTAAATTGAATTTTATTTATTTGTAGCAAAATTACCTTGTAATACACATTTTTGGCAAAATATGTTGTTTGTTTGGGTGTCCTCAATTACCAGGCCTGAATTACAAACTTAATTATAAACTTTAATTTGATATTATTCTTAAAAACTATTACTTATATTTTCGTCAGTTCCTAAAGTTGCATTACAGCGAAATACTGGCATAGCTGTCTCTCCAAATTTTCTTTTCATTGGCTGCATGTTGACGATAATGTAAAGGCAATAAATGTCTAAATAATAAAGATAATAAATCTGTGTGTTTCTCATTAACAATTGTATTTACTTCATGAAACGCAATGATGAAGAATAGGAATGAAAACGTAACCATCTTTGAACGGCAAACTCATTGCTTTACACATTATATCGACAACAGGAAAATGTTCTTCGTCGTTACTAAGTTCACGAACGTAACTTATACCCAACGCTTCAGTAGAACATACAGGTTCACTAAAAAAATGTTCGACTACTTTGAAGTGGTACCCGATAGCGTAGTTCTTTCCATCTATGTCTTTATAAAATCCAATTATCTTGAATGGCCTCAGGATTCTAATGTAACAGTAACTATCCGGATTATGAGAGCTGAGATAAAATTGATCGACATAAAACCGTTTATATAAAGGTGACGCCGTTATTGTAGATCTATTTTTTGATAATTTTTCGAGGCGAGGTGTACTGTTTCTATTTAGATTAGATTTTAGCGTCATTCTTTCGGATGCTCTATTCCACAATTGTTGCAATATGTGTGTGGGCTGTCTGCAATCCTTTTTCAAAAAGTGCATAAAATTTTCGAATTTGTAAGCCGAAGAACTATCTACATTGCCGTAGTGTTCGAAGCATTGGCATAAATGAAGCAAGTTATGAACATTATAGCTTATTTTGTTTGATCCATATAAAAACTGAAAATTATGAACGAATGTCTTCAACATTTCGTCAACAACATCCAATTTTTAGCGACAGTTGACTGGGCACGATAGTAGTCTGTACGATGTATGAAGTAGGAGAAAGTGTATGTATAAATCTGCCTCTAAAATATCTTTAAACACAACAATGCCAGTGTACAATAACAACTGACGAAATTCGATTGCTTTCCATCTGTGGACATCATCAAAACTCCGTGGTTTTCTTCCAAATTCCTTGGGTATGTACGCAGATAATCCCAGAAGTTTCTCATTTAAACATTGTCTGCTCTCAGCAGTTAGCTTTGTTGCAAGGTGGGTTCCTTTTAATATACTCATAACAATTTTTTTCATTACACCTAAATCTATAAGATGCATGACATTTAATGGAAATTGTGTTTGGAAATTTATTCCTATGTCTTCTAGGACATGGCGATTTGTTCGAAAATATATTTTATGGTAAAGTGGATATTTTCTTGTAGTGAAATCGGTATCTGTTCTTAGTATCCCAACTGAAGTGCTATATGTCAATCTATTATCTTTTTTCAGCTCTTTGTGTACATTTTGCACAGCCATCGCTGCTCGTGTGGCCAACTGTTCCTGTCACAAATGATTTAGCAGGGGGCGTCACAGATAAAAAGTTTAATTCTTACACTGAATGTTCTCCCATTAAGAATTCAATTTTGAGATTCTATTCTTTTCATTTCTTCTACGAATTCAGCTAAATATTCATTTGCGTTATCCGGTTTCCGCGGACCAATATATGCTCCAACTAAAAATGGTTGAATCTCTTTATAATTGGAAATAGCCCCTGAAATTGGCCACAAAGTCGTACGAGAACTTTTAAAAAGTGGCAGACCGTCTATTCCAATATCGATTTCTATATAGTTTTGATCGGCCATTTCCAATACTATAGACTTTATGGCTTTTTCCAAACCGAAGTGAATATAATGCCCAGGATGAACTGTAACAGGAATTATTTGGTTGTTTTTTATTTCCAAAAGAGTTTTCATCGACCTTGGCAATATTATACCATTTTCATTTAATATTTGTAGAAGATTATCGCATGCATTTCGAGTTATTCTATACCGTATACACCAGTCTTTTAAACTTGAAAGCAAATTATGTTCCTCTGGTTTTCTGGAGTTACTATAATTTCTATTGAATATAGACTCTGCGGCGTCACTTGAATCAAATACATGATTTATTTGATCCGACGCTTGTTCTGCATTAACATCTTCTAAAGCCGCATTATAGAAACCAGAAATAGCTTTTTCATTGTTGGAAATTGTATTCATCTTGCGCGCAACCAATCTTCGGAAATGCCGTTTACTTACACCTGCTTTCATTTTTATTCCTTATATTTCATATTATTAACGTATCAATAAGATTGCTATGCAGACAGAACTTACCTTTATCTATAACTAAAATATTATGCACTTGACACTATTGAAAAAATACTTTGCACTTTCCACTTTTATAAGCTATGTAAGCAGAATGTTTTAGACGCACGTGTCTGCTGCAAACGTGGTAACCGTATACTGCGATTTTTGCTATATCATGTTAGCATTGAATTTCCGGGAAGATATGATAGCTTCCAGTTTGCTTCAGACTGCTTCCGAAGAAGCACTTTTTTTGAAGCATTACAGAAACCTGGATGAAGCTCTTCGAATCTGCTTCAGACTGCTTCCGAAAAAGCACTTTTTTCGAAGCATTTCAGAAACCTGAGTGAAGCACTTCAAATCTGCTTTTTTTCAAAGCACTTCAAATTCTTCCCGCTGGGATGCTTTGGGCGCTGAGCAGCGATATTAGCCGGGAAGTCTCAAGTCTCTCAGCCGAACTTGTCTGCGCGATTTTAGCTGCGTATTCGCTGTGCTCTTATGTTCAAGCAGAGGTGGGCGGACGTCGCTGCTGAAATCTTTTGCACGCTGAGGATTTGAATTAATGATTTGGTTGAATGAATGATTTGGTTACAGTACGAGGAAAAATTTAATGTGCAACAAAATTAACAACTTTTTTAGTCATGTATGTGTGCACTTATTTATATGCAGATAATTTTTATAAGCAGTTGTGCAGTTTTATAAGCAGCAAAAATGTGGGTTTTAATATGCAGTAACATTTTCGACGTGAAAAAAAATATTTTTTAATTATTAATATACGGGCTGTTTGAGTAAATTAAAATTAAAAAATTATAAAAGAAAAACGTTAGAAATAAACTGTGTAAAAAGGCACAATGGTACACAGGCACAATGGTACACAGGCACAATGCTGACAAACACACGTAGCAGCCACAAATCTAATGCCGGATTTACACATTGGAACGAGCGTCTCGTGTACAAGAGTAAACAAGACTGAACAAGACATTGGACGAGACTCAACAAGACAAAGGGTGAATTGTTTATTTAGGATATTGCACCACGCAACACGGACCATGCACTATGCACCTTTCATAGGGTGAATTGTTTACTTAGGATATTGCACCATGCATCTTTCGACAGTTGTGAGCTGTTTTGTTCAGTTCAGTGAACGATGGCTGAGGTACAGGATGTGGCTATTGCAACTGCCTGGTGTGCGTTGAGTGATTTCAATCTGGGACACGCAAAGACATGTTTGAAGTCCCAGCGAAAAATTCGAAAATGTGAATGAGCACATGCTACCCTCTCGAATCCCTTTGACTCGGTACATAAAACCGACTTCGCTTTGAGCGGCTTCGAACTAGGACGAGACGGTCATAAACAGTCAGGCACAGCAATAAAAGGATCATTATCCCTTCGTAAAACAAACAAGAGCCGACGAGCAAACCATTTACACACGCGTGCTTGCCATGAAAAACACTGCCGAGACTAGACAAGGAGACCGTTTACACACTCACTTTGTCTTCATTTGGCATTCCTCGGCGAGAATGTAAATTCGGCTTAATACTTTACGCAACAGGGTAACAATGCTGCTCATATGACACTTATATGGTACTACATATGAGACTTATATGGTACACTTATAGTACTGGTGCATTTCGATACAAGTTGTATTATTGTAAAGTGAGTTTTCACTCCAATTTATGATGTGAAAACACGTAAATAGCTTAAACACGTTTACCACCAAAAAATTCAGAGCATTATTAGATCATATATGAACATACCTATATAATTAATGCTGTCTCTAGAATACAATTTTTAATGTACATAGTGAAGTACACATAGTTTGGCATATTCACCGTAAGCTTACTGTTATACAGCCACCGTTCTTAAGAGTTCTCATGATGGAAGAAAGTTCCTTACCGTTCTTTCGGGTTCTCATGAACGGTTGCTTAGCAGGGGAAATTTTATATATTATAAGAAGTTTGTGGCAAACCGAAAGGCAAACCGAACCGGAAACCGAAAGGCAAACCGAAAGAAAAACCCAATAAGGAATTACAGATCGTGCCAAAGTGACGAGAAGTTGGTAAATAGTATTAAATCGTATTTTTATAAATAGTATTTTTTTAAATAGTATTTTTTTAAATAGTATGTTTTTAAATAGTATTTTTTAAAATAGTATTTTTTTAAATAGTATTTTTTTAAATAGTATATTTATAAATAGTATATTTTTAAAAAGTATTTTTTAAATAGCATTTTTTTAAATAGAATTTTTTTAAATAGTATTTTTTTTATCAATATGGAGACCCTTATGTGTGACCTTTGCAACATTGTTTGGTTGGTCAAATTAAGAGAAGTATCTTTTAACTCTTTTTCCTTTAGTGAAAAAAAGCAAATCATTTCAGTAGGTAGATGCATCCCCGAGTTAAATCTAACTCAAAGAAAAGGGAATTGCACTCGGAACTTTAATTCTAAGTACTATGATACATTAGGTCTGTTCCCGGACTTTCAGTCACTGAATTTTCCTGAATCATGTGGTGGGGGAAATTCATGAAAAGTACAGGAACGCTCTCATTGCATTTCCTGAAAATTGACAAACAAAAGTGTCAGTTTTCGGTTTTTGGAAGAACATTAGTGATTGTACGGTTATCCTGAGCGGTGATAAATTATCGCCACAAAAATATTCGACCTTCATAGCAAAATTACGGAAAAAATATGTTGCTTGCCGCGCACATTTGAAACTATTTACTCGCACCACACCATTTGACACTTTTCAGTATTTTTCAGTAGCTCAGACCCTACTGAATTTTACTGAGAGAGGGGAAATTTTCAGTTTTCAGTAAAACGGAGTACGGGAACAGCTTCATTGCAATTAATCGCGATTAATTGTAATTAATGGTGGTACGGGAACAGACCTATTGCCTTAGCTTACTGGTTGCAAGCATAGTAATAGGCTATTCTGCTATCCATGTATAATATTGCCATACATGTATGCCATACAAAAAATGTTTGGAACGATACAGGTTATATCGATTTAAACAATTTGGTAAAAGCTGCTAAAAAACAAGACCAAAGCGAAAAGCATTTGGAATCCACATTAAAGCTTTGTACGTTCGGTCAAAGCCGCATTGAAACCAGCTTAAATAGTCAATTAAAGCTAGACGTTGAACGGCATAATTCTAAAGTAGATCGTAACAGGAATATTTTTAAACGGCTTATAGACATAGTTTGTTTTTTGGGGAAGCAAGAATTATCGTTTCGTGGCCATGTTGAGTCAGCGTCATCGCTTAATAAAGGAAATTTTCTGGAACTTGTAGACCTATTGGCTAAATATGACGGTTGTTTGGAAGATCACTTGGAGAATTCTACATGCTCTTTTACAGGACTCTCAAACAGAATACAAAATGATATTATTTCATGTGTTGCTTCTTCCCTGAACGATGAAATAAAGTATCAGTTGTTAAAAACTGATTTCGTAGCAGTAATGATAGACGAAACACCAGACATAAGTGGTAGAGAGCAGTTAGTTTTAGTTTTAAGATACTTTAATAACGATCAAGTAGTTGATAGATTTATAAAATATATAGATGTAAGTATGGATCGGACGGCCGAAACGCTCAGTGATATTATTTTAAATACTTTGATAGAATTTGATTGTTCATCAAAATTAATAGCCCAGACGTATGATGGTGCAATTGTTTTATCATCAGCAAAAAATGGCGTTCAGTCTTTGGTGAAACAGAAATGCCCAAATGCTTTGTTTGTCTGGTGTTCTGCACATGTTTTGAATTTGGTACTTTCAAAGTCCTTTAAACGCATTCCTGAGACTAAAATATTTTTTTAATATTATAAAATCTTTATCAAATTTTTTCCACGGGAGTACTAAACGGATATAATTTTATAACCAATTCGCAGCCATGAAAAAACTGCCACGAGTATCTGAAACTTGATGGAGCTACCATTCACGAATAGTGAATGTAATATATAATGAATATTCTTGTTTGATTGAACTTTTTGAGAAAATGTCGGAGGATTGTGACACATGGGATGGTGATACCCTAACTCAAATTTCATGTTTTCTCCTTCACTTACACGAATTTGATTTTTTCTTTTTTCTAAGTATATTCAATGAAATTTTTGCTGAAACGGATATTCTTTACGAAGTAATTCAAAAGAAAACTTCAGACATTGTCTTTTGCTGCAACAAAATCAAAGACTTTTTTAGAAAATCTCAGGACCAAATTTGAAATTATGTATGATGGCGCAAAAATGTTGATGAGCCAAAGATAAAGCGAAATGCTTGCATGCAGGACATGAAGCTGCATTATAAGCGAATATTTATCGAAATTATAGATAATGTAATAAATGAGTCATGTATTCGGTACAAGAATTTAAAAGAATTGACTTTCGTTCAATTAGTTGCTCCCGATAATTTTGATATTTACACTTCCACATTCCCAGACATTCTATTCAATACTTTTACTAACACTTATAAATCATACGAGTTTAATGTTGAACGCCTAAAAAATGAACTTAAATGTGTATACAAGTCATTAAATTTCAAAAATTTAGGCCCTTATAAAATCATCGAGCATTGTTGCGAAAATAATTTGCAAGCAGTGTTCCCTGAAGGGATACGTTTAGCGAAGCTGATTGTGACGATTCCTGCTAGTAGCGCTTCTGCCGAAAGATCATTTTCGGCATTGAAAAGAATTCACACTTATTTGCGAAATACGCAAGGACAGCAGCGCCTCACTGATCTTTCAATGATTTCAATAGAAAAGGAGCTTCTTTTGAATATCAAACGAACCGGTTCGTTTTATGACAACATTTTAAGTTTGTACATAAAAAAGATAGGCGAATCGATTTAGTTTATAAATGATTTAATTTTTTATAATTCTTTAAATTATCTAATTAAAGACACCATTTATTTTACTATGCTGTCTTTTCAGAGTGCTGACTGTTGCACTTATCATAGTTCAATGATATTTTATGTTGTTGTTTATTTTCCCGCTTTGTCCGACATCAATTCCAACCTTCATTCTTATCCTTTCCTTTCCCGTTCCTGGCAAGAGTGCTCTAGACCTTCCCGGGGTTCTTGCTGAACGATTTAATTTTTTGGTTTTGTTTGAAGACAGCTAGTATTCTCAACAGCTTCTGCTGGCAATCATTGACTTCTTCAACATTATTCACCTAAACATTAAATTGACTAACTAGAGCTTCCTTTTATCCAATTCAATGTTCAATGCCACGATCACTATGTATTATTACTAATGTTCGAAGAAGAACATTAGTATTAAAATCACTTTGGCCAAAAATTCATATTTATATATATATATATATATATATATATATATATATATATATATATATATATATATATATATATATATATATATCTATATATATATATATATATATATATATATATATATATATATATATATATATATATATATCATCAAAAAATTTCAGTGAAAAAATCTCAGGAACGCGCCATCCGATTGAACTGAAATTTTCAGGACACATTGGTGTATATGCAGAATAGTGCCAGGTCTCAGAAAAAGTAAAAAATCTTTAACCCTTTGGTGCCGGCGGCCATTTTAGTGATATTTTTAATATACCTATTATTCCGTACACAAATAAGTTTTGCAAAAATAAAGTTATTAAAATAAATTTCGAACGTGTTTTACATCTGAATGGGATAATGTTTTGGAATTTTTTAACCCCATGTGTGCGCTGGGTGCCCAAAAAGAGAACGGGAAAAATTGAAAATTTTTAAATTGCGATAACTTTTGACAGGGCTATTTAATCATTACCAAATTTTCAGAACATATTGGTATTATTTAGTTTCAAATTTGTGTAGCTTTTGATGGGCGTGCTGGGTACCCTGAAGCTAGGGCAAGCACTGAAAGTGAAAACCTCCAAATTATTGTCTCTCTTGAAAAAATACCGTTTCTTCAAAAAAAAGCCACTCGTATCTAAATTTCGTGCTTTTTTTTACATAGAACAAAAAAAAAATTTGATATGGTATAACGGGCACGCCTGGTAACCCTTGCCCAATTCACCTATATTTTTAGCATAAAAAACTTCTGTTCACGGAAACTCACGATCCGATGAGCAGAATTAATTGAAATTTGCAGACTGTATTGGTCTTAAATAGGATCAAGTCTGATAGAAGTAATTTTGAAATGCAAGGGATTCTGTGCCAGTGATGCCATCTTGAAAAATCACTAAAAAAGATAACTGCTTTTAGCCCTATAAATTCTGATTGAATCGTTCGATTTTGACGAAATTTACACAGTAGCTGGATCTTATTTTAAGCCAAATTCGGTACAAATTTGGTTGAAAAATTCGGTTGGAGCTGCCAGCTATGATAATTTTGGTGTCTTAAATTTGAAAGAATAAAAATTTGGAAGTGAAAACATTCAGATCATCGAATATCCTAAAAATGTCCGTTTCTTACAATAAAAACAATCTGTATACAAATCTTATGCTTTATCAACACGTTCAAAGTAAAACTTTGGAAATTTCATGTCGGACAAGAACGGTAGCCCTTTCCCAGTTAACCTAAGCATCAAAACTTCTGTTCACGGGAATTCACGAACCAATAATCAGAAACCATTGAAATTTACAGAATGCATTGGACTTAAGTAGAACCAGGTCTGATAGAAGCGATTTTGAATTGTGGGCAACTCTGTGCCAGTGGTGCCATCTTGAAAAATTACAAAGAAAAAAAAACTGCTCGAATGTGAATTAGTAAGTGAATGTGAATTAGTATCCAGATTTTCATGAAATTGACACAGTAGCTGCACCTTACTCTAATCTCTATTTGATAGAAATTTTGTTGAAAAATTCGATTGGTACTGCCAGTTATGGTAATTTTTGTGTCTTTGGTTTTGAAAATTCTCTCAGGAACATAAAACTTTTTGCCCTATAACTTCCAGTGCAGTCATAAAATCAATACGAATTTCATACAATTAAAGGAGCCTATTATAAGCATTGTTCAGGCCAAATTTGGTTGAAAAGCCTTGATAGGGTTGCCAGCTATTGTTGGTTTTGTGATTGTTTGCAATATCTTTATTAAGCGGTTTTATCGTAGAATTTTCAATTGGTAATGATATTGTAGTGACAATAAACAGCAAATATTAAGCTTTCGATTATTTGAAAAAACTCGCTGCAGGTAACCCTAAATTTCTTTATACTCCTATAACTTCGAATGTAATATAACAACGTGAAGCAGATGTGATATATTCTTGGCTTTGATACTGGCGAAAGGTTGCCAGCACGAGTCGGTTGTGCTATTTATGTATCAATAAATGCTTACAGTTAGTATTCATATCGGAAACATTTACAATGAAAATAAATAACCGATGTTTCAATTCCCTAAGTTCTGCAAATTTTTCGGATCGCAGCCCCAAACACCAACTTCAGTTACAGTGCTGCAGGCACTGAGCATTTTCTTCATTGATGCTATATGAGATGCTGCTTTCAAAGTTTGGTGAAATAAGCAACTGATAACGAATATAATTAACAAGTGTTTTTCTTTCATAAACTTTGAAACCCATGCCAGTGGTAATATCAGAAACCTTCTACCATATGAGTTATAATGCATTCTTGAGACCAAAGTAAAACGTGGTATTTGAAACAGTTTGGCCGTAATAAGCAGCTCATGTGGTGGAATATGCACTCAAAACCTGCACGATTCTTCTACTGTTCTTCGAACATTAGTGTTTCTAGCGGTTCAGGTGCGCTAGAGTTTTTTTATTATTTATTTACCGCCTCAAAGGCTTAATTTTTTGGAAAATTAATTATGAAAAAAATACACCTGTACTTCTATGGCTGAGTATATTTTGGCAGTTGCATACCTGAGGTGAAAAGGCTGTGCACGCCACTGTATATATATATATATATATATATATATATATATATATATATATATATATATATATATATATATATATATATATATATATATATATATATATATATATATATATATATATATGTATATATATATATTTGATACATGAATTTTCGGCGAAACGATTTCAATACTAACTTTCTTCAGAAATCAGTAATATATACATTAATTTCAATCTTTTACTAAAAAAAAGCGGTTGTGATAGCTTTGCTTTAGGTAAAGGTATATTTACTCCTATTTTAAGGCCTAGTACGATACTATTCCAGAATAGACTGATTGGGGAAAAGTGTGACGTAAAAGGTTTATCATTTATTCAATTGTTTTCTATTTGGACAGAAGTCTTAACTGGCAGGCATTGAGTTTTTGTGCATCGCACTTCAAAACGCAATTGACACTACGCGTAAATTTTCAGTGATAATGAGCATTTTGACAATATGCACGATAATATCGTTTCCGTTTTGGTCTGTTTATATCTGCATCAAGATTGTAAAGCTTCTACTAACGAATTCTTTGCTAGTAATTTCATTTTTCTTCGCTGTGTCATTGGTCATGATGGGGGCCGCATCGGTAAAGAAAGTGATTTCTGTTTTCGATTGCTTAGCTAGACATCTTATTGTAGATCGCTTCAGCCCCGACGTCACCAGAAACCACCATAATGGCAGAACTCAACGATACTAGGGAGCATTGGAATGCGCCGCTGGTTGATTTCGAAGACCATTTCTTAGACAAAGATTCGATAACCGCTTTCGATACAGAGTCAGTAAGTGATGGAAAACAGGATGAAACCAATTTAGACAAGGTGTCTCTACAGATAGAAGATGCAGGTGTGGAAGTCGAAATTATTCCACACCAAAGTGATTCTAGTTCTGACTCTACGCATTACGATCTTGCTGGAAAATGAAGTATGATAACCAGAACAAATTACCTTTTAATGAATTGCTTTGTTTGCAGAAATAAAAACAAAAGTAAATGCAAAGTCCAAACTTAAACAAACAATGCCTACCCTTCACTGTGCTTAATTTCTATGTTCCTTATCAATCAATTAAAATTTTAAAAAAAGAAAATATGTAAAATGTAATGCATGGTTTGCATAGCTACCAAAATGATTAAAGATGCGAGAATAAAAATTCAATCTATGTTCAGCAAACCCACACACAGTTTCTTGTAATCCTTTCATGCAAATTATTGCGTGGAAGAAGTATAAAAGGAAAGGGCAATTAGGTTATCGAACAATATTAAAGGAAACTGACCTACCTTTCCATTTTAATCTCTCATGCTAAATTAAGGGTCGCCGAGTCGACTACCAAGAAATTGAAATGGCTCTATTTATCGTCGATTAGAACGATTTTGGTTTAAGATCTTAATCCTGATTAAACTGATATCAGTTTCTTTTTAAGTTTGCTCAGGTTGCTTCTGCTGTTTTTACAATTAAATAAATCTTATTTTTTCTAGAGCAAAGCTCTTCAAACGCATCCAACAAATATCATCAACTGAATTCTAATGCCAGGTTGGTGATTTCAGTAACCACAAGAGAATACTTTCTATCATTCGATATTTGTCATTATATTTTTCCTTGATATCATTGCCAACATTGATATTGGTTTTTATTATCATATAAAGCTTGTTTCTCTAATTTCGTAAACACTTCAGATCTCTATCCAGTCATGACTCAGACAGTTTGTCTATTTTCTTTATCTTTGGAACGTGATCCCACCGGGGGTGTTTAGGGGGTGTTAAAATCCACCCTTGTTCTCTGAAGGTGGGAAATATATTTTGAAGAAACGTTGGAGGCATAGACTTTCAAATCATTTCTAACTTGGTCTGCAAACACTTCAACCTGTTCGTGGAACCGAGTAAAAATAACATTAAGGGAATCAAAGTCAATTGGTAGACCATCATGCCAGATCATGATTTTCAAATGGGTTTTAGTTTTACCCTCAAAACATGCACAATCGCTGGCATTGTGCATGTAAACGAGAAAAAGACGAAGATTGTCGTATATTCTATTATCCCTTTAAGCCTAGTACTGAGTTCGATTTCACGTGAAATTTTCATACAAAATTTCACGTGAAAACTGCTTCGGCGAAAATTTAGCTTGAAAATAAGCAAGAGTTGTAGTAAGTTCTTAGCATGAAAAGTTGCTTTGAAGTTGCTTTCGCGTTGAAAACGTAGATGGCACTGAAACATGTCTCCAATCATTTCACGCCAATTTAGTTTGTGCAGTTCATTCTTTCGAGCGAAAAAACGACATTTGGTGTTTCAATTTGAAAATGGAGCAGTGCAAATGTCTTTCCAATAAGAAAATCGATCGAAAAGTGAAATTCTTGACATTTTATCCGTCAGAAATGAGCATTATCTCTGCTTTTCTCCATTGCCAAAATTTTCACTCGAAAGAATGACCAGATAATCGAGACATGTCAAAATTTCACGTGAACTCGAACTCAGTACTATGCTTTAACCGGGAAAGTAGATACCTACTTTCTAGATCCGCACTTGATGTAATTGTGGCCTTAATATGAGGTGGCACTAACGAGTCTAAAAAATTGGATGCGGATTGTGATGGGTTTAACGGAAGACTATCAGAATGATACAATGTGGATGTGGATGGCATGTAATCTTCACCACAAATGTAATTTGTTTTTGAAGATTATGAGTGAATTGCAATGGAGTCTGTGTTAGAAGATTTTTCCATTGCTTCATTGATAGCATTTAAGCCACAATCAGTACCTTTCCTATTTTTAGAAATCGCTTTTTCCGAAACATATTATTTTGAAAATATTTTCCTTTTCATTACATGAAGAGTAAAACACTTGTAGATTCAGCATTGGCAGTCATATCGGTGCTCATATCTGCTTCAGAGTAGGCTGCATTGGAAGCTTTAAGAGAACCACTTAAAATAATAATAGTTTCAGCATTGACAACCAAGTTGATGCTCATATCAGCTTCAATGACGTCCAATTGAATGTGGTTCTTTTGGGTTAGTTTTTGTGGATGGGCCGTTGTCGAAATATCCAGTTTTAAGCAAAATGCTGTAAACACATAACAGCGGCATCGCGGCAGTGGCACTACAGGGGAGGCGTGAATGCCGCAGTTGAATTTGGTGAATCACAATGCAGCGACAATGTCGCTGTCAATGCAACCAGGGCACCAACTAAATTCATTTTTTTTCCTTTTGTATTACTAAATCCTGTTGTACGAGGATTAGGTTGGCTTATTACAATACACATCAGCCATCGCTTGTCTATTCCACCAGACCATTCAACCTAATTCAAACAGAGTTAATTCAACCTAGTGGTGATGCCAACCTATGGTAGGTATCACCGCTAGCAGTGCGGCAAAATTAAAAATTTGGCAAATTCTGCCGCTGCGGCAAATTCGGCCGCAGCCATTGTGCGCGTTATCATACAAAGCAGTGCATTCTAATTTATTGACAGCACTTTGCCGCAGCCCACTGCGTTCGCCGCAGTGGAAAGTGCTGTATTGTGATTAACCTACAAATGTTTGGATTGTAAATACCTAACAGTGCAGTTTCCAGAATAGGAATGGAAAACGTTTTGAATAGAAGGATGATTAAAATTTAAGTTTGAATTTTCTTTTAACCTAGACTGATAATTTATGTTAATCTTTCTCTTGCGACTAGTCTGGTTCTTCCAGCTATTGAAAGAGATCCCTTTTCAGGTTTCATCTTCGTCAAATTCGTTGAAGTTCTTGTCCGTATGGGTAAAATTGTAGCTTTGCAATCCTTGATCAGTGCTTCTCTCTCAAGAAATTCCTGTATTCAAATTTCATTTGCAGAATTCGGAGCTCCTTTCGCGAAAAACATTTTATGTTTTGAAGATGGGTTTTTAATCGCGGAGCAACAGTTTTCGATATGAGAGGAGTTTGAATGCCGAATTCTTTCAATTTGGCGAGACAATTCGGCCTTAGTCCAGAGTGTGCCGAAGTTTAAAATCATTTTTTCAGGCTTATGAGCAGGAAAATTCGATGGGCTGGTAATGCTTCCTGACATGTCCTTATATTGCACTCTTGCCGATGAATTATGATTTTTACTTAGATTGGTATTTGACAACATATCCTTGACCTCTGCAATCATTATGTCAACACCTAGCGATAATGAACCCGCGCTTGCGGTGGAATTAACTGCAGTTCGATTTTCATATATAAAATTCAATTTGTTCTCAATCGACCTAAATGCAGTGCATATCTTTGATTCCACTGAAGTAATCAATATAGCGTATTTATCGGCTATGGCGTTATATTGAAATTTAGTCTAAACTCCCAGTTTGTTACTAATTTTCGAGGAAAATTAGTATTAAACTCGTTTCGCCGAAAATTCATATTTCTTTATATATACGAGTATATATATATATATATATATATATATATATATATATATATATATATATATATATATATATATATATATATATATATATATATTTATATCAGCAAAATGATTAAGAGCGATAATCTCTGGAGTGGCCACTCTAGTTGAGCTTAAATTATCAGAGGACGTAGATGTATTTAGTAGGTAGGTTCATGACTTGCTAAAATTCAGATATCTTAAACCATTTGGCGGCGGCGGGCGTTTTAGTGAATTTTGAGGTACTCCAAGCAGCAGTATATCCAAGCAGCGTAAATTTTTGTTAAAAAAAAGTATTGGGTATGAAAACTTATTATGTTCTAAGCTTGTCTATGGGAAAGAATTGGAAATTTCAAGCCGTGTGTGGGAGCAGCGTGCCTAAAAGTAATCAAGGATTTTTTTTCAAATTTTGATTTGTCATTACTTCTGACAAAAACATTAGATCACCGTGAAATTTGCAGAGCATATTGATGTTAATCAAAATTTAACACACATGGATTTCTCAGGTAGTGCGGGTAACCCCGTAGCAGCGGCAGGCTCCTGAAAAAAAATCCTTCAAATCATTGACCCTCCTCAAAAATTTTTGATTTTTGGCTAAAAATTCAAATCATTGATAAATTTTTATCTTTATCCATCATGTCAATTTGAAATTTTGAAAATTCCGATTTGCACAAGAACGGCAACCCATCACCAAATTACCTCTATTTTCAGCACTCAAAATTTCTGTTCACGAGAACTGACGATGGGATAATGCGATGAATATGAAATTTACAAGACATGTTGGTATTAGTTAGGACCAAGTCTGGTAGAAGTGATTTTGAAATACGGGCAACACTGTGGCAGTGGTGCCATTTGGAAAAATCGCTGAGAAAAAAAACTGGTTTTTGGCCTATAGCTTGCGATTTAGCCACCAGATTTCAACAAAACTCACGCAGTGGGTGAACCTTACTTTAAGATAGATTTCACAGGAATTTGGTTGAAAAATTAGTATAGGGACGCCAGCTATGACAATTTTCGTTTCCCAAATATTGTAAATTTTCTCAGGAAAATAAAGGTTTTTTCCCTATAACTTCCGATGCAGTAACGAAATCAAGACGAAATTCATGTCACAAGTGGACCTTATTACGTTTCTAATTCTGCACGAATTTCGTTGGAAAACCGTGAAAGGGTTGCCAGCTGTGATTAATTTCGTAATTTATTAACATTTCTTTATCGAGCGATGTTGTCATAAAATTTTCAAATGCGAATGATCCTGCAATGATAATTAACAACAAATATTAACATTTCAAAAATGTAATAAGTTTGGACGTTGGTAACCCTAAAATTCTATTCACTCCTATAACTTACAGCTCAGCCATTCAATCGAAAAGAAATTCATAGGGTGGGTTTAAAACAACGTGAAGCAGCTATGGTGTTAGCACATGATTGACAGCACCAGACAATTTCATAAATATTGCACTAAGAGATGCTTTCATTTTGTATTCATAATCAAAGCATTTACAATAAAATAAGCAACCGATATTTAAATCTTCCGAGTTTTGAAAATTTTTCGGATGGCAGCCCCAGACATAGTTTAATCGCTGAAACTTTTGATGAAATCCTTGGATGAAAACGAAACTCAAAGGATAGGTCGAATAAGCACGAGCATGTTAGATAAATTTATTGCTGTTGTGTTGGACAAATGTTGTCAGCACTGAACATATTCATCATTTGTGTTATAGGAAATGCTGTCAGAAAATGATATTTGTTCCTTTGAGTAAGAAATGGTTGATTTTAGACTACAAAGAAGTGTAAAACGTCTTCACTCATTTTTAAATCCCTCAATCATAACTTCTTCGAAAATTAGTTTTCTAGCGGTTCTGATGCGCTAGATTTTTTTATTTCATCAAGGATGGTATCTGGGCTAATACGAGGCGACCTAAATGTTAACGTCAGCGTTGATGTGAATTCAGCCAGAGAACTCTGAATCGCATTGATGTTTCGATCAATGGATTCTGTTGAATAGCTTGTAACACTGCCGGTGGCATGCGGTATTGCCGTTATCAATTTATCAAAGCTACCTGTCATTTCAGTGAAAGCTTCGTTATTTGCTCGGAACTGAGACTATTGTTTGGCTATTAAATTATGTTTCTCTGCGTTTAATTTAGCAATTTTGTTGACAATATTGTCGAACATGCATTTCATCAGTCTTTTGATTTGCTGGTAGTCCGAACAGATGAAATTATCCTTCATGTAAGGATAATACCAGTCCTTTGGTGCATCCATGCATGCTTTATGAAGTTTCCAATTGCAAAAAGCTTTACACGTAATATATTTGAACGTATTATCAAATGTGATACAGTTTAAAAAATTACATATGAAGTTCATAAAACGCTTGTCTAAAAACACTAACCACGGTAGGCACTGAAAGTGAAAACCTTCAAACCACCGACTCTCTTGAAAAATTTTCAACTTTACGAAAAAAAGCAACTCATATACAAATCATATGCTTTGTCTACACAGCTTAAGCAAAATTTTTCAAATTCCGTATCGAACGAGAAAGGTAACCCTTCCCCAACTTACCTATATTTTTAGCATCAAAAACTTCTGTTCACGGGAACTCGTGACTCGATAATCAAATACAGTTAAAATTTACATAGCTCATCGGACTTAAGTAGGACCAGGTCTTACAAAAGCGATTTGGAATGTGGCAATTTTGTGCCAGTAGTGCCATCTTGAAAAACCACTAAGAAAAATGAGTGCCTTTAGACCTTATAAATTCTGATTAAGTCACCAGTTTTTGACCTAATTCACACAGTAGCTCAATCTTACTTTAAGCCAATTTGATAAAAATACGGTTAAACAATTTTGTTGGAGCTGCCAGGGATGATGAAAATAATGATAAAGTTGCCAGCTATGGTTCTTTCTGTATTTTTTTTGGCATATCTTTAGCAAGTGATTTTATCATAAAATTTCCATATCATAGTGATGTTGTAGCGAAAATAAAAAACCAATACTAAGATTTAAAAAATTTGAAAACTTTTGCGAATGGTAGTCCTACATTTCTTTGTATCCCTATACCTTCCAATGTAGTCATCGGATATAGTCATCATTGGATGTAGTCATACGAAGTTGGCACGATAGGTTGACTCCAACTTGAGGCAAGTGTGACTTATTTTTAGCTTTGGAGCTAGCAAAGGGTAGCCAGCACGAGATGTTTTTGTTATTTTGGTACCAATAAATCCTTACATCAACTAATCACATCGCGGCCATATGCTACGAAAATAAGTAGACAGTCTTTAAATTTTTAAGTTCTGGACATTTTTCGGATGGCAGCCCCAAACACTTCTCATCGAAAAGTGACTTCGAAGAAGTCATGGAAATAAAATTGGCTTAGGGTCTATTATAACTAAGGCTGTATTGGTCATAAGTAGAAAAAGTAGCTAGTTGTAGAGTCCAACAAAATCTAACAAAAAACTCTATCTAAACCTCTCAAGAACGATTCCTATAAAACAATTTTTAAATTTGGCACTTATTGGTCAAAAAACGATTGACTGAGACGTATCTCAAAAATCAAAAGCTGCGATTTCAATCATGACGATTTTCAACCACCCTAGAAAGTTTCAACCAACAAAAAGATAGAAGATCCTGCTTTTTGTAAAAGGAGTACCAGATTCCACCGATAAATTTTGGCTTAGCAGGATCTTAAAAGAAAAATTTTCCATCATTGATTTTAGTCTTGAGATCTTACCTCAACTTAATAAACATGCAAGCAGGTGCTACACAGTTTCAATTTCTGAGATGTATGCGTGGCTTTTCACTCACGCAAATGGAAGTGTTAAGAGCTCTAAATGAAATTGCATTGTATTTCGTCGTTGCAGCAACATCAAAAGTAGAAATAAGGACTTAATTGTGACTAGTTATTTTACTTCACCTGTATCTACTAACCGGATAGCTCCTTCAAACCTTCTGACTAGAGATTTCCCCAGTTTTAATCGAAACTATACCGTCAGGTGTTCCCGTCCTAAGACTCATGCTCTAGCATATCTAACTCAAGCCTCCTCTCCATCGCAGACTTTTCATCATCTTAAGGTATGTTCCGACTCAATCGTATCGCTCCTAACAAGATATCCTCAATCAAAAGCCCCAGAATTTTTTACCACAATTGCGGTGGTATGAGAGGTAAAATAAATAAACTCTTTCTTGACACCAAATTTTGCCATTTCAACGTGCTTGCCTTCACTGAAGCATGGTTAAATGACTTCCATATCAATGAATAAATCCTTGACAGTACCTGAACAATCTTTAGAAATGACCAAGACTATGTTTCTACTGGTCAACCAAGAGGTGGTGGTGTCTTACTTGCAGTTACGAAAGCTCACTCAAATGAACTTGTAAACTCTGCCTCGCACATACTGTTCCAGCACATATTTATCCGCGTTTCAATTTATTTTAGACCCCACCGAGATCTGACGAATCAGTGTACAGTTATATATGCGACCAAATATCTTTTTTTTATGGCTTCTCGTAGTGCTGATGATAAAATTATATTCTTGGGTGATTTTAATCGCCCAAATTTGCGTTTTGTTTCTGATAAGTCTGATGATGGTTTAATACCAGTAAACCTACTTGAGTCTTCTGATTTTAACCTTGTGAGTACGTTATATCACCATGATCTGCAACAGGTTGTTCCTACTCCCAACCAAAATGGTAATTGGTTAGACTTAATCTTTACAAATGTTTATAACGATGTAGTGGTTAGCCCAGCTAATGACGCTGAGAATCTCTTTTCTATTAGTCTTCACCATTCCGCTTTTAAAGTAGAACTTCCCACTACAGATTAAAACATGAAAAGTACATAAAATAATACGATTGTATATGATTTCCATAATGCTGATTATGATAGCATTCACAATTTCCTCGACAATGTCGATTGGACAAATGTGTCTATGTGCAATTCCCTTGATGATGATGCAGCCTTGTTTTATAGAATAGTATTTGACGCGGTCGATAAATTTGTACCTAAGATGAGGAAAGAACATAAACTCTCTGGATCTTAGCTTGACAAAATCACAGAAACAAACTTTACAAACTAATGAAGAATCAAGTCGACATTAGCCATGGTACTAAAGAAGAATACGATTTAATTGCTCTTGAATTCTATACTTAGTCTCACGAAGCGTATGACAGATACATTAAAAATACTGGGGAGAATATAATCCGCGACCATAAAATTTTTTTTTCTGATTTTTTTAGGGGAAAACAAGCGGCTACCCCTCTTCAATGTCCACTGAAAATTTAATTTTGTCTTCTTCTGCCCAGGAGATCTTCAACTTTTTTGCTGACCATGTACAAGAAGTTTTTAGTCCAGTTAGTATCCGAACACTGTATCGATTCCAATTGCGTCTCAAACAATTTATGCTGAGGATATGACCATATCGAGGAATGAAATATTTACCACCATTATGGAGCTTGACAGTAAAAAGGGTCCTGGAAGTGTGTGAAACAACTGATCTCGCCCCTTCATACTATATTCAATAATTCTCTCTCCTCTGGGCTATTTCCTTCGTATTGGAAACCTTCTTATGCAGCATTAATTTATCAAAGTGGCCATATACGTTTGCTTCAAAATTATAGAGGCATCAGCGTTCTATCTGCTATTCCCAAACTATTTGAAAAAATCATCTACTGCAAACTTTCTCCTCTCGTCGACGCTTGAGCAGCAGTATGGATTAAGGAAAGGTCGTTCTATATCATCTATTCTTATGGTGCTTGTTTCTTATGTTTTGTGCAAAATGGAGAAAAGTGTTCAAATTGACGCAGTCTATACAGATTTTAGCAAAGCATTCGACTGAATTGATAATTCCATTTTGATCCCCAAGCTGAAACAATTTGGAATTACAGAATCTTTACTAAAATGGCTTGACTCTAGCCTCCACGACCGCCTGCAGTTCGTGAAATTCGAAGGTCTTCTTTCTGAGAAAGTCGACGTTAAATCCGGTGTACCTTCTATTCTTTTTAATATTTTTGTATCTGACCTATCGGAGGTTTAATCTGAAATTCCTTATTTACTATATGCGGACGACCTCAAAATCGACCATGTTGTCAGGTCACCATCTGACACTACCTTTCTCAAGTCGAAACTGAGCCCTTTACACCATTGGTGATCCACGAACAAGCTCCCTCTTAACATTCCCGCTCAATTAGCTTCTCTCGCAAAACTGCACGCGTTCATTATACGTACCGCCACAACAACACGGCACTCAGTAGAGTTGACTATATATTAGATCTCGATGTCATCATGGATAAAAAGCTCCGCTTTAACCTACATTACGATAAAGTGCTTTCAAGAGCAAGTAAACAACTTGGTTTCATATATTTGCAGCGTCCTCTTATTGGTTATGCATGCACTATCTGGAACCCGGCTTTCGAAATTCATAGCCAAAGATTTGAGTCTGTTCAGAAGCAGTTTTTACTATTCGCTCTGAGAGATATTTTCAACCCGTATGACATCAGTAATCTACCACCATACGAATATTGCATTAAATCTATCAACTTGTTACCCCTCGCATCGAGAAGATTCATGTTACCTGCCTGCTTCAGCTTCGATGTCATCAGAGCCGTGATTAATGTCGTCTACTTGAAACAAAAGTATATGCTTAATCACTCTTTGAGAGTCACTAGATCCCAACGATTGCTTATTGAATACCAACACAACACGACACATGCAGCAAACGAGCCAATAAATAGGTGCTACAGGCTATTCAATAGCATGAGCGAGAATTTTTCCCCTACGATATCTAAAGCAAATTTAAAAAAAAATATGATTAGGGCTCTCTTTTCATAGTCTACCCCTTTCCCCACCATACAAATATATAGGCATTTTTTATTTAATTTAAATTTAAATTTGGTATTTAACTGTTGTTCATTTAGTTATCTGTCATTTATTTATTACTTTATTTGTTATCTATTTATCTTGTATTTTATCTTGTGTTTTATCTTGTATTTATATAATGTTTTTTACTAATGTTCGAAGAACAATAGTATTAAATTCGTTTCGCCGAAAATTCATCTTTCTTTATATATATATATATATATATATATATATATATATATATATATATATATATATATATATATATATATATATATAAATATATATATATATATATATAAATATATATATATATATATAGATATATATATATATATATATATATATATATATATATATATATATATATATATATATATATATATATATCAGCAAAATGATTAAGGGAGGTAATCTCTGGAGTGGCCGATCCGATTGAGCTGAAATTTTCCGACAACGTAGATAAATATGGTAGGTAGGTCCATGACTTTCTCAAATTCAGATATCCTAAATCTTTTCGCGGCGGCGAGCGTTTTAATGAATTTTGAGGTGTAAATTTTTTTTTCCAAGCAGTGTAAATTTTTGTTAAAGAAAAGTATTGGGAATGAAAACTAATTATGGTCTTAGCTTATCTATGATAAAATTTTGGAAATTTTGAGTCATGTGTGGGTGCAGGGTGCCTAAAAGTAGGCAAGGATTTTTTTTCAAATTTTGATTTGTCATTAAAAAGTAAAGCAATCCCACAACAACCCTTGTACGGGTCTAGGGGTTGAAGCTGGTAGAGAGCTTCATTACAATTTTTTTAATCATTGTGGATACGAGTGTGGAGTGATTAGTTCCACGACTCACTTTACCCCTGATTTAAATCAGGTACCTAATCAGAGCTAGGTGAACTCAAAGCTTAGTGCGCGGACCCTCGTCCGAACCTGGATTTGAGCCAAGGACCCCACACACAAGAAGCCAGAGCTCTACCCACTAGGCTACTCAAGCTCTTTGTCATTACTTGTAAGAAAAACAATGGATCATCGTGAAAATTACAGAGCGTATTGATATTGACTAAAATTTGGCACATATAGATTTCCAGCATAAAGCAAGTAACCCTGTAGCTGTGGCAGGCTGCTGAAAAAAAAATCCTTCAAATAATTTACCTTCCTGAAAAAAAATTTCAAATCTTTGATAAATTTTATCCGTTGTTCTTCATCTCAAGATAAAATTTTCAAAATTCCGATTTGCATAAGAACGGCAACCCATCACCAAATTACCTCTATTTTCAGCACTCGAAAGCTCTGTTCACGAGAACTGACGACCGGATAATCCGATCATAATGGAATTTACAGGACATGTTGGTATTGACTAGGACCAAGTCTGGTAGAACTGATTTGGAAATGCGGGCAACCCTGTGGCAGCTTTTTGGCCTATAATTTCCGATTCAGCCATCAGATTTTAACGAAATTTACACAGTACTTGGATGTTACTCAATGTAACATTTGGTGAAAAATTAGTTGCAAAATTGGTATAGGACTGGCAGCTGTGGTGATTTTTGTCTCATATATCTTGCAAATTTGCTCAGCAAAATAAAGCTTTTTTCCCTATAACTTCCGCTCCAGTGTAGAAATCAAAACGAAGTTCATGCAGTAAATGGACCTTCATGTGAACCAAATGTCGTAGGAATTTCGTACAAAAATCATGAAAGGGCTGCCAGCTATGACCATTTTTGTAATTTTGTGGAATTTCTTTACTGAGCGATTATGTCATTAGATTTGCAATTGAGAATGATCCTGCAATGAAAATTAACAACAAATATTAACGCTTTACAAATTTGAAAAGTTTTTAGGGTGGTAACCCTAAAATTCTTTTCACCTGTATACCTTCCAGCGCAGTGATTCAATCGAAACGGAATTTACTGGTTGGGTTTAACTTAACGTGAAGCAGATTTGGTATATTTTTTGTTTTGCTGCTGACACAGGCTAACCAGCATTAGCCATTTTCGTAAATATTGCACCAACAGATGTTTCAGATTAAGTACTCATATGCAAACCATTTGCGATAAAAATAAGAAACCAATTTTTAAATTTTCCGAGTTTTGATCATTTTTCGGATGGCAGCCTCAAACAACGTTTAACCGCTGAAACTTTCGATGAAATCCTCCG
The DNA here is from genome assembly GCA_963978885.1 of Nemotelus pantherinus. NCBI lineage: Eukaryota > Metazoa > Arthropoda > Insecta > Diptera > Stratiomyidae > Nemotelus > Nemotelus pantherinus. The sequence continues at coordinate 60,980,961 of OZ022265.1, forward strand.
ATGATAACGAAATTCAAAGGATAAGTTGATTTAAGTATGAGCTTGTTAAGGTAAACTTATTGCTGCTTCATTGGAAAAGTATTGGCAGCACTGAACATTTTCATCATGTGTGTTATAGTTGAGTTTTGTTGCTTGGGATAAGGTTTGGTTGTACAAAAAAGTGTATTACGTCATCCCACATTTTTTTGTCACTCAAAGACAATTTCTTCGAAAATTATTTTTATTTTGTTTCGTAATTTTATTCATGTACTATTTCATTCAATTCTTCTTTACATGTACACCTTGCTTAGTGAATAAATAAAGAAATAAATGTAGCTGCGAGGTGAGATTGTTGAGTATTACAGCAGGATCTATTCCCGACGAGTAGATAGCTGTGTCGTTTGCAAAGGAAACAATGTTGCAGCTTGGTTTACTAAGAATATCAGCAACGTACAGATCGAAGAGGTAAGTGCAAAGGCAAGACCCTTACCGAACTTCAGCGGTGACTGCTGCTTTTTGAGAGAATTGATTTTTAGCTCTAACAACAAAAGTTATGTTTGCTAGAAAGTATCTGATAATACAAACCAGATACCAGTGTATGTTATTTTGAATCATTTTTGAAACCAAGCCATTGTGCCAGACCGTGTCCGTGACCGTAAAGAGTTTTTCCCTAAATCCGAATTGAAAATTTGGAATCAATTTTCTGCTCTAGCCCTATTCCTCTAATCTGGCAAGAATTATTCTTTCGAATATTTTCCCCATGATTGGGAGCTGATAGGTCGGTAGTTACTTAGCGCCGGAGAATAGGTGTAACTATAGCTGTTTGAATAAAAATGTTGTTTATCTCTAATAACTCTCTTCTTGGTATTGGAAGTATTTTGTGAGAAGTATTGGAATTATTATGTCTACGCCGGGCGATTTGTTGGATTGTTGCTGTTTTACAAGGATTGTAAGCTCATAGAAACTAGACACGTTTTTGTGTGCGAAACCAAAATACGTGGGAGTAGAGTTGATTGTTAGGTCTAGCATATTTTGGGTGTTTGAGTTATCTAAGTCTTCGGATGCTGAATGAAATGAATGGAACATAGTTTCCAAGTAATTGGTTTTCACAGCATCAGATAAATATTCTTGATCCGTATTTTTAAGAGGTGGCATTTCCTTCCAGCCACCTTTGAAAAAAAGAATAAACTAGTATATATATATATATATAAATATATATATATATATATATATATATATATATATATATATATATATATATATATGTATATATATATATATATATATATATATATATATATATATATATATGTATATATATATATATATATATATATATATATATATATATATATATATATATATATATATATATATATATATATATATATATATATATATATATATATATATATATATATATATATGTTTATATTTATATAAGTGTATCGATGCAGGAGGAATGTATTTTGAAGATTATTAAATAATTTTTATGATACCTTTAATAAAGTTTGATTTTTGGAACCAGTCCCGATACTTATTGAACGAACCCTGTATATATATATATATAAATATATATATATATATATATATATATATATATATATATATATATATATATATATATATATATATATATATATATATTTATATATATATATATATATACCTGTATGTATATATATATATACATATATATATATATATATATATATATATATATATATATATATATATATATATATATATATATATATATATATATATATATAAATATATTTATACATATTTATAGCCACCGCAACCACCTCCATTTTTCTAACTTGGGTAACTTACATGGTCTAACTTTTGGTGGAATTAAAGCATTGAGTCCATTTTAGGTCCGACATTGATATTAAAGCTATTGTAAAATATGATTATCGGCTTTAAATTCATATTACCTTCTATGATAATAAGCTTCCACACTCTAATTCATGAGACTATTGCGTATGAATGTTACTTCGCTACCATTAGGAAGTAAGCTAAATTGTATGTTATATATTGTTAGTATTTTTTGTTTATAATTTAACTTGTGTCTAAATTGCCTTTCGAAATGTTCAAATAAATTTAATGTACAAATTATATGCCCATATGAATCATTTTCTTATTCGAGCCATCTTGATCAAGTAAAAACCGGCTGCTGTCAAAGTGTCGCGTTCAAAGACGGCAACTAGCGGGCTGAATCGGTATGTCGGCATGAATTTTTTACTTACTATTGGAGACATGTGTCAATACTATATGTATTTCAACTCCGAAGGCAACTTTTGACGGAAAGAAGTAACTTTTCACGCTAAAAAGTGAGTACAACTCCTGCTTATTTTCAAGCTTAATTTGCGAAGAAGCATATTTCACGTGAAATTTTGTATGAAAATTTGACGTGAAATCGAAGACAGTACTAAGGTTTTCAGTAAGTGTTTTAGCGGAAACTTTTTTGTGAAATAATATTCTCGTAGCGGGAAAATGCTAGTGGTTTTAGCCATGTCTCGCTGCTCAGTTCTGTTTGCCCATTTACTAGTTTTCGAAGAAAATTAGTATTAAACTCGTTTCGCCGAAAAGACATATTTCTTTACATATATATATATATGTATATATATATATATATATATATATATATATATATATAAATATACATATATATATATATATATATATATATATATATATATATATATATATATATATATATATATATATATATATATATAATTATATATATATATATATATATATATATATATATATATATATATATATATATATATATATATATATATATCAGTGGCGTGGCGTTCATGGAAGCAAGGGAAGCATTGCTTCCCTTACATTTGGCTGACATGAATTTTAAATTAATAATTTTTATTTCGAAATCGTGAAATCAAATTGTGAACATCTCACACAGTTGATGTGGTAACACCACGGAATGAAAATAATGAACGAACAACCACGACTTGGAAGCAATGTACAAATTGCATCTACGAGCATTTATTTGACCCCATATAGACTAGACTGTGACGTCATTAAAAAAAATGTGTCTATTCGGTATGTTTGGAAGCAATGAAGATATTGCTTCCAAGGGGAAATTATCTTATCAAAAGAGAGACTCAGAGCGGAGCTGGGAACGCATGACTACTGTGGAACTTATTCCTGCGTTCCCCTCACTAGTAGCAGGGTAAATTGTTATTGTTATCATTTTGCTTTGCTTGTACAGATTTTTTTGTGAATGAAAAATGCTTGCTGTGAGCGAATTTGAATTACGAGATGTGGCAAGCATTGCCAGATGTTGTGGATTCGATAAGTCGTTATTTTATGTGTTTTATTTATGATTTATATTATGACATTATTTTTTTTGTGTTCTATTTTGTATAGAAACTTTTATGAAGGTATTTTCAATTGGCGGGATTTTTGAGTCACTTATAGCTTATAGGATTTGGTAATAATATTTCAATAGTAATAGGTAAAGCTGTAGACTAGAATTGTGTCGAATTAAATGTGTAAAATTACTGTGTAAAATTGCATGATACTTTTGACTGATATTTGAAATAGAGAAAGGTTGAAATAGGTGAATGTGTCCACTTGTTCTGTGGGTCAAAGTTTTAGAACTCGTCAGTTTATCTAATTTTTATATAATTGGATCTCGGTAATTTGCTGAAAAAAAACATCATCAACCAGGATCGATCGAAACCGAATTCGAAAATTGTCTCTATAACAAAGAGATGTACGTTATAATTAATAAATGAAAAACTCGGAACGGATTATCGGTTGTAATATTAAATATAAATAATTTTGCTGGTCATGTGTACTATTTTCGAGCGTTTCAGACATTTGGCGAAATATCGGATTTTATTATTTAAATAATGTTAAAGCTGTGAACAGGCTTGGTGCTAATAGTCCTTTTACTTTTCAAGTTTGATTCCGGTGATTTGAAGAATTGCTGAGTAGTCAATATAAATATTCAGTGATATTGCTCACAGTTAGGAAAAATTGAGAAACAATGAAGATTCTAATAAACATTGTGTGCCATTTACGATGTCAAGAAGAAGAATTACATAGTCATATGTGTATTTTTAATGAGTATTCTTACATTAGGGGTAAATCACCTAAAGACAATAAATCTTTTGACAGTACATAACCGATAATTGCCAGCTCACTTGGACCAAGCAAATGTTTTTTCCAGAACATTAAATTATATTCAAAATGATCTCATTAGTTTCAAAACAATATCATTGTAATGAAATTCAGAAAAGAAAATTCATAGCAATAATATTAGATAAAACAACCGATATATCATATCGATCACAACTTTCAACAACCTTCGTTTACATAAGTTGCAGCTAAAGGTACTTTCATAAATCTCACTGATGTTTCTGATAACCAAAATGCGTCCCGTTCATTTAACTTTGTTCTGCATGTTGTCTGAAAATTCAAAGCCTTGAGAAGCCTCTGTAATATCTGCCAAAACAACTGGATTGCAAACATGTATAAAACAAATGGATAAAAACGCAATATATATTCATTTCTTCGAATATCGACTAAATTTGATTTTATCTAAATATTGCAATAGTATACGCGAATGCAGCATTTTCCAAATATATTACTAGTTTTTTAACAACGATAATAAGTTTATTTGCTGTGTATTTATCCGTCAAAAAATGCTTCCAAAATTAGCTCCAAAACGTTGGACTTTTAATGGTTGGTTATTTTTAACAATTTTTCTATAATAAAAAGTAATTCTAATAACTCGTGGAATATATAACTGAAAATGATAGTGCTAATTGAAGCGGAGAGATCGTGGAAGAGTTGGCTTTTTGTTTTACTTAAAGATTCTTCGTTTATTTTTCTGTTGAATGTTTAATGTAAAAAAAACATACTAATCGATATATTTCAGTCCAAACAATGTAATATACTGTATCATATTCACAAAATGGCAAAATTTGAAAATCAAATACAATCTTCAAAAAATAGTTTCACGAGAATTGGGAACGATTTATGGTTGATTTGTGAAACACCACAACGTCGTTAAACAGCAAGGCGCATAATTGAAAACAATGAGAATGTTGTACCATTCTTTACAAGTGCTGATATCGAAATAATTGGTAGCATAATCGTTAAAATAAAGTCAAGGTTTTCATCCTCAAAAAGTTTCAGATTTTTAAATCTTTTCAATTCTTCGAAGTTTGGCCACTTTCAAAAATATTATATTTCTAGTTCTAGGAATGTTATTATTTTACTGATATATATTGATATGGTTTCTTATTGTGTGAAGGACTGTGAACCTTTATTTTCATAAGAATACATAATGTCTACTCTCACGTCCCCGTTAGTAATACCTGGGTGCTTTTATACAGGGGTTCTATTACACGTAACGAATTTGCGGAAAGCGTAATCAACCATGGACGTCAACCATGGATATCAACCAATTGCTTCCCTTCGGTAAATTGTCACGCCACGCCACTGATATATATATATATATATATATATATATATATATATATATATATATATATATATATAGATATATATATATATATATATATATATATATATATATTTATATATATAAATATATATATATATATATATATATATATATATATATATATTTATACATATATAAATATATATATATATATATATATATATATATATATATTTATATATATATATATAAATATATATATATATATATATATATATATATATATATATATATATATATATATATCTGCAAAATGGTTAAGGGAGACAATCTCTGGAGTGGCTGATCCGATTGAGCTGAAATTTTCAAAGAACATAGATGTATATAGTAGGTAGGTTCACAACTTACTAGAGTTCAGATATTCTAAATTTTTTGGAGGCGGCGAGCGTTTTAGTGAATTTTGAGGTACTCCTATATTTCCAAGCAGTGTAAATTGTTGTTAAAATAAATGTTTGGGAATGAAAACTCATTCTGTTTTAAACTCGTTTATGTTAAAAAGATGGAAATTTTGAGCCGGTTGTGGGTGCAGCGTGCCTTAAAGTAGGCAAGGATTTTTTTTCAAATTCTGATTTGTCATTACTTCTGACAAAAACATTAGATCATCGTGAAATTTGCAGAGCGTATTGATGTTGACTAAAATTTAACACATTTCCAAGATAGTGCAGGTAACCCTGTAGCTATGGTAGGCTCCTGAAAAAAAATCCTTCAAATCATTGACCCTCCTGAAAAATTTTTGAATTTTGACAAAAAATTCAAATCATTGATAAACTTTAACCTTTGTCCATCATGTCAAATTGCAATTTTTAAAATTCCAATTTGCACAAGAACGGCAACCCATCACCAATTCACCTCTATTTTCAGCACCCGAGAACTCACGACCGACTAGTCCCATCATAATTAAATTTACAGTACATGTTGGTATTAACTAGCACCAGGTCTGATAGAAGTGATTTGAAAATGCGGGCAACCCTGTGGCAGTGGAACCATCTTGAAAAGTCAGTGAGAAAAAAACAGCTTTTTGGCCTATAATTTCCGATTCAGCCATCAGATTTAAACGAAAACCACACAGTACTTGGATCTTACTTAAGATAACATTTGGTGAAATTTGGCTGAAAAATTAGAATAACGTTGCCAGTTATGTTGATTTTTGTCTCATAAATCTTGCAAATTTGCTCAGCAGAATAAGGCTTTATTCCCTATAACTTCCGGTCCAGTGTAGAAATCAAAACGAAGTTCATGCAGTAAATGGACCTTAATGTAAGCCAAATGTCGTAGGTATTTCGTACAAAAATTATGAAAATGCTGCCAGCTATGACCATTTTTGTAATATTGTGGAATTTCTTTATTGAGAGATTATGTCATTAGATTTGCAAATGGGAATGATCCTGCAATAAAAATTAGCAACAAATATGAACGCTTTAAAAATTTGAAAAGTTTTGAGGGTGCTAACCCTAAAATTTTTTTCACCCGTATAACTTCCTGCGCAGTGATTCAATCGAAATGAAATATACTGGTTGGGCTTAACTTAACGTGAAGCAGATTTGGTATATATACTGCTTTGCTGCTGACACAGGGTAACCAGCATTAGCCATTTTCGTAAATATCGCACCAACAGATGCTTCAAAGTAAGTACTCATATGCAAAGCATTTGCAATAAAAATAAGAAACCAATTTTTAAATTTTCCGAGTTATGAAAGTTTTTCGGATGGCAGCCTCAAACAACGTTTAACCCAGTGAGATAGTAGAAATGGAGTGAACATACCCATAAGATTTACATTGAAGGGGATGGTAGTAATTTTTTGTCAGCTCATTGTCAAATCGAGTCAAATCCAAGTAGTTCCCCTCCAATTTGACAATGAGAGCGAAATGGCGTAAAGGCAGCTTTAACATGCTTTGTGCGCGAGAGGATTGAAGGGGCTAATGGTAGAAAGTTATACCGTCCGTGTCCAGGAGCTGGTTTAACCGCTGAAACTTTCGATGAAATCCTCCGATGAGAACGAAATTCAAAGGATAAGTTGATTTAGGTATGAGCTTATTATGGTAAACTTATTGCTGCTTCGTTGGGAAAGTGTTGCCAGCAATGAACATTTTCATCATTTGTGTTATAATTGAGTTTTTTTGCTTTGGATAATGAATGGTTGATATCATTCTACGAAAAAGTGTATTATGTTTTTCCAGATTTTTTGTCACTCAAAGATAATTTCTTCGAAAATTACTTTTCTAGCGGTTCTGATGCGCTAGACTTTTTTTTATTAACTTTTACTATGTAGCTTCTATTTCTAATATTCTGGTGCTTTGAATACTTTTCTCAGTTAAGTATTATAATTTGTTTTGAAAAAAGCAGCTTCTTATTAGTTGCTTCACATCGATATCGATTGCTTGTTGCTAGATTGCTTACATATGCTTTACGTGGCAGCAACAGCAACTGGATTTTTGGCTCCCATAGAATGGTAGAGAGAAAAGCAAAGGGGAATAGATGATAGGGAAAAAAAGCATAGTCTCTTAATATCTTTATACTCAAAGGGAAAAGATAAGTGGGTAAACTCCTTCCATTTTGGAAAAAAACCAGTTTGACCTTGAAACTATGCCTCCATCTACGCAATGAATTATCTGTCAAATCAGCCTGAGAGCGAATTTGTATTTTTGTGAGTAGTGAGCCGTATGTGAGGACCACAAAATGTAGCCTGAGTATGTAGTTGTTGAGTTGTATCTTGTATATCTCCCTGTTCCATGCGATTTCCTCCAATTTTCTAGGCTGTTCAGCAATACAATCTCAGGCCGGTTCACTGGATTTTTGGTCCGTATATATATACGGAGCTCACACGCTGATTAGGAAACTTCTTATGGGCCATTTACACAAGCGTCCATGCGTCCACGCGTCCAAGCGTTTTTAGATTACACGAGTCAAGTCAACTCAAATCCAGTTTTTTGAAGGCGGGGCTAAGGCGATAAGTGGATGGATTTTACACGCTCGTAATGATGTTTTTTTTGCTCCGTACAAATATATTGGTAACAGAAAGTTGTATGTATTTATCCATATGAGTATATATACCTACATATATATGTTTGTGGCTAGATATTCAGATACATTCAATTTGTTTTCGTAATAGTCATGCACGTAAGGATGCAAAATATATATTATCCACATCATTATATAAGAAAATAATTATCCACAAAACATATATTTAAATGATCACCAACGAATCATCCACACATGCCCCTGAGCGAAAGAAATCATTATAAAATCTATTGTACATGAATCAGCATACTCCACCTCCTTCGCTTTAGGTCCGCCTATATAGACAAAATCAAATTGACTCATGTAAGCAAAACACGCCAGATCGCATGGACGCCTGGACGCTTGTCTAAATGGCCCATTAAGGTTCAGTTAGCGAACCTGCGTCGCGTCCGCTCCGTTTTATGACCGGACGCATCGTTCATTATTGAGAGTGCGTTGCGTCCGCTCCGTCTGTCAAAGGCAAAGGTGGTCAGTTTAGTTATTTTCGTGGTGTAAAATTCATATTCGAACGCGGGAGTAGTTTGAGGGTGTTTTGTGATTTGTTGGTTAGTAGCTAAACGTATGAAAGAAGCAATGTTTCATCTTAATTGCACAGTATGTATTGAATATGCAGACATTTTGTATCTACTCCAAACGAAATATTTTGGCAGTCATAGGTGGACACTATTATTTTACAAAAATATTGATAAATTTTTATTTATCTGGAACTATTCATCAACCAATTTTTCAAAGTTCAAAATTAATACAATGACTACATAATTAATTTAGTATGGTACAATGACGTAAACGCTTCCTTTACAATTCTACTCGGGTATTTGGTTTCGGAGTCAACCAAGTTTCGAACTATAGTAAATTACAGCTACTATTATTTTTGTTACGTTATTTTCAAGCTTGCTATTTCTGAAAAGTTCTCACTGAAGCAACAGTTTAGAAGATAAATGAAAGACAAGCTAATTTAATGCAGACATCAATTTAATCAGTTCAACAAAGGTTGACTAGTTTTTGAACCATCGGTAAATTAACATTATTTCATCAGTAATATTTATAACTATAAATTACGCCAAGTAACAAGTTCCACAGCATCAACATTCGATTAATTAAATATTTCAGGAAAATAATTTATCTATTCCACAAAACATTTTGAAAATATATTCACCTTGAAAAATTCTTAGTTAGAATGCCTTGCAAAACACTCACCACTTATTCTAAACTCAACTTTCTCTCTCTCGATGCGTCCATAAATGAAATTTGATCATCTCTTGCGCTCCGTTCCGTCGGACGCACCGGTTGGATAACTATCGCTCCGTCTTCCAATGCAAAGTATATGGAAGCTGAGAAATTCAACTCAGTCGGTGCGGACGGAGCGGACGCGACGCACGTTCGCTAACTGAACCTTTACGCTAGGCCAGGACAGAAACGTTTTTCTAACTGCTGATGCTACGGATACAGCTGACGCTTAGAGGGATTGAATGGATTGAATTGCTGTTTTTTTTTTTTGAATGAAGCGTACGAAGTCGTATGAATTAATCATGAGTGAATTTATTCGTTGGGTGAATGAAATTATGATTAATTATATGAGAGGAAAATTAGAGTAAAAACGATTAGTATTGTCCTGAATAAGAGTTTTATTGCTGAACATTTGACAATATGTAGAATTTTTATGATTTTATGAATGAGACAAGTGTTTATAGATATTATTCATTTTAAATGATGTAAGTATAAAGCCAAGTGTGGCAAATATTATTGCGCATATAGGGCAGAATTTTAGATTTTGTTTAGCAACCTTAGGGTTTATGTATACTCCACAAACGTCTACTCTCTGTGCGTAGAAACATTTTGGTGACAATCGCAAGTGCTCACTCTTGACATCAGTAGGTGTGCTGAAAGCGTCTATGGTGACCGAGCAAAATGAAAACATCTTACATGGTCCTTTATGTTTGTGTAAAAGAAGCCACTACGGGTAAACTTAAGTATTTTTTGTTCATCAATGTTAAGATTGCTAAGCGTTTTGATTCGGTCATATTCTCGTTTTAAACGCAGCATCTTGAATGAATGTCGTTCATTTTAGAGCACGTCTTTTATATCTATCCGGGAATTATGATGAGAAGGAAAGTCAAGCCATTTAAAAACAAAATACGATTTCCTCTTCTTTTAATAATTTTCTCAACAAGGTATTTATCAGGATGTTTCCCAGTAGTTAACTCAGATTCGTAGAACCCGCCGTGTATCAAATTTCCTTGATAGTCCTCCAGTAAATATGTTCGTGGCTGTGTTTTTCTTACTTCTTTGACTGATAAAATTCCAGTGGACCAGTTTGGTGTTAGCCTTTTTCAAGGACGTGTTTATATTTACTTATACGCACAAAGTCGCCTATATTGAATTAAGGTTTTGAGGTTACCTTAACTTTGCTATAAGCATTTGAAAGTATTTGTACTTCATTGGAGGCGTTGACGTCAATAGGACGCATCTTAATGACACTATGTTTAGTTCGGTTATATTGATCAACTAGTTTTGATACCAGGCTGAACCAGCGGTAGTTTCCATTCATACTGAATTCCCTCCACATGATTCCCGTAAGAGTTCTGTTGAAGTGCTCTGCAATCGATGCTCTCAATAAACTAAATGTTGAATAGTGGTTAATTTCGTACTTTTTCATAATATGTTTAAATCTTTCATTAAAAAATTCCTTTCCGTCATCCATTTGCAGGTTCCTGGGGACACGTCTTTGTTCGGGAATCGCTTTCATGCCACTTGCAACCTCCTTTGCGCTTTTGGTTTTGATTTGTAGCGCCCAAGCGTACTTTGAAAAAGCATCAATTATTGTAAAATATAAATTTGTAGCCTCGATTCTCTGACGAGCATGCACTCATATCAACCAAAACTACCTGCCATAAATCATCGATACCTCCGAGGTGACACGACGTCGTTTAAAATTTTTACGAGCAGGTTTAAGTAACTCTTTTACAGTTTGTCTTCTACTCATAGCGATGAAATGTATAAACAAAGGCCGTTTGCTTGTTACTAATGTTCGAAGACGAACATAACTATGAAAATCACGTTGGCCAAAAATTCATATTTGTACATATATATATATATATATATATATATATATATATATATATATATATATATATATATATATATATATATATATATATATATATATATATCTATATATATATATATATATATATATATTTATATATATATATATATATATATATATATATATATATATATATATATATATATATATGTATATATAAATATATATAAATATATATATATTTTATATTAATATATATATATATATATATATATATATATATATATATATATATATATATATATATATATATATATATATATAAATATATTATATATATACAGTGACACGCGAAACTGTTCACGATTTTCTATCATATGCACTCAGCTCGAATTTCTCTACGATACACTGTAAGTATCGCATTCAAACAATTTTTGACAAGAAGATACGACAGTCGAGTAAACATTGGCGTTTGTTTCTTGGAATTGTCTCCATGCATGTGTTTAAAACTAGTTTTCATTTCAATTCAGTATTGTGAACAGTTTTGCGTGTACGAAATTTGTTTTGATAGACAGCAATTTCAACCTGATTGTTATTTGAATTTCAGCAGTTTTAATTTACTTTGAGGTAAATGCTAATGATGTTCGTATAATTTAACATTTTTTTCTCGATTAAACTTAAAGTTTTCTCGTTTTTATAGAATTTGAAAAAAGACTAAAAAAACTAGTGTCGCTTTGCGAAAATCGATCGCTAGTGATATTGAATTGGGATATTCGATGAGGGCGATCGCTACCAACCGCTGTGTATCCATCGGGCTTGTTGCTAAAGTAAAAAAAGAATTCAAAATTGACGTGGCAAGTTCGAAAGGTGGGCGCCCGAATTTGTTATGCCCCGAATCTGAGCGATATTTACGTTGAATGGTTGTTACTGCTGCCGTGGAAAATGCCGTAGAAGCGAATGCAGAACTCCGAAGTGCACGTGGTGTCAGTGTATCCACTGATACAGTTCGTCGATGTCTTAAAAGTGCAGGGTTAAAAGCCAAAACAAAAGCCAAGAAGCCACTTTTACGAGAACACCATAAAAAAGCACGATTGGCGTTTGCCAAACAGCACCGATATTGGACTGTTGCTCATTGGAAGACTGTAATATGGTCGGATGAGACTAAAATCAATCGACTAGGATCTGATGGGAGGACTTGGACTTGGGTGGACCCAACATTAGGGCTACGTGATCACAATGTAATGAAGACTTTGAAATTTGGTGGAGGCTCCTTGATGATTTGGGGCTGTTTTAAAGGCAACAAGTTGGGAAAATTACGTCGAGTCAACAGAATAATGCGTGCTGTGGACTATATAAACATCCTGGATGATTCTCTGCTACCGAGTATCAACGTTTTCGGTTGCGAGACTGAAGACGTGATTTTCATGCACGATAATGATCCAAAACACACTGCTAAAATAACAAAGGAATGGCTGCAGAATGAAAATATAAGGACACTAAAATGGCCTGCTCAATCACCAGACCTCAATCCGATTGAGAATTTGTGGTCAGTTACTAAAAAACGGTTGGTGGCAAATAGGGAGGCTCCAGAAAGTGTTGATGAGCTTTGGGAAAAAATTCAAAATGAATGGGACAAAATTTCTTCGCAACTGCTAGATAATCTTATCAAAAGCATGCCAAACTGAATTGAAGCAGTTGTTAAGGCCAAAGGAGGCTATATAAAATATTCAAAATGAAAATGTGAGCCACCCGCAAAAGTGTTCACAAAACTCAGCAATATATTATAGTTTTTACGGTGTATTATAAAGAATTACAATTGTTTTTTCGTTTTTTTTTGTTTGAAAAAGAATAAAATATTTGCTGATGTTAAAAGTAATTTTTGATTTCACTCTTCTTATTCAACAACGGCAAAAATATCAAAAGTACTAAATTTCGTGAACAGTTTTGCATGTCACTGTATATATTTATTTTATATATATATATATATATATATATATATATATATATATATATATATATATATATATATATATATATATATATATATATATATATATCTATATATATATATATATATATATATACAAATCTTATCTGTAGGTATATATGTTTTTAAATTTATATGTAACTATTATATATATATATATATATATATATATATATATATATATATATATATATGTATATATATATACAGGGTGTCCCATAACGCAACGTCAAGCCGGAAAGGGGTGATAGGGCAGGTGGTGACAGTAATCAGAAAACTATTTAAAAAAAATTTAGCTGCGTATTTTTTGAGATATTCGCTTTTGAAAAAAAATTGAAAAATGCGTACCCTGTGACAATCTTTTCACTGCTACATCTACAAAAAATTTTTTTTTTTTAATTTTCTTTTTATAATATAACCCCAGATAAATGCTCTTTAAATTACAGCCAAAAATTAAAAAATTACTGTTTTAGTTTTCAGTGAAATAGCACTTCTTTCACCAAAGATGTACTAAAAAATAACGCTTCACCCAACTTCATCTAACCGTACTGAAAAAAAAATGTACCAAGATATTTTGGCAAGTAGCTTTAAAAGATAGTCTACTAAGTCTTAATTCCAAAATGGTATTACACTTGCTTCTTAATGACTTAATTGAGATGAATATAAATTTTCTAACAGTCCGACATCCTAAGTTTGTTTTCGCACTATTTGATATAAGTTGAAATTAGAAATCAATTATTGAACAGAAATTACTTACTTTACTTATAAAAGGTGTTCGAAATGCTTGCCATCAGCGGCAATGCAGGCTCTGCATCTTCTTAAGAACGACCTTGAAATTAGGCGGGCAAAACTTCTTGAGTTTATTTCGTCGACCGCATTTCTAACTTTAGTACGTAGCTCTTCTAAGCTTTGTATTTCAGTGGAATAGACTTTTTCCTTTATTGCGCCCCAATAAAAGAAATCCAAAGGATTTAAATCGGGTGAACGAGCTGGCCACGAAATTGTTCCACCCCGTCCTATCCACCTCTCGGGATACTCACTGTTGAGAAATTCCCGTACACTTCGAGCATAATGTGCTGGGCAGCCATCATGCTGGAAATACATGTTTCCATAAATCCTCAGTGGTACGTCGTCCAATAGTTGTGATAATTGGTTTTCCAACATATCCAGATAAACTTCGGCATTCAAATTCCCCGCAAGCTCAAATGGCCCAACAACTGAACCATTAAGAATGCCCGTCCACATGTTTATTTTAAATCGGTGTTGAGATTTGTTCTGTCGCATTAGATGCGGATTCTCCACGTGCCACTCGTGCAAATTATGGAGATTCATGTAGCCATCGTTGGTGAATGTTGACTCATCCGTCCAAAGAATTTCGTCAAAGAACCGCGGATTTTCTCTATACTTCTCCAGCATAGTTTGACAAAACTGAATTCTCTCCGGGTAATCTCGCGGAAGGAGACTTTGTACACGTTGTACATGGTATGGATGAAGTTGGTTTCTCCTTAGAATTCGCTGAACTGAGCTCTTGGGTACTCCTGTAGTCATCTGAATGGCACGCACCGAGGTTGACGGTTCTTCTTCAACTGCTTCCAATACAGTGTCCTCGTAGAGATTCCAAGGTCTTCCCGCACAAGCCATTCGATGGGGCAAGCGACCCTCTGAAAATGCCCGATGCACGTTTATGAACACTCGATGATCTGGATACCGTTCAACATTTGGGTACCTCTCACGATAAAGTCGTGCTGAAGCAGAAGCATTGGATCTGCATTCCCCATAAATTAGGTGCATATTAGCATATTCCTGTGCACTATATCTAAACGGCATTATGGAATTCACACTTTACACTTTCAATAAACGGAACTACGGGAGTATTCTCTTATTTGCTAGAAAAATGCACACTTATCAAATGACCGTAATCCACTATAATGCCACGCAAATAGCAAAATAACTACGCATCTAATTTTTCCATCGACCTATAGGTAACGTTTTTTAAGAAGAATAAAGTGCATTAAAATCATTTCAAATAACTAATAGCAATTAACTGGGAATTGGTTCTCTCCAAGGTAAAAACGTTATTTTTCCTTAATTAAGAAATAAATACAAATTTTTTCCAACACAGTAGAAAACAAAATACAACACAACTTTTTATTTTAGTTACTTTACTTTACTTTAATATATTTTATTTTGATTTTAGCTAAATTGATGGGCAAATTAAGTGGGATTAGGATGTTGATAGGGTCTTTAATAAGTTTGTTCTAAAAGTGAGTTTAGAGATCCCTGAAGCGTAGTTGCTGCTTATAGAGTTGAAAATTCTACAGCACCTATTTATGGGCTCGTTATATGCATAGTTAGTGTGGTGATTGAACTCCTTGAGCAGAGTTGCATGCCTAGTGCGTCTTGGTTGGTCGTTGAAAATAATTTTGTTGGAGAGAGCTTCAACATTGACTGCACCACTTATAATATCAAAGGTTAGGCATGCACTTAACAGTGTTCTTCTAGAAGAGAGAGGCATTAAATTAAGTAGGCTCAGTCTGGTTTTGTAAGAAGGAAGATGTTGGAAGTCTTTTGGATCATAAAGGTCCCTCAAAGCGAAAAGTAAAAACTGTTTCTGAACAGATTCTACTCTCTCACTATGTAGCTCAAAAACTGGGTTCCATATTATGCAGGCATACTCCAATAAAGGACGCACCAGAGTGATATATAATGACTTGGTAACCCATATATTCTTGAACTCTTTAGCACGTCTCTTAATGAATCCGAGCTGTTTATTAGCCCTGGCAAGGATTTTGTCATAGTGGAGATTGAACCGCATCTTGTTGTCCAATACTACCCCGAGATCTAGAATATGATCAACCCTATTCAATATGGTGTTGTTAAGGCAGTAAGAATACTTTTTGATCGTATTCTTACGGGAAAAGCTTATTACATGACACTTGTTAATGTTAAGATTCAAATGATTCTCATTGCACCACTGTTCGAGAGATTGAAGCTTTGATTGTAGAAGAATTGCGTCAGATTGCGTGTTTACGCTGTGGTAAATTTTTAAATCGTCTGCATAAAAGAGATGGGGTATACCAAGCAATGTCTCAGAAAGATCAGAAATGAAGATGTTAAAAAGCAGGGGACCTAGATGACTGCCTTGCGGTACTCCAGAAGATGCGAAAACTCTTTTAGATAAGTGGCCCTGGAATTTAACAAGCTGAGTTCGATCGCGAAGATAAGACTGGAGCCAATCAAGAAGAGACCCTGATATACCGAAGTTGCGAAGCTTGTATATTAGAGTTTGATGGTCAACCCGGTCGAAAGCCTTACTAAAGTCCGTATAGACTGCGTCAATTTGACTTCCTTTTTCCATTTCACAGAGCACATCAGAGATCAGGATCATGAGATTAGTAGAAGTCGATCTACCCTTACGAAATCCATGTTGTTGCTCATTTAAAAGAGGGTCGATTATGCGAGTAAGTTTTTCACAAACTAACTTCTCAAAAAGTTTGGGGATAACAGATAGAATAGCAATCCCCCGATAGTTATCGACTGATCGTTTCTCACCACTTTTGAAAATAGGCGTTAGGTATGAAGATTTCCAGAGAGATGGAAAAACACCTATGGAGAGGGATTTATTGAAAATCATGTGCAAAGGTTATATATATATATCTATAAATCATCAAAAAATTTCAGCGAAAAAATCTCAGGAATCCGCCGTTCGAACACTGAAATTTGAAAACTGAAACTGAAATTTTCAGGATACATTGGCGTATATGAAGAATAGCGAAAAAAGAACAGTTAATAATCTTTAGCCCTTTGGCGTCGGCGGCCATATTAGTGATATTTTAAATAAACCTATTTTTCTTTTAACATATAACTTTTGCAAAAATTATGTTTATGGAATGAATTCTGAATGTGGTTTTAATGTGAACATGATATTTTTTATAAAATTTTAAACCCTATGTGTGCGCTAGGTGCCTGAAACGAGATTTGGAAAATCTGAAAACATTTAAATTGCGATAACTTTTGACCAAATTATCAAATAATTTTTAATGTTCCAGAGCATATTGCTGTTACTAAGCTATAGACACGTGTGGTTTTTTATGAACGTGTTGGCAACTCTAGAGCTACGGTAGGCATTGAAAGTGAAAACCTTCAAACCATCGACTCTTATGAAAAATTTTCATCTTTTACAGTGAAAACTAACTTTTACATAAGTCTTATGCATTACCTATACAACCAAAGGACATTTTTTGAAATTTCACATCGGACAAGAACGGTAACCCGTCTCCAACTTACCTTTATTTTGAGCATCAAAAATTTTTGTTCACGAGAACTCACGATCCAATTATCAGATACAAATGAAATTCACACAATGTATTGGTATTAAACAGGACCAGGTATGGTAGAAGTGATTTTGAAATGCGGGTAACTCTGTGTCAGTGGTGCCATCTTGAAAAATTATAAAGACAAAAACTGCTTTTTGCCCTATGAATTCTTATTTAGATACCAGATTCTCATAAAATTGACACAATAGCTGAACTTTGCTCTAAGCCGTGTTAGGTAGAAATTTGGTTGAAAAATTCGGTTGGTGTTGCCAGCTGGCAGTTTTATACCGAACAAAAACAGTGTGAGGAGCCTTTAAATTTATGGGAAGATCTTCTTGCTGATTCATGACTTTAAGATGAGTCTTCGTTTTACCCTCGAAACAAGCAGAGTCAGTCGCTTTGTGCATGTAAGCAAGGTAGAGACGCACGTTTTCATAGATTTTCTTATCCCTTAGCCGAGAAAGCAGGTACCTGCTTTCGAGATCAGCACTGGAGTTGATTGTGGTTTCGGAGATTTTAATTTGGACAAAAACATAGGTTTACTACTATTTACCCATAAAATAAAAATGTTTTTTCGTGTGTTGTGGAGCGAAAAAATATTTTTTTTTCTGGTTCTTGAATAAGTAATTTTGAATATTTCGAAATTTTGCTTTTCTATTTTCTTAATTGCAAGGAAACTTAGGGACGAAGTGTGCAGTCAGCGTATTATCGAGAAGCGAAAACACCCGACAGGATGATATGATCAATCCGCCATTGACGAAAGCCGCTCAGAAGGAGCTGCCAACGCTAGGACCTACGACTGCAGCGACAGGAATAAACACATCAAACATGGCAGCTATGGAAATCGCACCTGGAGGGATGGAAATATCCCCGGACAACATAATGTACCAGAAAGATAGGGATATCGTCTCAAACGACATCGAAACATTCCGACAGGCAACAGGTAGGATGGTAGCGAAGCGCAAGGCAGCTTCTCAACCTAGTGCGACGCGAGCACATTCTGAAAATGCATTAAGCATTCTGGCGGGAGGAAGCCAGTCAGCAGAAACAATCGTAAACCCAACATCGACGACAACAAAACTCTCCTGGAGTCCGCCGATTTTTATCGAGGGGTTAACTCCAACAGCGTAGTATATGACTGTAGTAAGTAGAAGTATATGACTGGCTGATGGAGCTCCTTAAAACAACTGAAGCTTCCGGATACTCTTTTACTCCGAGGGAGCGACGAAAGACAGTAGCAGTATTGAGAGGAGTATCTTCCGATTTTGGGTGCGAAGCCGTTGAGAAGGACCTCCAGAAATCAAATGTAAACATCGAGACTGTTATTCAGCTATCGACAGCCTGGTCGAGAGCTAATAAGGTAGGTCTTGACTTATAAAGAGTTGTAGTTGGAGGTTCAGAGGAATTGACCAAGCTTCTAAAGGTAAGATATTGTCTCCACCAGAAGATTACTTGAGAGAAGCCCAAGAAAGGAAATATTATTCAGTGCTATAGGTGCGAGTGGTTCGGGCACGTCTATTCCAACTGCGCCTTTGAAGCACGTTGCGTTGCCTGTGCAGAAAACCATGCTCCCTTGGGCTGCCCTAGACGAAATATGGACAGAAGTGAGTCCCAGCCGAAATTTGTCATGTGTGGCTCAGAAGGCCACCCCGCAAACTACTCGGGGTGCCCAGAGAGATGTGTAGTTGAAGAAAACATGGCAGCGCGAAACAAACGGTTTTCTGTTCTCCAAACTACTTCAACTGGGAATCATTACCCTACAATCACTCGACCTATACCACCGAAAAGTAGTATTTCCTACGCTTCCGTGCCAAGGAACGGTAACACAGCATGCTCACAACAATTAGTTGGTTCAGCCAATGGACACCTCCTTAAACTATTACATTTAGAGACCATCGAGACGTTTGGTATGCCTCCCGGCACGCTTATCTCAAAAATTCGAAGCTTTTGGCCAACCTATTCAAAACTTTCATCTCAAGAATGGCCAGAAGCGTTGTTCAATTTTTTTATATGTCTAACTAATGGCGAGTCAACTTACAGTAGTTAACATCAATATAAACTCACTAGTTTCCCATGATAAGCGTCTCTTCATATGGGGCGTTTCAAAACGTTATCGTCATAACATTATTAAGACCGACTGACACTCAATCATATTGATTTCAGTTATCCTGAAATTTCTTGCACACTTGCAACTCTCCAAACCAAAAGACCTGGCGGAACCCTTGCTAAAATCCTGCTTGGCTCCATTTATATACCATGTGGGCTAGGTCTACCAATTCAGCAAGCACTACAATCCATTTTAAACATCGTATCTTCTCACAACTCTTTCAACTTAGGAGGTGACCTTAATGCTAGACATGAGCACTGGGGAGACTCCACACGCAACCTTAACGGTAACTTCTTGTACGAATGGCTTCTGTCAGGAGCTTACATCAACTGCTCTATCATCAATGCAGGAGTTCCAACTTTTCCAAGAGGGAACTTGTGCCTGGACAACTTTTTAATTTCGTATGTCCTTATTTCTGGATCCTCTTCACTCCTTACTTGTGGCACTTTTCCTTCTTTATCTGACCATCATGTAATGCTCGTGAGATTAACTCTTCCGGATCAGTTGCCCATACCTGCTCTTCCAAAAATGTACAGATCGTATACTTCCATCAATTGGGATGAATTTAACCAAGATCTATGGAACCACCTTCCCAACCTTCCCCCCGATAACCGAGTCCTAACTGAACAAGAAACAGATGTTCACATTGAGAATCTGACGGCATCCCTAACATTATGTATATACCTCCATGCACCACTGAAGAAGCATCAGAGCTCATTCTACCGTTGCTTATCGCAGCACACACTGCTTCTGATAAACAGACGCAGAGCAAGGCTACAAAGTCTCAAACGAACTTTTCATCGCCACTTTAATAGAGTCAACCAAGAATATATTTCTCTCCGTTCTCAAATAAATGAATTGTTTAGTGCTATCAGAAACTGCATACAATCAGAAGTCAATGAGTACTGCAAAAGGAGATTAAGCTCACTGAAACCCTCACCAAACGTATTTAAGGAAATCAATATCCTTGCGGGACATAAATGTACAAATTTTAGTTTGGACCTATACACAATCAGGCAAAGGGATACAGGTTATACTTCCCCGGAGGAGAAAATTCAACTGTGTGAAGAGTTCAATGGTCACCTTTATCGCGAAAGGTTTTCCCCAAATATTAGTCTTAATGAAGAAGCCGAAACAAAAGCGAATGTCACCACGCGATGTCACCAAGGCTCCTATCTCACTGTGCTCAGCAATGCAAATAGACCATCGTCTCCCCGACCGCAGAATTTCAGCGAATACTTTATCACCGTACCAGGATTAGAGAATATTATTTCAAATCTGAACAGCAAGACGTGTCACGGCCTAGACGGCATTCCAAATAAAGTCCTCAAAAAGAGTAGTTCAGTTATTTCACGCCATCTTACTATATTATACAATAACTGTATAAACAATGGATATTGCCCCATTGCTTGGAAGAAAGCTCAACTCATTCCCATCCCCAAAGCAGGTAGCAACGGGCAAATATGTAACTTTCGTCCCATCTCTCTTTTGCCCAACCTAGGAAAAGTTTCAGAGAGTGCAATACCTCCAAACTTAAGGAATTTCACCTCTTCCCTTGTTCCCGAATTCCGTTTTGGAATGCTATTGCTATTGCAATCAATGCTATTGCACAACACCATCACACGTAACCAAACGGACAAAAAATGTACAGTAGTTTGCTCACTCGATCTCCAGAAAGCAGTCGACTCCGTTTGGATCAATGGACTCAAACTCAAACTGATAAATAGTAACTGTCCTACTGCCTTGATTCGCGTATTATTCAGTTTCCTCACGGACAGATATATAGAAATCAGAATAGCCCATCTGACTTCTAACTCCATTCCTTGCTGTTCCGGAGTTCCTCAGGGCTCAATCCTTGGACCTCTTCTCTTCAATTTCTTTCTTCATGACATACCAACCTCTTCGTTTCCCAATGAATCCAGAACCATTCCATCCGGTCATGGTGATGACAGCTTGGGTGTTATTATGTTCGCAGATGACATCCTCATTTATGCACAGAATCTCCTCCCCTCTTTAGCAAAAGAAAGAGTTCAAAGAGTAGTCAGCACTATTGGCGCTCTCATGCAGGATTGGGGACTCACACCAAACGCATCAAAGTCGGCACTTATCAGCTTTCGCAACGCAAGCGGAAAAGGACACCGACGTGCAATACGGGAGAGCAGATCCCTTTCGGTAAACATTGGCAGTGAATCTATTCCTCTAAAAGAGAATCTGAAATATCTTGGAGTCAACTTCCACCACCAAGAGCGGACAAGAAGCAAATCTCGAACAGTGGGCAAGTCATGTCCAGCGTATGGAGTGGAGCACCAGCGCTCTCAGTGCTATCATTTCAAAAATAAGTCGAAATGTCGAGCATGTGCGAAATTCGGGCACATTGTAGCAGTCTGTCGTGCAGTCAACGCTGTACAAAGACCTAATAGTAGCTGGAATAAAAACAATAAAGAAAAAGCGAATGTCAACAGCATAAATACGTCAAATTGTGAAACAATAAGTTCGGTAGATTTCTGTATAAACGAAACAGAATTAAGGCAATCCGAGATGTTGTATACTAATAAATTATTTGTGAATTTAGTAATCAAAAACAAACCGTTCCAGTTTCAAGTGGATACAGGCGCATCATGCTCGTTGATTAGTCTCAAAACGTACGAAGCATTAGATACCGTGTGTGTTCCCACCAACAAAGTGCTTAAAGCTTATGGCGGAAATGTTTTGACACTTAGAGGCTCTATATCTGTAGAAGCCAGTTTGAACAACGTAATCAAGACGTTATCATTTCTTGTGGTTGAAAACGAAGAGGGAACAGACATTTTTGGCTTGGATGGGCTTCAAAAATTTGCGTTTCAGCTCACTAGTCCTCCACCTGGAAATATGGTTATCAATTTAAAGGTCAATGAACTCAGTTTAATATCGCAAGAAACTCATCAGCGCTTAATTCAAGCAGTACAAGCCCTAGTATCGCAATATTCAGAGAGGTTCTCGTCCGAGTTGGGGAGTTGTAGAACATGTACAGCTGATGTAAGGCTAAAGGCAAATGCTCAACCGAAATTTTTCAAACCGTACAACATACCATTCGCACAACTTGATGCAGTGCGTACGGAAATCGAGAGACTGGTTCAAAGCGGAGTGTTAAAGCCAGTGAGCACAAGTGAATGGGCAGCTCCTATGGTGATTGTAAAAAAGCCAAATGGTAAACTTCGTTTATTTGCCGACTTTGAAGTCACTGTCAATTCACAGATAGACATCGACCGATACCCTATACCACGCATTGAAGAGCTGTTTCATAAACTTCAAGGTAGACAATATTTCTCAAAGGTTGAATTAAGCGAAGCCTATCTACAGGTTGAACTGTCCGAAGCAGCAAAAAAATTTCTTGTAATAAATACACCATTCGGATTGTTTCAGTTCCAGAGAATGCTGTATGGAATTGCAAGTGCACCAGGGCTATTCCAACGTTTGATGGAAGAAGTGACGTCAGGCATACCTCACTGTGCCGTATATTTAGATGACATAATTGTCACGGGTCGAGATAATACGGAGCACATAGACAATCTAAACGAAGTTTTACAACGATTGTCAACTCATGGTCTCAAGTGCAAATTAGACAAATGCAGCTTCGCAGTAAAATGCATCAAATACGTAGGTCATCGCATAGACGCTAATGGCATTTTACCAACAGACACGCGCATGGAAGCCATCAAAAGAATGCCGAGTCCAAAAAACCTACAAGGAGTAGAATCATTCATAGGCAATGTGAACTATTACAATAAATTCATAGAGAATTTCGCAACAGTCGCAGCAATCTTGAACGCACTACCACGAAAACATAGCGACTTCAATTGGACTCATCGAGAAGAAAAAGCGTTTCAGTTATTGAAAAAAGCTATAGTGAAAGCAACAAAATTAGTGCATTACGATGACAAAAAGCCAATTATCCTAGCAGTGGACGCTTCACAACATGGAATTGGTGCAGTCATATCTCATCGATATAGCGATGGATCGGAAAGGCCGATAGCATTAGGCGCGTTTTTTGGCTCCTCTATCCAGCGGAGAGTAGAGTAGACGCATTGAAAACAACAACACTCCTACACCAGTGAATTCGCTAGTACAGAAATTCTATGCCTCATTTGTAGCTCACGTGTTGAAGTGTAGAATGTGCTGATAGAAAAAAGAAAAGCTCATGAGAAGTTGTATTTTTTTCTGTGAGGTGGCTTTCGGTTTTTCATGGTTATGTTGAATGTTTTGGTAGTTAGGAAATTAGAAAAAGCCCTCATAATGTGTAGAAAGTTAAAAGAATTAATTTTCTGTTAGTTTTTTTTCTATTTTCTATCGATTGTGGTAGTGTATACTCGTTATTTTCTCCCTTTTTTTCAGCTGTTTTCTGCTACCACAGCAAATACCGCAACCTATGTCAGTCTTAGCGAAAGCACTGCTGTTTTATACTAGATCGTTGTTTTTGCGGCATAGTTGTACTCTGCTCTGCATCGGAGCAAAAAAACGCACCTATTCTCTTCAAAGACACTAAAGACACATCAAATCGCGTACTCTCAAATAGAGAAAGAAGCTCTAGCTATTTACTATGGCGTAATCAAATTTCATCAATACCTGTATGGGCGCCAGTTTGAACGCTATTTCTATATTTAACTACGCTATTTCATCCAAATAAAAGACTTCCGGTTATGGCTCTTCATCGACTACAGTGATGGGCAATCGTGTTACAGGCATATTATTATACGATCCGATATAAGAAATCTTCGGACAATGCAAACGCTGACGCATTGTCACGGTTACCAGCTGGAGGGGACGAAATCTTCGATATGAAAGAGGAACAGCTGAGTAGTATTGAAACTTCCTATGAAATTACCGTCGAGGAATTTCCAATAAATTATAAAATAGTCGAAGAAGAAACGACAAAGGACGCGATACTAATGCAAGTACTCAAATATGTGCACAAAGGTTGGCCAAATCAACTAACAAAAGCAGATAAACATTTAGAATCATATTTCAATCGGAGACACGCCTTATCAATACAGAATGGAGTCATTCTTTTGCAAACAGAGTATCTACGGGTCGTAGTATCAAATACTCTGCAATCAAAAGTGCTATCATTGCTACATGAAGGGCACTGGGGCAAGAGCCGTATGAAGCAGTTAGCCAGAAGAAATTTATGGTTTCCAACGATAGACAAAGCCATTGATCGACTAAATGAAGGCTGTTTTGTTTGTCAGGCATCGGCGAGCCAACCAAAAAGAGATTTTTCATCATGGCCAATAGCTACACAACGATGGGAAAGAATTCATCTGGACTTTGCGGGTCCATTTTTCAACCATATGTGGCTCGTTATAGTGGATTCGTTCTCAAGTTACCCATATGTGGTGCAGCTTTCATCTGCAACAACAACATCAACGTTAGCCTGTTTACAAAAAATTATCGCCATCGAGGGGTTACCACAAACCATAGTTACAGATAATGGCCCCCAATTTTCATCGCAAGAATTTAACGATTTCTGCAAAGTGAACGCAATTGAACACTTGACGAGTGCTCCATTTCACCCAGCTTCAAATGGTTTAGCGGAGAGACATGTACGTACCTTCAAAGAGGCGTTCAAAAAGATAATGGCTGATGAAAATAATGCAGAGAAGGCATTATATAAATATTTAACAACATTTCGTAGCACGCCAAATCCAATATCTGGAAAGTCACTGGCAGAGTTGTTGCACGGTAGGCAACCACGTACTATATTGTGTGCCTTATTTCCAAAGAAAAACCTGAATACTCTCCATCAAACCAAATTCACAGTGGGAGAGCGGGTGTTTGCAAGGAACTATGCGGGATCAAAACGATGGATTGAAGCGGAAGTGGTCAAATTACAAGGCAAAAAAATGTATATTCTCAAGAATGAAAAAGGGACAACAAGACGCCTTCAGAACCAGATCCGACGTTGTAGAAATCCAGGACTGAATCCTTCTCCAAAAGTTCAATATCCGAATACATCATCTACGTTATTGGATTTTGAAGTGATCGTGCCAACAGAAATAGCAGATTCCACAGAACGTTCAACAGCGACTTCACAGGCAGGTCTAGAGGGCAATCCCATCGAAATTATGAGCCAGCCTCAGACTGAATCATCACCAACGAATGTCACAGCCGACCAAGCATCAGAAGGAGGGAAAAGTAGTTTAAGTAATTTTAGACGTTCAAATCGCAATAGAATTCAAAATGTTAGATTTGATCCACAAACTTGGATATTGGAATGAGTAAAGTAAATTATGAATAATGTTATTCTCTAAATTAAGTCGGAGGGAGTGTAGAATATTATTATCTGGCAACACACCTTCGTAAATTTGAAATCTGACAGATGAGAGTCAGTGTGTTTTGTGACAGGCCTTCTGCCTCATGTTTTTGCGTTTTCGTTTTTGTACTATCCAGTTATTGAAATAGAACCATAAGAGTTAACACTGTTCTGTCTAGTTATTTGAAATACAATCGTAAGCATTTAACACTAATGCTTTAACTCGCTTATGCAATTGTTGTTCTCAGATAACTGCAAACAATTACATAAAAATCTGGTTAAAATTGGAATAATCAAACAGTTGTGAGGTTTATATGTACATAAATACTTGATACAACATATAAACGCAATATTAACATGCATTAAATGCTTTTTGTGTGTGCATATAAAATATATAAAACAAACGCCTTGAATCCGATCTTACCCTACAATCAGAAAAAACACGTGTGAATATTGACAAGACTTTGTTCACCGCGTGAAAATTGGCTTTTCTTTTTAACATGAGGCGCTTGCGTTCGTAGTCTGGTAGCATTTCTCGTAAAAAAGGGGGAGAATTAGGGCTTTTCGGTTCTGAGTGCGGTAGAAAGGGGCGCACTGAGCGGAATTTTTGTGAGAGAGCAATGTTGTGCGTGTATTAAAAAAGGCACATTCACGTATGGGTACACGGATAGCCATTTCGTATCCATATTCTTTCATATCTATGATACGAGCACACTCTCAGGTTTCTTTGACCGATAGTGCATTGCGTAACTGGAAGCAAGTAGTATGGATACGGCGGTTCTAACGCACTTTGTATGGAAAATGTTTGCGGTCAGGGACTTCCGGTCGGGCACGCTCCCTTTGTGTTTTTTTGTGGTTTGACGATTGTGTTTACGCTGATGTCCGTGGATGACGACAGGTGTGTGTAATGACGGTCATTGATCTACGGTTTGATTCATACGTAAAATGTATAATCATCAAAACATTACGAATACGTTCATTTTCAAACGAAGCTGTATGGTTTTCATATCAACGATACATTTTTGTGCTATAAATATATTTTCTTCATATGAAATTTCATGTGTGGTTTTTGGCGCGTGCTGCATATGAAGAGGCATATGATCGTAGCGTCTTATCAACAATGCTTTGTGGTTTTAGCGTTTCGAGTTTGTTTACATTTGAGTTTTGTTTACATTCGACTTTGCTTACATTTGAATTTGTGGGGGAAGCCCACAGATATAAGAGAGAATGGATTAGAAATCGACCGAGAGAAATGTGCCAATTTTCGACTTTTTGCTTACTGGTGTGAGAATGAGGTACTGGTGTGTGCCCTACACAGTTCTTATGGTAACAAAAGCACGAGAGATCGCCATTTTGAACGTCGTTTGACATTTCTTTACCAAAACCGGCGAGTGGAGATTAAAATGCTTTTTGTTAATGAAATTAACTATGATTCCACACAAAAACTATCCTAAATTAAAGCCAAAGGTTAATTTTACTAACCCGAAATACGATATCCCCTGCGAAGTACTTCGGTGGCCACTTTTGCAGCCTGAAACGCGGCACTTCATTATCGCACTGTTTTATAATGTTTTACCACTAATTTATCCGCGAAACCGACACAAATGATTGGCGCACAAACGTAGATATACGTTTCAACCGAATACACCGAAAAATTTCCGAATTTTATTTTATAAATTTTGATAGAAAGTCAATGCTCTGAATCGCCGACACAAATCAAACCGACATTGACGTTTCTTTTTGTGTTGCCCGTTGCACGCTTTTACACCGAGCTGGGGTTCCCAGCATTAAGACACAGCATTAAGGCTTTTCGGGTGTGAGTGCGGTAGAAAGGGGTGCACTGAGCAGAATTTTTGTGAGAGAGCAGTGTTGTGCGTGTATTAAAAAAGGCGCATTCACCTACGGGTACACGGATAGCCATTTCGTATCCATATTCTTTCATATCTATGGGGAAGCCCTTTGCTGGATGACGTCACGCGTCGACATGTTTGAATATGAAATCGTTGAATATGAAATTTTACTCTGTGATATTCGAATGACGAAGAATTTGTTAACCTGTGGTTTTGAATGATAATAAGCAACATATGAATGTGTGATCGTATGAAAACGGCTTATCAGCAATGGAATTTCATGTGGCGGTTTTAAGTTCTTTCGGTAGAGAATGTTATAGTCAAATTAAGTGATTACGGGTTTTTTGTTTTTCGATGTGGTTACCTAGTGTTTTGTAGCAATTGTGTTTTTTGTGAATTGTAACGAATCAGCTTTGGAATATTTTCTTAATTTGTGGTTTTCTAGTATTTGAGAATATTTTTTTTTTATTGTGATATATTTGGAATATTGTAGGAAATTAGGTGATTAGTGAATTTTTTCGAAGTTTTGTGACAATTGTGGTTTTCTATTGTTTTAGGCTGCGAGAAGTGTGAGAAAACTTTTCTATGGTAAGTATTTTCTAAAAATGATTTGATAAGAATATAATTGCGGTTACGATTTTTCGTATAAAAGTAGAATCTTGAATTAGGTATAGTTCAGTTGAAGTTTCACCATGGGGCATAATCATAATAACATAAATGTAGCTGAGTTGCAAACAGAAGAGGAGGAGGAACTCCTTCCAATACCACCGATATATACAGCTCAAGTAAGTATTACAAAAAAACATTTTTCTTCAAATTTTTATTTATTTTTTACATTTTACAGACGCCGAGGGTACAGACGTCGAGGGTACAGACGCCGAGGGCACAGCACATAGACAGAGAAATTCTACTTTTAACGCTTGTCAAAGAGCATTATAGAGCTCAAGCGGAGTTTTTGCAACTAATGGAAGTTTTATTGAATTATAGATAAACAACAAAAGTGCAATAAAAAAGATTTTTGCAATTAATTGTTTTTTATGTTTTTTTAACATAAGTTCGCATAGCTTTTACAGCAGGATAATGATAAATTCTTCGAAATGGTTTTGTCGCATACCATCGAGATTCCGAGAGGATGCGTTCCAACGTGCCTTGTTCTCTGCCACGGAAGCGATATCTGGATATGAATTCCAAATCCTGAAGCTGCATCCTATCCTTTAAAAAAGTAGAAGTCTTCATGATTAAAATTCTTCGAGCTCGCCCAGACAGCTAAAGCAAAATGTTGTAATGCACTTGATATTCGCGTTCTTCAGTCATATTTTTGGAAAGTATAGAGGCCCTGCGCATAGCTCATGCAATCTTTTATTCCGGGTGCCCAAATTTTTCCCTATATTGTTTCACAACCTCTCCGGCTATGACTGCTACCTATTTATTAAAGAATTGGGAGATATTGATGGTGATATTTCAATAATACCCATTAATAAGGAATTGTAGAGCAGTTTGGATGCTCTTGTTAAAAAATTGTCTGAAGAAGATTTGAAAACTGTCTCTTCAGCATATGGTGATAGACAAAAATTTAAACTTCTTACGCGAAAGAGTGTATTTCCCTATGATTACATAAGCTCATGGGAGCGATTAAATGAAACTTGTCTACCACCTAGAGAGAAATTTTTCAACAAGATGATCAACACCGAGTGCACCGAATTGAAAAAATATTGGCTCGTGTCTAATGAACGGAAGTACTCAACCGCAAAATCTCACTAATTAGCGAAGTTTACTTTGTTTTGATGACGTCACGCGTTAACATGTTTGAACATGAATTCGTTCTATGGTGGTTGGAGAGTGATTGATTGGTAATGCTCGTTATCAGTAAATTCTTTGCGGATGTCTGTATATAAATAGTAAACAAGATCAAGAGTAATCATTCTTTCAAGCGATCTCTATATAACCGTGACTGGAGGATTTTTCGAGTTGCACATGACTCCTGAGGGTGGTCCAAAAACATTACTGCTAAGACTAAGAAATGGCGAACCTATTCCCAAGCATTTCAACGTTGATTTCAATTTCGAACCATTTCAACACGTTCAAATTGCAGTATATGGTGAGTATTCATTCTTTTTCTTTGTAAGATAATGGTGTTACTTCTATTCAAGGAGGTGACATCGTTCTAATGGGATCAACAATCAGGGGCTTTAAAAACTCCGAGCACTCAATAAATTCCCATCCGGGTGCACCTTCAATCATTATGAATGGTATCGTAGCGAATCATTCCACAGATTGCGTCTAGAGCGAATAAGTGAGGAAGCGGGAATCAAAGAGAAAATGCATAGAGGTTCTTTGGGAGAAAGTGCCAGAGAAAAAATAGCGAATCATGTTCTTTTTCCTTATACAACAAAAGTATAATAAAAGAGATTTTTTTTTCAAATAATTTTTAATTTTTCTTAACATAAGATTGCATAGCTTTTAGAGCAGGATAATGATAAATTCTTTGAAATGGTTTCGTAGCATACCATCGAGAGTCCAAGAGGATGCGTTCTAACGTGCCTTGTTCTCTGCCATGGAAGCGATATCTGGATTTGAATTCTAAATCCTGAAGCTGCATCTTATCCTTTAAAAAGTAGAAGTCTTCATGATTAAAATTCTTCGAACTCGCCCAGGCATCTAGCGCAAAATGTAATGTGGGCACTTGATATTCACGTTCTCCAGTCATATTTTTTTTAATATTGCGTTTGACGTTGCACTTAATTTTCAAAACTTCAACTGCAGTAAACCTAATTCAAGATTCTACTTTTATACGAAAAATCGTAGCCGCAAATTTTAGAATCATGTTGAAATCCAGCGGAAGTATTCAACCGCAAGTGGATTCATGAGAATTTTACTAATTAACGAAATTGTGGTTTAGGAAACTATGTCATGTTATCATTTGCAAGTGATCGTGGGAATGTAAATATTTAACTTGATAATAAATTCGTATAAATAGCCGTGCAATCTGAGAAATTTTAGAATCATGTTGAAATACAGCGGAAGTATTCAACCGCAAATTAGAATTTCACTAATTAGTAAAATTGTGGTTTAGGAAACTATTTCATGTTATCATTTGCAAGTGATCGTGGGAATTAACTTGATAATAAATTCGTATAAATAACCGTGCAATCTGAGAACAGTATCGTTTTCCTTCAAAGTTAGTCAAAGCGTGAACATCGAAGAACAATGGAATCAATCAATGAGCTGTTAAAGTGCAAGCCGTTATTATACGCGAAAGTAGCAGATTTGGAAGTTGGCAAGCGGTATAGAATTACAGCTGGAGAGAGAATGTCAACACGGTAAGTTGAATTTAATGATTTGCATGAGTACTTGAAAGTAATTTTTTGTTTGTTTTCAGGTATGGAACGGTAATCGTAATCGACTTGGACAACAGCATACGAATATTTCTGCCATCACGATTCAACAAATGTAGCGATAGAGTTTTGGAGGACTTTAACGGTGGAAAGCTAGCGCTGAGTTGGACCACCAACGATCACAAAGGACTACAATTCCATGAAGTGGATGGAACCTTTTTCTACACTCCCTATTAAAAATAGTTGAAATAAAACAAAATGTTTATTCATAAAAAAGTATTCTACACTCCCTATTAAAAATAGTTGAAATAAAACAAAATGTTTATTCACAAAAAAGTATTTTTATTTAATGAATGGATTTGATTTCTTAATATAATTTTTCAGAAGGAATACATTTTGTTGTGCACAACATCCACTATGCAAAGTACATTGTGATGTTTCAGGATATTGTTTTTTCAGTGCTTTCAGATTAGGACAATTGTAGTCATCCAAGTTGATTATAGTGGTAATATTCCCCAACAAGTCAGCGAACCAGTTTTTCTTCTCCAATCCTTTGACAAATATTATGACATCTTTCATATATAAAAGCACATATTCTTTTAGCTTCGAGAACGTCGTAGAGCCACACAGGCCCGGCGGACGCCTTGGGCGGTGTGTGTAGTACTACCCACCTGGGAAATCAAACGGTGGGTAAACCCACCCTAAAATTCCGATCCTATATGCTAAATTAATATAATGAAAAACTTGGTAATTTCATTTTCGATTTGTGGTGAAAAAGAATAAATAAAGTGTGAAACAAAGACAGAATTTACTAATGTCTTCAACAGCAAAACCACCACATTCCGTTAAAACATACGATTTCTGATGATTTGCAAGGTATCCTAGAAATCGTAAGTGTTGCCCATAAAATGGCATTTAAAGGCGCAAATTGTACCCAGTATTACAGTCAAACGCACTTTCAATTAATTTTACACATTGCAATATTTTACGATCGAATGGATAGTGTGAAGCTGATTGCCCCAAGCTAAATGCGGCTTCTTGCAATCTGCAGATCCACATGACTAATCTTAATAAAACTCAATAATATACCACTTCATCACGGACCCATCATACAAATCCGATTTGATGCAGATGAGCACCTTTTGAGTGACACGTATCCTTCCTCAGCACCCTTTTAGTGTCACCATAGAGAGAACCAATGTAAAGAGATACGAAATACAAAAAAAGATACGAAATACATAAAAAGGTGGGCTGCTTGGTTTTATGAGCTGGGGCCATCATATTATGACCTAGAGCCAAGTGTAAGAAAACGGCGATGATGAACAAACATAACAGTTGATGAAAACTGGGCAGCATTGGGTAAATGGATTGTTTCTTTTCTTTGTATACTTATTCTATAGCTAAAACTACCCAGGATATCTATCCTGTTGCGCAGGGTATTTTTTAAGCGATATGTATTATGCTTAGTGTATTTGAATAGTCAGAAGTTACTCTCTTTAGCGTGATGATCCGGCTTTTGGTTTATGTGACTGGTCTTGAAGCTCTTAAAAAAAAGAAAATAGCGAAAGAATTAGGACAAAGAGTAGCAAAACAAAACGGGAAGGCTTTCCGAATTTCCGCAGCGATATTCCGCAAACGAACACACTATCGCGCACAGCATGCCCATGATCTCGAATTTTTATTTCTAGTCTTATCGCCATCGCTACTGGAATGAATTCGCAGCTATATTGTAAACCGTACTGCGCACATGCGAAGGGATAAAGAAAGAGAGTTAAGCAAGAAGAATGGTGCCGCTCACACTTTGAATCTTCACGCAAATTTTTCAATGTGCACATTTCCATTTCATATTTCATATATTCATATCAACGTGATTTAAGGTGACGGTAGTAACGTTAAAACCAAATAAGCAGGTGCATCATAAAGCTGAAAAGTATTAATGAAAGACTCAAGGACAATACTTCCGAAGTCGCAAAACAGCCAAGCGATTCTTTTGTTCCTTCGACATCATCAAGCAGTCCCAGTGACGATTTTCGGTATGAACTTAAAACTAGTACCGGTAGCGGTAAGTTGATTCTTTAAAATTTGGTTCATTCGGCCTCTACTTTCCTCTATATACATTATTTTGCATTATTTATTCTCTTTTGTGATTCACTAATAAAGTGGATATTTCCCATCGAAAAGTTACGGCCAGCTAGTATTAACATATGTATACATAAAAAAAAAATTCTATAGCTTTTTAGATTCAAATGTTTCCACCGCCCTTATTCCCAAAGCATATCAGAGATGGAAACCCAGTTCCCGTTCCTCGATGCAAATGAGGCTGGTTTTTTAATTTGCAAAGTGTGCACAGACGCAATCGCAAAAAAACTAATACTTTCTTTTTCTGCCTGTTAGTAACAATCAAAGGAAACATGGGTGGACAGAGGCTTCAGCTATTGGAAGCACGGGGTGGAACAGATTATCTGTGAACGTTGTCGAGCTACTTTCATCTGAAGCGTTGAAACAATAGTGGATCACTGGACTGCCTTGAAAAAAATATTAAGCACACTAAAAACTTTGAGGAAGCAACGTTTAGCATTATGTGGAGCAAATAATGATGAAGATTCTAATTTTATGGCTTTTTACGAGTGCGCGCTGAAAATATGCCTGAACTTGAGTCCTGGATAAAACGAAGTGGTAGTAAATGGCTCCACTACGAGATTCAGAACCAAATTATAGAACTAATGGCTACAGAAATTCTGCTTAGGAATATGAAAAAAATTAAGGAAGCAGAATTTGTCACAATAATGTTGGATGAAGCTGCCGATATATCGAGGACGGAACAATTATCTGTTTCCATTAGAGTTGTATCTGAAGAACTCATAACTACTGAGTACTTCATTGGATTTTATACAACATCCGACGAGAAAGCTGAAACATTTTTCAACCTCGTGAAAGATGTTTTCTCACGCTTCGATTTGCCTGGTTCTAAACTAAGGGGCCAATGCTACGATGGTGCAGTTTCAGCACTTCAAGCAAGAATAAAAGCCGGAGAGCCTCGTGCCCTTTTTGTGCATTGTAATGCACACAATCTTAGCCTCATCGGCATAAATTTCGTGAGAGATTCTCCCAAACGTCTCGTTCAATTTCATGACTTACAGACAACTGAAAAGCCGCCGGCGCTATGGAACTTCCTACTCTAGAAGCACACTGTCCGACAAGGTTAAGATTCTAACTTTTATATTGATGACTTTTGCGTAATCTGGTGAGCACTCCGAGAGGGTCGGTGCACTCACCGGACTACGCTATTATCAAGCATTTTAATCCATTTTTTTAAAGTATGATATTTTTTCCAGATGGGTTGTTCGATTAAAATTCTTAAAAACAGTATTAAGCACTAATTCATCTTTAATCGAGTTCTCCTACATAAAAAATACAAGCCAACATGTTGACTGTTCAATAGCAGCCAAAGCATCCCGATTTCTAGAAAATATGGAGTCATTTGAATTCATATTTTTGCTTATTGAAATTTTCGAGCGAATAGAAATATTGAACACTCATCTTCAAAAAACAGAAAACTGTATTTTCGGTTCTAATCGAAAAGTAGAGGCCGTAGCTTATAGTTTAGTCAGCGATCGTAATACGAAATTTGAATTAATATAAAAGAAAAGAATAACACGATGGCGGTCGAACTTGGAATTGAAGAGCCAAAATTACCAAGAAAACGTAAAATTCCTCGGAGATTCGATATAAGCAATAGAGAAAATTTTGTATTCAAAACCCCCAAACTCATGTACCGCAGAAGTTATTTTTAAGTATTTGACCGAATCAATGTTTCTTTGAAAAATCGGTTTGAAACAAACTCCGCTCATTTTTTCAAATCGCTTGAAAATTTCGTTATCGGCAAACCCGAGCGTACTCAACAGATTATTGAATACTATCGTGGAGATTTTGACCAAAGTGGATTCGTTAATGATCGTGGAATGATATCGCAATTTCTGAATCGAAGTGAAGCAAAAGCCGAGAATTTAAAAGACGTCGTTGGATTTCTTCGCAAAAAATCAATGGAGCGCAGGACTAGTGCCTGAATATGTACGGTTTGTTCGTTTGCTAATGACGATTCCTGGTTCATCATGCTTCAATCATCTGCAGAGTAAAAAGTTACTTACGGTCCACAATGCTACAGGATCGTTTAAATCATCTCGTTATTCTATATGTGTATTCCGACTTAGCTGATGAGCTTGATCTAGAGTCTTTGATGGATAGTTTCATAAATCGAAATTTAAAACGTTTAACAACATTCGCTTTGCGCGGCGTACACCGCAATAAATAATTCACCTTTACCTGTTATTTATGTACATTATGTTCATAAATCAATGAAAATTTTAAATGATTTTTCAATATATGCCAACAACCCACTTATCTACGATAATCGACATTATATACTACCCATCCCGGAAAAATTTGTTCCGCCGCCCCTGGAGCCACATTCCCAATCCACACTATGATAATTTTCGTGTAACCACTCCGCTTGAAATTGAAGCTCTTTTGAAAGTGTTGCAAATCTGAAGAGAGCTTTGAGTAGAAAATGTCGACGAGAATGCTCGTACACATTTACGACAGCCAACTCTTTGACGATGAAAGCATTGTTGGGTCCTCTAAATCCTTGCATGTCGATGGCGAAAGTTTTCGTTGCCATAATGAAAGAGCATAAACGTGATACTGAATAAACATTTATATTTTTCATAGTTTTTATACAAGTTTCTTAACTGAGCTTGTGAGAGGATTGTATTCTAATACGCGATCATGAAGGAGTAAGCAGTAGGCTGTAGTTGAAGCAGGTACATCTACAGATGTTTTGATATCTAGTCGGATGTCAACTGAGCCGGATTTCATGGAATCATTTTGACGTGAACAATCAATTACTACAATTGGTGCAGATTTCTTGTATTCGATTCGTGAGAGTAGTGGTTGTGGTTGAACACCGTAATAAGATTGTTGAAAACTGCTGTACATATCATAAAGCAGAGCAAATCGATCACGCGTGAATTTGATATTCATATCATCATAGGGATACGATTCAGAGTTCAAATGTAATTTGAAATTGGATAAATCACAATGATCGAATTTGCTAGCATCCTTATCTTAGTGATTTTTTCGATTTGTTTGCAATGCTAAAATAATATAACGAGGTTTTTCGAGCTGACTGGTGGTTTTTACACTCCACACATGTTCTGTTGTTGTTGATAAGACCGGATATTCGTATAGTTCCCAACTTCGAAAGCTTACTTGAACTGGTTGTGCTCCTTCAATATATTTCAGCATTGTCAGCTTTTCAGAGCCATCTGGTGTGACGTGTGGCACCTTCCATTGTAATTGAAAGATTTTGACGTGTACATAATCAGTGTTGGAAAGAAAAGCGTTTTCGTCGCTTCTAGTACGAATAAAAATCAGCTCATGTTTGGCATTAACGATAATCTTCTTGTAGTCTTCGGAGAATCCCAAAAGTTTTCTTAGCGAAACGCAAAAGTTAAAGTAACCTTTTGACGGGGTGATGAGCTCGTTTGGCGACCAGCCGGCATTATAAAGCATTTTACTTTCGTTTTCATTAAGAGATATATAGTTTTTCAATGTCGATGTTATTCCAACATTTTTGTTTCGGTCAATTTCGATTCTATTGAGCTCATATCTGATCTCGTCAAATAGGAATACGATGGTATTATTCGTTAGTTGGGCGGTTGTTGAGCTTGTTCCATCCACCTTAGTTAGAACGCCTTCAATATAGATGAAACTCTGGCTGGGTAAAATGCACAAATCCTGTTGTTGTAGAGGAATTCTTATTTCATCACTGCAGTTGAATGATGATAAAAATGGAGAATAGCTATGGTATTCAATTTTAGAAATACTATTGTCGAAGTTGACTTTACGCGTTACGTTCAGAAGCTCATTCATTTTCTGTTTACTTCGAATCCTAATTGTTTCAAGAACTGCTTATTCTGTAGCGTCAATCGTGATCTGACTCGTTTGGTTTTCCTGTTGCAACTGATTGTGTTGGGCGGGTATTTATCGTTATATTGCAGCATTCTGGGGCTTCAAATGAAGTCTTATAGTTATTGTTTCTCCCTTGAAATTGATAATGTCACCGTCTTGATCAATCAGTTTAAGAGTCAACGTATTTATTCGTTTAACGTTTACCGGTAAATAGATTACATTACTAGGAACTTCCACTATTGTATAGCCTGGTCCTACCTCGGGCGAGAATTCGTGTATTGTGTGTGAAGGAATACTATTAATATAGGAATTTCCAACAATGGTGCAATCAATCCGTATTACGTTCACTTTACTTATGCTTACAGCTAGATCGGAAGTATGTTTTATATTGGCTTTTAATTCTCGTTTATTGAATCCTAGTAATTGACCAATCGATCTTTCTTTATCAAAGTAAATAGGAGCAGTCGACTTGATTTCACTTTGGAGGGTATTATTATTGGCGCGTATTGTAAGATTTATTTTATTATTGATCTTGGATAGTTCTTTGTATAGGTAGTTGGCAATATCATTAATTTCGTACGATCCAACGGGAATTTCTATAATGTGTTTTCCAATGTGTAGTAGATTATTTTTTCCATCCACATTAGGTATAGAATTATATGTTTGAAAATCAACAAGTCCGCATACATAGTCGCCTTGTAGTTCGATGGGAGGAAAGTAATCTGTTGTAAAAATAGATGAGTTTCCACTTAGAGTCAGTGTTAGTGCCATGGCAGTATACGAAACAATGATTGATTTTTGGTTTATTAATAGTATTTATTCATCTGAAAATTACAAAAGCTTATACAAAAATTTCAAACATAAATGACCACAGTTGTTGAATCATAGCTTTGATATGTGTTGTAGTTGTATTTTATACTAGATCCTAGATAGTCAATTAATTCTCTCGGTGGAGGTAAGTTTCCAAAGCTATCAAAGTATTCTACATTACGTTTTTTCTTGTTGTACGCTACCCAATGTGTACCGGAACCTTGAATATCATCGAGATTGACAATCCCACATTCGTTTTACATTGAGGATTCCTTCGGTAAACTATTTCGCATGAAAACTTCTCTAAAGTCGGGCAAGAATCGTGCAAACTTTGTTAAATCATTCTCGTTTAGGGCTCTCTGGGGTAGCGTTTCTAAGAGTTTTTTGGGGCCGGTTTTAAATACAAGCCCAATCCTTTCCTGTACGGTTTCAAATGTAAACCTCGACCTACTGCTATCTGCTCCATTTTCTGGTTGTGTTGCTTCTTCTAATGTACTTTTCGCATTACTAGCATCATTAACAGCTTTAGCTATTCCGGCAGCACCACCTGATAAAGCGCCTATTGCAGATAATCCCGCTAAAAGAGGAATCAAAAACGGTAGGACTCCTCCAACTTTAGGAATGGGTATTATTCTGGGAGTTTGGATTGACTTCTTCTGTCCCTTGCTTATACTCTTTACTGCAGCTAAAGCAATTTTGATGCTTGTCTTGAGATTGTCGGGCTTCTTTTTCTTGATGATTTTCCGTAGTTTGGTAGCAATTGTTCCAAATCTCGTGTTTTTCAGTCCCATTCCTAATTTTACTTTAGCTTTCATCATATTGGTTACGAGTAGTGCGTGGGTGCGTTCTGCTAATCCTACGTCTGTTGCCCAGACTCGTTGCCACGCCTTTTCGGCTAATATTCTATCAAGTTTGTGACGATCGCTCGTTTCTTTGAATTTCGAATATCCAATATCGTGTTCTTTACAGGCCTGATCCAATAAATTTATTCCGGGGTCACCTCTAGCAAGTCGCTCGCTTAGTTTTGTGCCAGGTCCACAGTACTGATAGCCAGGTAAGTGCAGTTCAAACGGTAGTTTACTGATGAGAGTATTAACAAGATCTCTTCCGCTAACCGCTTTTCGTGATCTACTGGAACATTCCTTTTTGTGATCAATCATTTTATACTATTCGATCTGTCTCGTTCAACAACTTCTCGTAGACTATACCTAAAACCTAGTTGTTTTCATGTTTTCTGTTAGTTCAACTCAGGATGCGATTCATACAACAACAGCAAAAGTTGTCGGTGGAAAATGCTGACAATACGAATGAAATTTGCTCAGCTATCATAGCAATTTATTACCTAATAGCATCCTAGGTATAATAGTGGGTCCTTCAAACTGTGGTAAAACCAACGTTATGATTTCTCTGCTGAAACATCTGAATGGTGTTAAATTCGAAAATAAATACATCTACTCAAAGTCATTGCATCAACCCAAATATAGACACTTGGAGCAGGCGGTAAGACCTATTTCCGCACTAGGCTTCCATACATTTTCAAACAATAGTGAAGTGATTGCACCTGAAGAAGCTCAGTCTAATTCTATATTAATTTTCGATGACATTTCCACCGAGAAACAAGATAACGTTCGATCATATTTCTGTATGGGACGACATCATAATATTGATAGTTTCTATCTGTGCCAAACTTATTCGAGAATACCGAAGCACCTTATTCGAGATAACGCAAATTTTTTGATTGCATTCAAACAGGATGATATGAATTTAAGACACATTTACAATGACCACGTGAACACCGATATGACTTTCGAACAGTTTAGAGCCGTTTGTGCGGAATGTTGGAATGATATATATGGATTATGTGCAATCGATAAAGGCAGCCCCCTGGACAAGGGTCGGTATCGAAAGGGGTTCGATATATTCATAATGATAAATTAGGATCATATAAAAACAACTCATAACATCGAAACAGTTCAGTTGCAGTTCAAAAGCAGTTAAAAGCAGTTCAGTAACAGTTAAAAGCAGTTCAGTAACAGTTAAAAGCAGTTCAAAAGCAGTTAAAAGCAGTTCAAAAGCAGTTAAAAGGCAGTTTAAAGGCAGTTTAAAGGCAGTTCAGTGGATTAGTTTCATGCAGCTCGATAGCTGTTCAATACAGTTTGATACCAGATCAATACAGTTTGAGTGTAGCAACAGTGAAGATAGTTCGGGAAAAATCGAGAAGAACGTAAATCGATTTAAATACAACAAAAATCACTTCAAAATTAAATTAGAACCCATTAGGAGAATATTTCAAAATATTGTAGAGACCTTTCGAAACTGTTGCGCAAACACCAAGAACAATGAAGTCTGATAAACGGTTGCTTAATGATATTGTAGAGACGACAAATTCGATAAGGAAAAAGTATCAACAGCTGAAAGCCAACAAAGCCGGAATTGAAGTTCAGTTGGAGGAAAAATTTAAGCCAATCACCAAACCTAAAATGAATTCGTGAAACAGTTAAATCAGTTAAACGTGAAGAAAGAAGTTCGGAGAGGAGTGACGACGATGAAGACAGTTTCAAAACTCCCACGAGGCGAAAGTTTGATCTCACCACCACTACCCCATCCAACTCTTCTACAATAGCTGTTCGTAAATTTGTTAGCACCCCGAAAGGACGAGAACATCTGAACCAATCCATGGATCAAAAACAATTTTCGGAAATTCCTATGTAATATTTACACAAATTTATGAATGAACCCTCTGCAATTGATAATACATATGGGGTATATAAGGATGATGATGATGGAGAACAATGAAAAATAGGAAATTCGAATTTCGCAATCGATGGTAATAAAATACTTGTATATGAGACATCATATACGGGGACTCGTGGTTTATATGAACTGCTTTTTATGAAACAGCCAGATGAAACTATATATAAAGATAAAGATTTAGAGAATTATAAAAGTATTCTTCTGCCCACGAATACTCACAGAAGTTCTTACGACAGTGATAGCCAAATGAATGGAAATCGAAGTTTTAAACATACAAAAATAATTTCTAAACTGCTAAACAGCAACAAAGGAGGAAAAGGGCTAGAACCTAACATTAGCAAAGACTACAGCCTGATGCAAACATCGAATAAGCCAAAAGATTACATATATTGGGATAATCCGAATGAATTAGTGGATCGGTTGCGGCTCCTTATTGCATCACACCAAGCCGGTCACAATAACCACAACAACGAAATTATATCAATCATTGAAGAACTGAAAGAATCACAAATAATAGATTAAACCAATTATTCGAAAATGGGTATTGATAAATTTGGTCGATTTTCAACGGAGAGAGGAGCAAAACATGGCTTACAAGGTCTTCAGGGTCCCTCAGGTCCACCAGGAGCACCAGGTCAGCAGGGACCACCAGGAAAACCTGGCATCGAGGGTCCCCAAGGTGTAGGGTTCAGTAAAACGGAAGATGGTGACTAAGTTCTTAATTATAAACGAATTAAATACCTTGGATCACCCATTGAGGATGACGATGCTTCCACAAAGAACTACGTTGATATTAATATTGTGAAACTTAAGCAATATATAGACAAAGAAATTCAAAAACGCCACACTAATGTCTCTGGTCATAAGTAGACTGGTTGCATACAATAAGCAAAAGACAAGTCGTAAACGAATTACATAAGGCCGCTCGAAAAAAATTTATACGACGACGAGTTGTAATAAAAGGTTTGGATGATCTGTGGCAGGCTGATTTAGTTGAGATGGGAACATATGCTAGCGAGAATACAGGATTTCGTTTCCTCCTCACAATCATTGACACATTTTCCAAGTTTGCGTGGACGGCTCCTATCAAAACGATGACTGGCATAGAAGTTACTAGGGCGATGGAACACATACTCCAACAAGAACGCATTCCTCAAAACTTGCAAATAGACGATGGAAAAGAATTCTACAACAGCCATTTCAAAAACCTCATGAAAAAATATCAAATAAACCATTATTCTACGTATAGTTCTCTCAAGGCGTCAATTGTTGAACGTTTCCATCGAACACTAAAGAACATGATGTGGAAGGAGTTTAGTATGAATGGAAATTACAAATGGATTCGTATAGTTGATGATCTGGTTAAGTCATACAACAATAAAAAACACAGAACAATAAAAATGACTCCATCTGCTGTTAATAGTTCCAATGAAAAATTAATTCTGACTACCGTATACAACAACATTAAGGTGATGGGTCCATCTAAATATAAAGTGGGTGATCATGTGCGAATCAGTAAATACAAGCATGTGTTTGAAAAGGGCTATACACCAAACTGGACTACGGAAATTTTCAGGATACGTCAAATTCGAATAACCAACCCCGTCACATACCTACTGGAAGATTATGAAGGAAACCCCATCGAACGCGGCTTCTATGAACCTGAACTATTGAAAGCCAAGTATCCGTCCCTCTATCTCGTGGAAAAAGTATTGAAACGGAGTGGAAATCGAGCGTTTGTCAAGTGGCTGGAATTTTTTAATAAAACGCATGTAAAGTTGAACACGTTTTTTCATTTCACATATTATCCTACGAACACTATAACATTCACAAGTATCTGGTCCGGATTTCTCATCATCATAAGCCCAAAGGCAGCTCACATAATGTTGACCAAATTTGCTGACTTTCTGCTCCATAACGGTGTAGGGCTTCAAAAACGCATAGTTACTCGTAAATTCGTCAAAGTGTTCCTCAAAAATGTATTCTTTGTTAGCGTAGAAAAAATTTTTATAATTCTCAAGAGAATGTTGAAGATCGTTTTCCGTTTCGTTGTTGTTATTCATGACTACGATGTGCACTGTTTCACGGTTCAAGTAATACTCATGCTATATGTTTGCTTCATTCTCTTTAAATCCAGAAATTCTATATTTGACTTATAGTTTGGATCTTCCTGTTTTATATATTCAACTTCACCATTACTTAGAATTCATTCGGCCTCAAACTCATGATATTCATAACATGAGATCTTGAGTGAACGCATCGAATAATTGCTATCATATGTACATCGAACTGTCAACATTTTTTCATCGTCAAACTCTAATTTAAAATGTCTGTAAAAAATATTTTTGCTCTCGATTATTCCAGCTATTTCCATTTCTTTCTTAAGCAAATCTTGCCGAAATCCCTCTATTGCTTCATTGACC
This sequence comes from Nemotelus pantherinus, assembly GCA_963978885.1. NCBI lineage: Eukaryota > Metazoa > Arthropoda > Insecta > Diptera > Stratiomyidae > Nemotelus > Nemotelus pantherinus. The sequence continues at coordinate 61,024,361 of OZ022265.1, forward strand.
GTAACAAATCTTGTCGATGGTTCTGTTGTTGTTGTAGTCGGCGAAATTTCCGACGATGATGAAATAGCAGCGTCATTCAATGTTTCCGTTTGTGATGAAATTGTACTTATATTCATAAGTCGAAAAGATAATGCTACTTCCACTGTCTTGTTATCAGGAAGAGCGAGATTAAATGCCAAATTGTTAATGGTTTCGTTCTCACTAAGGGTCACCACTGGCAGGAGGCTACCTTGAAGAAAAGTTACCACACTCGAAATAAGAGTTATGTTTAAGAACGTCATTCTCTATTCCATTTATCAAACTGATTTCCTGCCTCCCAACCTGAAGCTATTTATAGTGAAAATTCTTCTACTCTCTCGCTCACACCACCGCTAATTGAAAGAAACAAAAAATTTTTTTTCATTGTTTTTTATTGCTTATATCACTAATCTACATCCATAACTATATTGTAGTGTCCCCAAGCATGTGTACTAACCCCATCTTCCCTTATAAAGCGCTTATCATCTAGATAACTTAATGCAACCTTATTAATGCATTCAGTGTATAAACTATGTAACTTAGATCTAAATACATACATACTACACTTAAATATCTTTTTCCTGACTAAACAATCTCTATAACTATCTAAACTTAAACTATCCATAATTATTTTTTTTCCACCTTTTGCTTTTTTGACAGATTCATCGTCTTCCACACTAAACGAATACAGTTTTGATCTTAATCCTATGAATTCTGTCATTATCTTCCCATGGTTTTCGTCTTTCATCATACCCAAAACTTTCCCATTCCTCTGAGGAATATTATAGGCATTTTCGGTGACATATTCCGAAGTGTCAAAATTTCCCCCGATATCGGACAAAATATCTTCATAAAAATCAGGAGTTTGAATTGTATAGATGAATGAGTCAGTGTCCATATAATTGATAGTCAGTTTTTTATCGTATTTGGGCTTCATGTACTGATAGTGAAAATCGTACATCTTGTACTTTGATAGGTCAAGTACAGTGAAGCCCAGACATGTAGGTTTGTTGTAGCAGGTATGTACTCGGTCTAGTTGGATAGCTGCCATGTTGTGTAAATACAGCTGCACTGTGAAAATTGGGCTTCGATATTAAACTTCGAGCGCCGGAATGCCTACCTTGACTATCCCAATCCGTGACAATTTTCACGTCCTTCCTCTTGTCGACGTTCTCCATCGTTTTGCCATAAACTGCATTGTTCAGTAACTTGAAAAAGTTTTTCTCGAAGGAATTTTTACTCATCTTACGGTGGTGTGTATTCAAGTCTATACATTGCTTCAGCCAGCATGATTGTTTGAATTGTAAAATTCTGTATGCACGAGTCAGCTTCGAGCCATTTCGAATGCATTGCTGCAGATTCCGATAGTGAATCATATATTTTGTTTTATTCGTAAAATCAATCATCAGCTTGCTTGTTTTCGAATCATTAACTTTTTTATCTTCCGAACAGAATGGAAGGTCATTGTGTTGATCATGCAATGTTGTTGGATATTCCATGTCAACTTCGAAAATATAGCCAATATCAGAATCTTCTGCAATATTTAGAATATCAACATCATCTACCTTTTCAACCCACTTGAATTCAGCATATGGAAGTGGTTGTGACATTGCCCAAACATATAAGTTGTTTGCGTAAAAGTAGATAAGATATTTGGAAGGATCGTCCTCCTTATACTTTTTCATGTATTTGTTATTGGCAGTTGAGTGACGGTGAGAGCATTGACGATACCACCTCTAATTCCACGTTTCACGAAATGATGCATACTGATATCTGTCAGCAGGTCAAGCTTAATAGATGTTGTTTTAAGATAATCCCGGAGTTGTATAATATTGGCAAGGGTCTAGTTGATATATATTTTTGCATACCTTCCGGAAATTTTCAAACACATCGGTTAGAAGAAGAACATCAGTTTTCAATTCAAATTTCCACGCCAAGCCCATTCACCCAAAACGAGCCATTCATCTACGCCCCGAACAATTTGTCCGAATGTTTTTTTTTTTTTTATAACATTCTATTTATTCAATGTATCTTACTACAAAGTAAATAACATCTCGTTTACAAATCTTACACACTAAAATAACTAACCTTGGCCCTCGCTACCAATGTTTTGAGGACCTTCGTTTTAACAGAGGTTGCCATTAGCACCAAAAAAACAAAACAAGAATTAGAGCAAAAATGAAAAAATTATTGAGTTAACCCATATATGGTACTAATAAGTTTTGGATTATAATTCAACTAGGTTTGACAATATTAAAGTCTCCTCTTTTTAAGCCGTCGATGTCTGTACGGTTCAGCTATTAGTTTAGCTACCAGCTGGTTGGGGTGTTTCCGCAGCCTATCCTTATATCGTATGTCAAGCTCTTCCATAACATCTACCACGGGTGGGATCTCCAGATCTCTGCTGATGACTTCGTTTTTCACATAGTATGGGGCCGCTGTAATTATTCTCAGAACTCGCATCTGGGCTCTTTGAATCTTCTTAATATTCGTCTTGGATGCCGTCTTCCAAAGCTGAACGGCGTAGGTCCATATGGGCTTGATGACTGCTATATATAGCAAGCGTTTATATTGCAGTTCCAAAGCCGAGAATCTGCCCAACAGCCAGTATAGTGATCTGGCTTTATTTCGTATCTGTTGGCATTTTGCTTCAATGTGTGTGCTCCATGTTAGCCTCTTGTCCAGATGCACTCCTAAGTACTTAACTGATTCCTGATGCGGAATGGCTACATTATTCAGTTTGATGGGAGCAGTGTTGCCTCTTCTTAGTGAAAATGTGACATGAACGCATTTCGGTTCACTGAGTCTTATTCTCCATTTATTCATCCAGGTCTGAATGTTGATAAGGTGCTCTTCGAGATCTCTTGAAGCGATCACTGGACTCTTATGGGCGTAAAGGATTGCTGTGTCGTCGGCGAATGTTGCTGTCATGATGTATTTGCCCAACGGGAGATCTGCAGTGAAGATTGAGTACAACAGAGGCCCCAGAACGCTCCCTTGAGGAACTCCTGCTTTTATTTTCCTCACATCTGATATAGCGTCTCTATGTCGAATTGCGAATGTCCTATCACACAAGTAGGAATCCAGAATATTATGACATGGCTGAGGGAGATATAGCTTAATTTTATGCTTAAGCCCTTCGATCCATACTTTATCGAACGCTTGTGCGACATCAAGGAAGACTGCCGAGCAGTATTTTCCGTCTCCAAATGCCTTCCTGATATATACAGCCACTCGGTGCACTTGTTCTACCGTGCTATGATCTCTTCGAAATCCGAATTGGTGGTCTGGCAGTATCCGATCGTTTTCCAATGAGCTTCTCAATTTGGCAAGTAGAAGCTTTTCAAATAGTTTCGACATGCAGGAGGTGAGACTAATTGGACGGTAGGAAGCTATTAGATTCACATCCTTTCCTGGTTTAGGTATCATTATGATTTGGGATATTTTCCAGACATTCGGGAAATATCCTATTCTTAGCATGCTGTTGAAGAGCCATAATAGATACAAAACGGCGCAACCTGGGAGTTGTTTTAACATAGGTCCATTGATTTTGTCTGGTCCTGGTGATTTTTTGTTGTTGATGTCCTTCCCAATGGATGACAATAGCTCATTGTAACTCAATTTAAACGGCTTTTCACTAGCTAGTTGGACTGCTGGAGGGTTGTAGATTGGCGCTACACCATAATTCGGAGTGAATACTTTCTCCAAATGATCTGCATACACTTTTGCTTTGGCTTCACTTGATTTAGCCCATTCTCCATTGGGCATGCGCAACGGAAAATCTTGTATTATCGGGCGCGTGAGTCTCCTTGCTGCTTTCCATAGAGAGTAGTTGGACTCCTCATTCGGTGATAGTTGCTCTAAATAAGTCGTGATTTCCTTGGTTTTGCGCAATTTGAGGAGGTTTCTGAGTTTTTTAGTAGCTTCATTAAGCGCATTCTTCGTTTCGGGTGACCTATGTACAATCCACCTTCTTCTTGCTTCCCTCTTTTTCTTGAGGACTGCAATGACATCATCAGGGGTGTAAACCACATCAGGTGTATTTTCCGGGGTGGCTACTTCTGCCGCCTTTACCATTACTTCGCCAAGTGAGCAAGCTGCTTTTTCTATGTCAACAGGAGTTTTAAGCGCTACGTCTAAGTTTATATGGGAGCTAATATATATTTTATATGCTTTCCAGTTGGTGCGCCTGTTCGTCAAATTTGAATTATAGGTATTATTTGCAGGATTGCCGTAGACAGTGAATTCCACTGGAGAGTGGTCCGATGAAAGATCAGCCCCTGTGTTTGTAGTGATGTGATGTGCAGCAAATCCTTTAGAGAGCCCGAAATCAATTAGGTCAGGGATCTTTCGTCTGTCTGTTGGCCAGTAGGTTGGCTTTCCAGGTGAGCATACTTTGAGATGTGAGCTTTGTATGGCGTTGTACAGTTGTCTTCCCTTTGGCGTGATGAGTCGTGAGCCCCAGTGGGTGTGCTTGGCATTGTAGTCTCCAGCTATTAGAAATTTATTACCCAGCTGTTTAAATAAATTGATGAATTCCTCGGACGTAGTAGAGTACTTAGGAGGGCAGTAAATTGAAGCAAATGTTATTTGTTGATGGTTGCTCGTGATTACGATTGAAGTAATTTGCATGTTCACTTTTGCTATGTTCAGTAGATGATGATGCTTGATCTTGCTCTTTATTAAGATACCAGTTCCACCATGGGCTCTATCATCAGGATGAGGTGTACTGTAGAAAGTGTATCCCAATATCTTGAAGTTGTTTTTTGAAGTGATGTGTGTTTCAGATATGAGAAGAATATCTATAGAGTTCATTTTGAGGTACTGCTCTATCTCCAGTTTATTATGGATTACTCCGTTTGCATTCCATGAGCTCACCTTATATTGATTCATGGTTTATTGAACAAGTGTTGTATAAGAAGATTTTGATTCCTAATGAGGTCTTGCATCATGCTTTGCATCGTATTCATGAACTTTTCCATACTGCTTATTAAAGTATGCAGTCCCTGAGGAGAGACAAGTGTCGATTCCTCTGATTTTTCGGTTACTTGGTTGGTATTGCTCGCTCCTCTGACTATGTTTGCAAAGGAAGTAGCTCCTGCAGTCCAGGCAGGAGTCCGGGAAATATCCTGAGGTTGTTGGTTGATTTGTACATATTTTCCACTTTTGATGGCTGACTGTTGATTGACGCTGTTCAAATTTGTTTTATAGGGCTTATACACCAAACAACCCCTGTAGTTAGCGGTATGGTTTTCTCCACAATTATTGCAGAGTTTTGATTCCGGCTTTTTCGGCTTGTTGCAGTTTTTGGAGTGATGACGGTCTCCACATACAACGCAAATCGTCGGCAGTCTACAATAAGATTTGGTATGACCGTACTCTTGGCAGTTGTGACACTGAGGAGGACCATTCCTCTTTAACGGTTCTTCTACCTTAATCTTTCTACTAAGAACATACTGTACATTATATATAGGGTGTACAGCACCTTTTTTCAATTTTGTAGACTCAGGCTCTAATTCAACCTTGAACATCGGTTGAGGTTTCTTTTCCCTGTTCAAGATGTTAAAAACGTGCTTCACCTTGAAGTTTTGCCTCTCAAGATCAGCCTTTATTTCGTCGGTCGGTACTTCATAATCGATTCCTTTCAGGACCACCATTAACCCTCTACTTTTCTTCATCTGGAAAGTGTAGAAGGGTTTGTTTTCAGCTTCCAGGTAAGATTGAATTTTCCTAAAATCATCTTCATTTTGAGTTTGGATTTTTGATTCATCCAATTGGTCTTTCTTCATGCCGGTGACGTGGAATCGATCGCCAATAATGGCTTTAATGGATTCAATCAGTTTGTTGGTAGCTCTCTCGCGTATATAAATAGGCGGCGGCTTTGTCTGCTTAATACTTTCCGACCCAGACTGCTTTTCATTCTCCTCTAGCGTAGACAGAATCTCGAATCGATTCTGCGTTTTGGTTGGCGGCAACTTTACAAATTTCGCAATACTTTGCTGAGGTGGCGAGCTCGGGTTTTGTCTCCTTTTCCTCGTAATGAACTCGTACTTCTGCTTTCCCGATGGGATGGAATTATGTGCACTCACAGCGACGTCCGTTAGGATTTTTTCATTGGCTGTGGCCAGTTTTTCATTTTTGTTTGGCGTCAGATCATAATCAACATCACCTGAGGACGGTCGTTTTATTGAGTTAATAGCCTTGCAATCGCCAATACATGATGGGTCTTAATCCCCTTTTCGGGTTGGTTTTGGGGGGAGTTCTTCTCAGAGGCATCCCGTTTGCATATATTATTTAGCAATTTACATTTGCACTAGATTCGCACTGGCTGCCGAGTCGAGCGCGCTGCTACTGGTCCACAACGGATTTAGCTGTTTATAATTGCTTTTATTCAATAATGCGATCCCGATTCACTGTTATAAACTGTTCTGGTAATTAAACTGCTCTGGCACTTATCGACACTCGCAAAAGTTGCAAAAATTCAAACGCGTAACATACATGAGAGTTTCGAAACACGTCCACTCACTGCGACGATTCGATTGGTATTCTGTCCGAATGTTCGTAAATTTTTATAGTGTGACAGTCTGCTTGCTTTATTGCGACTCTTAATATCTTTATTCTAAAAGCAATGCCTCCTAGAAGTACGGGCCGTCAGGCTACGTAATCGTTTTAGCTATGACGTCAATTTGGGCAGGCATTTTGACATTTTCATCTGGCAGTGCCGATATACACCGAGATTTCACGTGCGGATTTTTAGCCATTATATAAATAAAACGTTAGTTTTTTTTTGCGTGGACGCGTTATAATAATAACATTTAGTCATAACTTGCAATTGTATCGACAGTGAATCTGTTACGAATGGGTAACTATGTTGTCGGATAATGAAACACTATTTAATACGGAACCAAGGAAACAATTTATTTACTATATAAACTAAAAGATAGGATAGGAATAATGAACGCGTTCACAGCCCGACCTGTTCGGTCGGGTGATGAAGAAGATCTGTTCTAGTTCTGCGTACTGGCGATGGTTGTGCAGTGCGGGCAATTGGTACTGCCGTGCCAGTGTGTCCATGTGGTCCCCACAGCACTCCCCCTCAAGTGTTTGCACTGATATGTGCGATGTATGTAGCCGTGTCGTGGCGGCTGCTCTGCCATAGGGGGCCATGGGCTGCAGTGAAACCATCGCTATTGTTGTTGTGTCGAAGCTTCCGAGGCGACGGTGTTGCTCCTCGTGGCAGCGAGTCTATGCGGCTGCCGAGGCGACAGCTGTCGGGCCTCGTGGCGGCGCGTCGGTGCGGTTGCCAAGGCGACAGTGTCGGGCCTCGTGGCAGCGAGTCGAAAAACTGCGTGGCTGCCGAGGCGACGCCTATCAGGATGCTCTTCACAGGGGTCACCAATGTTACGAATGGGTAACTATGTTGTCGGATAATGAAACACTATTTAATACGCAACCAAGGAAACAATTTATTTACTATATAAACTAAAAGATAGGATAGGAATAATGAACGCGTTCACAGCCCGACCTGTTCGGTCGGGTGATGAAGAAGATCTGTTCTAGTTCTGCGTACTGGCGATGGTTGTGCAGTGCGGGCAATTGGTACTGCCGTGCCAGTGTGTCCATGTGGTCCCCACAAATCAACACAAAACGTCACATAACCTAACACCAACCGATAAACATTTCGTAACGAATTTTCCCAATCATACCGCACGCACCGCATTAATTTGTGTGTTTGGCTGTTCACTAGCACTGTTCCGCACACAGTCCCTGGACACGGACGGTAAAACTTTCCTCCATTAGCCCCTTCAATCCTCTCGCGCACAAAGCATGTTAAAGCTGCCTTTCCTCCATTTCGCTCTAATTGTCAAAATGGAAGGGAACTACTTGGATTTGACCCGATTTGACAATGAGCAGACAAAAAATTACTACCATCCCCTTCAATGTAAATCTTATGGGCATGTCCACTCCATTTCTACTACCTCACTGTCCGCACATCTCACTTTATTTTCATTTCACTCACTTTAACACAACCTGTACAATGAACATTTTCCCGCGGACGTCCTATAAGACTGCGTGTGTTTTTCGCGACACTTTGACAGTCTAGTGAGACGTCATTATTCTGCATTACGGCCCGTACTTCTAGGAGGCATTGCTCAAAGCATCAATGCCTTCTAAAAGTACGGGCCGACAGGCTACGTAATCGTTGTCGCCGTGACGTCATGGCGATATTTCCACGAGGCAGTGCCGACACACACGGAGATTTCACTTGCGGTTTTTAAGCTAAAATATGATCAGAACGTTAGTTTGGATAAACTGGACTTGATGCCCCACACCCGGGAAATCCCACCACCAGAGGGCGAAAAGGTAGTAGAAAGGCCGAAAAAATTAAGAAAAATAGACAAAATTATGCATAAAGATAAAAAAGAAGATAAAACAATGGTAAAACTGGACTTGATGCCCCACACAGCTGTTGCATGAATCTCGCCGATAGATGTCGGGCTAATATGTTTGTGTTTTTGTGGTTGTGCGTTTGGTTTTGGGGCTTCTTTTCTTTCTTTTTTTCTTTTTCTTAATTATTTTATCTTCTTTTTTATTTTTTTGTATAATATTGTCTGTTTTTCTTCATTTTTTCAACCCTTCTACCACCTTTTCGCCCTCTGGTGGCGGGATTTCCTGGGTGTGGGGCATCAAGTCCAGTTTACCCAAAACAATTAAGAAGAAGAATAAAAAGAAAGAAAAGAAGCCCCAAAAGCAAACGCAAAACCACAAAAACACAAACATATTAGCCCGACATCTATCGGCAAAATTCATGTTACAGCTGTGTGGGGCATCAAGTCCAGTTTTACCGTTAGTTTTTTTGTGCGTGGACACGTTGTAGTAATAATATTTAATAATAACTTGCATTTTGTGTCAGTCAATTCTATCGAAAGTGAATCGACACAAAACATCACATAACCTAACAACAACTGATAAACATTTGGTAGCGAATATTTCCATTATATTTATTTATTATACCGCGCACACCGCATTGAATTGTGTTTTAGCTGTTCACTAACATTTTTCCGCACACCTCACTTTATTTTCATTTCACTCACTTTACAACAACCTGTACAATCAATATTTTCTCGCGGACGTCCCATAAGACTGCGTGAGTTTTTCACATTTTGGCCAATTGCAGTGACGTCATCATTCTGCATTACGGCCCGTACTTCTAGGAGGCATTGGTGGCATGCTCATTAAGCAACCTTTTGCTCAATTTTTGTTATGAGCTGTCCGTACGTAAAATGGTGATGAGATACGATTTGATCTACGTTCGCTTATGCGCTGTATGGGCACTTATGTTCACTCCTGTTTGCGTATGTCAAAAAGTGCCTATTTTGCTCTAAAACCGGTCGGTTGAGTGAGGTAGTAGTAGGAAGTAGAAATGGAGTGGACATGCCCATAAGATTTACATTGAAGGGGATAGTAGTAGTTTTTTGTCGACTCAACGTCCAATCTGGTCAAATCCAAGCAACGACCTAGAAGATATTTGGACAGCCGGTGAAAAATGAATCTTGGGACCGAAAACGGGTCTTTCCACGAGCACATATAAAGCCGTAAGAACCATGGCCTTCATATAAAAGGCCTATCGCGACTTGCAATCTGACAGGTATTAAGCTACTTTTTGAAATTGTGTAGTCCTCTCGGGATTAAGATTTGTTGGCAATTGCTCGATGACAATTGCGTTGACATTTCTTTGACAAATAATAAAGTGAATGGTGCTGTTCGGTGGGCTCGGTTCTATGCGTTTGGCTTAATTGCGAAGTAAAGTACGTGTTTATCCAATAGTTAATAATGTCTTTTGATACAATTCCTAAAGACCTACGAGGGTTGCGGGCATGTTTGGTCTGTTCGATAGTCAGGTAAATGTTCTACTCGGCTCAAAGTTATGTAAAAATTTAGTTTGCTTTGGTAGACTTTTGAACAGTTCGAATATGACGGCTGCGATAATTGCGGAGTTTCTCTGAATGAAAAATAATGAAGATCAAGTGTACGACTGCACCAGCAATAAGTTCGATGGGTTAGTTGCGGTCACGAGCCCAGAAGATAGCTGGGTCACCAAATGGCAACGGATAAGTGAGCGACGGCGCATCTCATTTCCAACGGTGATACTAATGATAATTTTGCTTCTAGATCGATTTTGCCGGGGTATTTATTTTCGATTTGTCCTATTATCTTCGGTTTGTCGCGTAAAATATGTTTCGGAAAAGTGTCGTGGAAGTACTATGTTTATTTTGTTGCTTACAAGTGAAATATGCAATTTGGAATACCAGCCAACTACTCTCGGCAATGTGAATTGTAAACAATTGCCGATTGTGGTTGGTAGGATTTATTCCACTTTGAAAATCTTCAAGTTATTGTATACAAACGATAATTCGGATAAGTTTCGTGAACGTGCTCCGATTATACTGCTGTGTCTCGAGAATAATTTACCGTAGTTGAAATGTTATCTACATAATTTTGCTTATTTCCAGTTCCATTTCCACTTGCAAATCCTGATGCATGCGTGAATACTGGCATCGCTTGTCCCCTGAAAGCTTGAACAGCGTATGGGTACCAAACTATTTTACCTGTTCAAAGGTCATATTTAAAGGTAATTAGTTTGATGAATCGATAAATATATTATTAACATGAAATATTTTTTTGTATGTTAGATTACACTCAAAGTTAAATGGCAATTGCTTGACAAAGGGTGCATCAATAATTTGCATTCAACACCTTGCTATGCTACAGTAGACACGGGACATTTTATACTTCAATAGATTTTTTGTTTTGCTAAAAAATAACTGTTTAATTGTTAATTGTTTTTTGGAATATAGAAACATCAACTTGTGAGTACATATATAAAATATTTATTTTCTCATCAATTATTGAAGCTAATATCAATATTAGGCTTGTATTTGCCAGTACCTTCTCCATATGAATTGAAGATTCTTATATCGCTTTCTGCAAAATGTCCTGCGCAGATATATTTAGTTTTGCGGGCATCTAGCCTTCCTTCCGTTGCGTCAATCCAGCGTTGGTACCGAGCCGCATCCTTGGGGAATCTGAATAAGTGTCCACCTACTCCACGATACGAGATAATAGAACAGATTGGAGGCATACCTGAAAAATAATTGATTAAATTTAAGGTGGCAGTATTTGTTCTACTTATCTCGCCAGTTTCAATTATTTGCTATCCAGAATTGATTAGTTCTTGAGATCCTGCAAGTATAATAATAAATCCATATATGCAAATTCTAATTTAATTTATTTCATTTAATATATTTCGCATTCTCTTGGCATACTGTCTTATTCCCTATCTAATAAAATGGTGGCTGCTCCAGTCTTGCTAGGACTGAGAGGTGTGAGTAGGGAGAAATAACTTGAATGCTTAATACGGTAATTGATTCGTATGCGAATTATAAATGTACTAGCAATGTAACTCAAAAGACTGATTCTAATATCGGATGAAATAATAATCAGACAGCTATATAGACATCATTATATATAATAGGATATTAACAAGAAAATGTATATAGTGATTTTTGTTGAAAATGTACACCGTGACCCACGATTGTAGACGAAATTAGTGATATAATAAATTTTTCGCGGTCTACGTAGACCACGAACGCAATACACTTTAACAACTGCTAAAACTAGCTCAAGAAGCAAATGTCTCTTCGGTGGGAGCTTCTAGCACAAGCATGGCATTTTTATTTTCACCTACTTGAATCTACAATCTCAAAATCAATGATTGATAACAGGAAACTTAGCATGCCTATTTTTGAGGTCAACATAGCATGCACAGCTTCTTCGAATAGTGTAAAAACTCACTCAAGTATACATCAATCAATGTTAACGTCGAGCTTGTAAATAATTCAGGCTGCGAAGCCGGACGCTCCAATTTCGTTTCGGGCAAGGAGAACGGAAGTATATCTCCAGTAGAATACACTTACAATGCGGCCAAAGTAACCCATGGCACTGAAATCATCGATCATATAGCGGACGGAAACTTTGTCCAACTGGATCCTAGAGGTCTGATGCCTGTTCATACTCAAGAGGAGTTCCTCACCACTACTTACAACACTATCCAGTCGTCGGACGGTGCAGTAACGCTCCGAGATAAAGATCCGCAGCGCCTTCTTCTAGAGAGCACAATGTCACTTTTACGCGAGTGATATTCATTCTACTCCATTACAAATGCATGAATTAGTATTAGTATTTTCACAACGCGATGCCGAGCTACAATCTTACCTAAACCAAACATTGGGAAAAGGAACAGCTCTTGATGACTGTCACAGATCTTATCGCTTTCGAGGACGTTGAAGCGCATCCAGTAGAAATGACGATGAGAATCATCTCGTGGGGAATTACTTGAAAACTGTGCAGTACAATATTCAAAACGTTAAAGAGGAGGACAATGATGTCTGTAAGATTTTTTGGAAAACTGTAATGGCTGCATTTAAAGCTAAATACGAATGATTTTAGTGTTGGTAGCCGATAAGCCTGTAGAAACGAGAGCCCGAGCAAGTCTCCGTATCTGTATTTGAGAAATTGTTCGGATAAGTGCCTGGAAATAGTTCGAATTGTTTTCAAAGGCATATAAAAAAGAAAATATGCACAATGCTGACCGTGGTTCTTGGTTTGTGACGTTTTTGTGACTAAACTAAGCTACTATACAGCTTATCTTCACAGTTCTGACATTCCTACTTACCAACATATGATTCCTCTTCAAATTCCTGGCTCTTCTGCTTGTTCCTGCAAATC
>OZ022265.1:61042167-61056744 GCA_963978885.1 Nemotelus pantherinus
AAGGCATCCACAACCACCAATATATGCTTTCTCTTAGACTGCAGTGACGGTAAAGGGCCGAAGTGGTCAATGTGCACAGTATCAAAGGGCAGCGGTTTCTTTGGGATACTATGCTGATTACGTTCAGAAGTACTGGCAGTTGGAGAATACATAATGCACGGAATGCAATTACGAATAAATTCTTCAGTCTTCTGTCGACCTCCGGGAAACCAATAATTGCGTTTGATCTTTTGCCACGTCTTTTCAACTCCTTGATGACCAATCAACTCATGGGACTGTCTGATGACATGGGGCTCCATTGCCAATGGGACGTACATCAAAGGTCTTTTTCCTGTTTCTTTCCGAAAGACCACCCCATCTATTAGTTCATAGTTATCTACAGAAGTGGTCTGAAGCTTAGTCTTAAGGGTTTTGACAGCGACGTCTTGAGCTTGGGCTATTTGCAACCTATAGTCTACATCCTCATCTGTGACAATAGCAATAATAGGAGCACGACTGAGAGCATCTACCTGTGGCATACAAGTACCTTTACGATGTTGGTAGAGTAGTCGTAATTTTCCAACTCTAACGCCCAACGCGCGATTCTCGGGTTTACTTGCTTTCTCATCAATGTATGGGTGAGAGAATTGCAATCAGTGATTATTCGAAATTTAATTCCTTCTAAGTATGCCCTGAAACTACGCAAGGCATATATAATAGCAAGGGTTTCCAGTTTAAAACTGTGATAACGAGATTCTGGTCCTATCGCTGTTCTCGAGTGATATGCCACTGTATGAAAACGTTTGTCTATCTGTTTTTGCATCAGTATGGCCCCAAATCCAATAGAACTAGCGTCGGTATGCAACTCAGTCTCATACTGCGGGTTAAAGATAGCTAATATTGGGGATTCAATCAGAAGTTCTTTTAATTTCTGGAAAGCAGCACAGCAGACTTCTGAAAATTTGAATCGGGCATCCTTACGTAACAAATTCTGAAGGGGCTTTGCTTTTCGTGAAAAGTTTGGCACAAAGCGTCTAAAGTAAGAGAACAACCCTAGAGCGGATTGAACTTCCCGCGTGTTGGTTGGCATATTAAATTTTTTATAGCATTCACATGAGCATTACTAGGAGCAATCCCCTCGGCGGTTATTCGATATCCCAAGAAATCCACTTTTGTATGACCGATTTGGCATTTGGCAATATTCAATTCCAGGTTACGATAGCGAATTCTCTCAAGAACTTTGGTCAGTAGTAGCAAGTGTTCCTCTAAAGTTTTAGTGGCCAGCATAATGTCGTCCATATAGATAACAATTTCTTTGTTTCCTATCAAGTCTAAAAATACTTCATTAATGAATCGCTGAAAGACAGCAGGGGCGTTTTTCAGCCCAAACGGCATCCTTACATACTCATATTGACCTATGGGCGTTACGAATGAAGTATACTTTCGGGAAGTCTCAGCAACATGTACCTGATGGAACTCACTTTTTAGATCTAAGACTGAGAAGAAGACAGCGGCAACGGGTAATTATCTCTTTTTGGAAGTTTATTTAAGCCCCGGTAATCAATACACATACGCGTCTGTCTATTTTTTTTCTTCACTAGTACGACAGCAGAGGCATAAGGAGAACTACTTGGTCGAATGATACCTTCACGCAGTAGTTCATCTGTAATCCGTTTGACTTCATCCTTTTCCCGCCCTGATAATCTTCTCGGTGGACAGTGAACAGGAACATCTGAATTCAAGTGAATATGCATTTCATAGTCCAACGGTTTTACTTCTACTTCTTAACGACAAACATATTTCTGCTCAATAATGGTCAATAATTTATTCATTTGGTTTTGAGAAAGGTCCTTATTAATTTCGGGGAGACTTATAGGCTTATCAATTTCAATACTAAAATGTCTGGTAGACTCTCATTTGAAACGGCTGAGGCAGGCTGAGGTGGCAACGTTTTTTCAATTTTTCCCTTACGTACTAAATCAAGTTTTTCCCATATATTTGAAACACCCATCTGAGCACAAAGAAAAACACCGAACTTTAATTCGACATACAATTTTATTTCTTCCGGCTTCGGTTTGGCATACGTAATTTTTTTTTTTTTTTTTTGTAAGGTGTATTTTATTCAAATCTAGAAAATCACGGCCTAAGATTAAGTTATACACAGTGCTGCAGTTATCCATCACGTGTAGTTTCATGCTGGTAGCTTTTTTCCGATAAACGATAGTTGCTACGATTGTCCCACATACTTCGATTGAACTTCCTCCTAATCCTCTGAATAACGGCTTTTCTTCGGCTAACAATGTGTTCTTCGGTACTAGCGCTCGATTTATAAAACTAACAGGGCTGCCGGTGTCGAATAATGAAAGACATGTAATAAGTCGTCGGGTTTTCCCGTGCTCAGACGCATTATTAAATGTGACACTTACCAGATTTGAGACGTCTAGTCGGCTATTGTAATCTTCGTATTCGGCCTCAGGCATCGCACACATCGACTCATTTGGCGTAGACGATAAACGTGATTTCGGGGCTGCGGGATTCAACTGCAGTAGTTTTTTGGGATTCGGGCATCGGTGCCGATCGTGTCCAACCTCCCAACAACGGAAACAGCTTCCTCCAGGGCGCTTTCCATATGGGCACTTCGATTGATAGTGGCCCATTAAAGCGCAGTTAAAACATCGAACCTCTGCTTCATCACTTGTAGTTTGTTTTGAAGTGAGTACGGACATAGATCGTTGATTTGTTGACTTCGAACGAGTATCAGGCATAATTCCACGATTAACATTCGGCAATGGTCCACTCCTAGTAGCAAATGGACGCGTCGAATCCCATTGTGACCGAACAACATTCGGGCTCTGTCGAACAAACGAAGACCGCTGCTTCATTAGATTCCCATATATATAGGCTCGTCGTTTGAGATCCTCCAATGTATTACTTTCAAGCAAGGGCGTCGAGTTGAAACCGCTACTCCGCAGTGTTTCGGTAATAATATCAATGATCTCTTCCTCACTGACACTACAGGTTTTGGTGGCATTTTGCATCTTTAAAATGAAACGATGCAGTGGTTCAGCGGCTTGGTTCCATCTCATGTTTCTAAGTTGGCGATATATCTCTTCGATTGAGGTAACCATCTCAAATTCCCGAATTAGTTCACTTTTGAGCTCGTCGTACGTCTTAGCGTGAGTTAACCTCGCGTATTCCTGGGCAGAACCTGTCGGTGACTTTTTCAGATAAATCAACTTTTTATAGTCATCTATTTCAATCAGCTGAAGTGTCTCTTCAAAATCCGCAAAAAAGAACCGGACTGGCTGCTGGGCGCTCTCTCCCGAAAACACAGGTAACGCCGGTTGTATGTCGAGATAATCGATTCTCGACGCAACAGCAAACCTCTTAGTCTCTTTTCCCACTTCAGAAACAACAGTTAGGTGAGCTTCACTTTTATTTTTTCGAATAGCACCTGTGTTCCTTGGTAAACTCACTTCATCGGCTGAAAGATTGAAATTGAACCTCCCTGGTTTCAACAGCAGTGAACGAAGCAGTAGCAGCAGCGAACAGGACGGCGGCAGTAGTAAGTGGGGCAGCAGTAGTAAGTGGAGCAGCAGCAGTAAGTGGGGCAGCAGTAGTAATAGACGAAGTGGCAGCGGACAAGGCAACGGCAGTAGTAAACGGGGCAGCAGTGGCAGCAGGATCAATAACAGCATCGTTAACAATCGAATCAACATCGGCGGCAGTGGCAGTAGTGACAGCGGCGGCGGCATCAGCAGTAGCAGCAACAATAGTGGCGGCGTCAACAGTGACAGCAGTAGTGGCAACATTAGAATTAATCATTACCGCACTAATGGCGGCTTCGATGGCGGCGGTTATGACAGCAGCATCAACAACTCGAGCAGTGTTAACCGCATTCTCGACGTTGTTGACGAGCGGGGCATCCGGGGTGACAGCGGTGTTGGTCTTCTCAGTAGCACTTATGCTATCGACTTTCTCAGTATTGGCATCTGTTTTGACAACGTCCCTAGCAGCCATCTTGTTCTTCTGCCAGGCGTCATTTTGCTCCTCCATTTCGAGGACCTTCCGTTGCAGTAAGGCAAGCTCATGCCTTTTGCTCAAAAGATGCGTACGGCGTTCTATTTACGCGTCCTCCTCCTCCAACCGTTTCATATCCTGGGCAGAAGCCTCCTCCATCCACTTTCGGTCGTCCAGCTCAGAGAATGGCGACGAACACTCTTTTCCCGAGAGCGGCGTCTCGCACTCGCGGACCTCGTGCATGGACGCGGCCTCTTCTATTCCTTCCTCATTTGTGGCTAATGCCACGATTTTCCTACTTGTCTTCCTCGTAGACATTGTCTCCAACCCCACATCTGAGTTGTAAACTCTTAATCAGAACACGAGGTTTAAGTTTTATAATTCACTTTATTGCGACTTTCGCTCTGGTATTTTGATTCTACACACAATGATCTATGCTGTTCGCTGTCTAAACAAAGACTGCCTGTCACGATCTACGATGGCGTAGCCCACTTCACTGTGGACTTGACCTGTGTGGTACCAGTGCTGGATAATGGTACAGTCACAATGGTGTTTGTGGAGGAGGCAGATTCTGTACTACAATATATATATATATATATATATATATATATATATATATATATATATATATATATATATATATATATATATATATATATATATATATATATATATATATATATATATATATATGTATATATATATATATATATATATATATATATATATATATATATATATATATATATATATATATATATATCTATATATCTATATATATATATATATGTATATATATATATATATATATATATATATATATATATATATATATATATATCTATATATCTATATATCTATATATATATATATATATATATATATATATATATATATATATATATATATATATATATATATCTATATATATATATATATATATATATATATATATATATATATATATTTATATATATATATATCTATATATATCTATTTATATATATATATATATATATATATATATATATATATGTATATATATATATATATATATATATATATATATATAGATATATAGATATATAGATATATATATATATATATATATATATATATATATATATATATATATATATATATATATATATACATATATATATATATATATATATATATATATATATATATATATATATATATATATATATATATATATATATATATATATATATATATATATATTGTAGTACAGAATCTGCCTCCTCCACAAACACCATTGTGACTGTACCATTATCCAGCACTGGTACCACACAGGTCAAGTCCACAGTGAAGTGGGCTACGCCATCGTAGATCGTGACAGGCAGTCTTTGTTTAGACAGCGAACAGCATAGATCATTGTGTGTAGAATCAAAATACCAGAGTGAAAGTCGCAATAAAGTGAATTATAAAACTTAAACCTCGTGATCTGATTAAGAGTTTACAACTCAGGTGTGGGGTTGGAGACAATGTCTACGAGGAAGACAAGTAGGAAAATCGTGGCATTAGCCACAAATGAGGAAGGAATAGAAGAGGCCGCGTCCATGCACGAGGTCCGCGAGTGCGAGACGCCGCTCTCGGGAAAAGAGTGTTCGTCGCCATTCTCTGAGCTGGACGACCGAAAGTGGATGGAGGAGGCTTCTGCCCAGGATATGAAACGGTTGGAGGAGGAGGACGCGTAAATAGAACGCCGTACGCATCTTTTGAGCAAAAGGCATGAGCTTGCCTTACTGCAACGGAAGGTCCTCGAAATGGAGGAGCGAAATAACGCCTGGCAGAAGAACAAGATGGCTGCTAGGGACGTTGTCAAAACAGATGCCAATACTGAGAAAGCCGATAGCATAAGTGCTACTGAGAAGACCAACACCGCTGTCACCCCGGATGCCCCGCTCGTCAACAACGTCGAGAATGCGGTTAACACTGCTCGAGTTGTTGATGCTGCTGTCATAACCGCCGCCATCGAAGCCGCCATTAGTGCGGTAATGATTAATTCTAATGTTGCCACTACTGCTGTCACTGTTGACGCCGCCACTATTGTTGCTGCTACTGCTGATGCCGCCGCCGCTGTCACTACTGCCACTGCCGCCGATGTTGATTCGATTGTTAACGATGCTGTTATTGATCCTGCTGCCACTGCTGCCCCGTTTACTACTGCCGTTGCCTTGTCCGCTGCCACTTCGTCTATTACTACTGCTGCCCCACTTACTGCTGCTGCCCCACTTACTGCTGCTGCTCCACTTACTACTGCTGCCCCACTTACTACTGCCGCCGTCCTGTTCGCTGCTGCTACTGCTTCGTTCACTGCTGTTGAAACCAGGGAGGTTCAATTTCAATCTTTCAGCCGATGAAGTGAGTTTACCAAGGAACACAGGTGCTATTCGAAAAAATAAAAGTGAAGCTCACCTTACTGTTGTTTCTGAAGTGGGAAAAAAGACTAAGAGGTTTGCTGTTGCGTCGAGAATCGATTATCTCGACATACAACCGGCGTTACCTGTGTTTTCGGGAGAGAGCGCCCAGCAGCCAGTCCGGTTCTTTTTTGCGGATTTTGAAGAGACACTTCAGCTGATTGAAATAGATGACTATAAAAAGTTGATTTATCTGAAAAAGTCACCGACAGGTTCTGCCCAGGAATACGCGAGGTTAACTCACGCTAAGACGTACGACGAGCTCAAAAGTGAACTAATTCGGGAATTTGAGATGGTTACCTCAATCGAAGAGATATATCGCCAACTTAGAAACATGAGATGGAACCAAGCCGCTGAACCACTGCATCGTTTCATTTTAAAGATGCAAAATGCCACCAAAACCTGTAGTGTCAGTGAGGAAGAGATCATTGATATTATTACCGAAACACTGCGGAGTAGCGGTTTCAACTCGACGCCCTTGCTTGAAAGTAATACATTGGAGGATCTCAAACGACGAGCCTATATATATGGGAATCTAATAAAGCAGCGGTCTTCGTTTGTTCGACAGAGCCCGAATGTTGTTCGGTCACAATGGGATTCGACGCGTCCATTTGCTACTAGGAGTGGACCATTGCCGAATGTTAATCGTGGAATTATGCCTGATACTCGTTCGAAGTCAACAAATCAACGATCTATGTCCGTACTCACTTCAAAACAAACTACAAGTGATTAAGCAGAGGTTCGATGTTTTAACTGCGCTTTAATGGGCCACTATCAATCGAAGTGCCCATATGGAAAGCGCCCTGCAGGAAGCTGTTTCCGTTGTTGGGAGGTTGGACACGATCGGCACCGATGCCCGAATCCCAAAAAACTACTGCAGTTGAATCCCGCAGCCCCGAAATCACGTTTATCGTCTACGCCAAATGAGTCGATGTGTGCGATGCCTGAGGCCGAATACGAAGATTACAATAGCCGACTAGACGTCTCAAATCTGGTAAGTGTCACATTTAATAATGCGTCTGAGCACGGGAAAACCCGACGACTTATTACATGTCTTTCATTATTCGACACCGGCAGCCCTGTTAGTTTTATAAATCGAGCGCTAGTACCGAAGAACACACTGTTAGCCGAAGAAAAGCCGTTATTCAGAGGATTAGGAGGAAGTTCAATCGAAGTATGTGGGACAATCGTAGCAACTATCGTTTATCGGAAAAAAGCTACCAGCATGAAACTACACGTGATGGATAACTGCAGCACTGTGTATAACTTAATCTTAGGCCGTGATTTTCTAGATTTGAATAAAATACACCTTACAAAAAAAAAAAAAAAAAAAAAATTACGTATGCCAAACCGAAGCTGGAAGAAATAAAATTGTATGTCGAATTAAAGTTCGGTGTTTTTCTTTGTGCTCAGATGGGTGTTTCAAATATATGGGAAAAACTTGATTTAGTACGTAAGGGAAAAATTGAAAAAACGTTGCCACCTCAGCCTGCCTCAACCGTTTCAAATGAGAGTCTACCAGACATTTTTAGTATTGAAATTGATAAGCCTATAAGTCTCCCCGAAATTAATAAGAACCTTTCTCAAAACCAAATGAATAAATTATTGACCATTATTGAGCAGAAATATGTCTGTCGTTAAGAAGTAGAAGTAAAACCGTTGGACTATGAAATGCATATTCACTTGAATTCAGATGTTCCTTTTCACTGTCCACCGAGAAGATTATCAGTGCGGGAAAAGGATGAAGTCAAACGGATTACAGATGAACTACTGCGTGAAGGTATCATTCGACCAAGTAGTTCTCCTTATGCCTCTGCTGTCGTACTAGTGAAGAAAAAAAATAGACAGACGCGTATGTGTATTGATTACCGGGGCTTAAATAAACTTACAAAAAGAGATAATTACCCGTTGCCGCTGATAGAAGACTGTTTGGAGTATTTAGAAGGAGAACGATTCTTCTCAGTCTTAGATCTAAAAAGTGAGTAACATCAGGTACATGTTGCTGAGACTTCCCGAAAGTATACTTCATTCGTAACGCCCATAGGTCAATATGAGTATGTAAGGATGCCGTTTGGGCTGAAAAACGCCCCTGCTGTCTTTCAGCGATTCATTAATGAAGTATTTTTAGACTTGATAGGAAACAAAGAAATTGTTATCTATATGGACGACATTATGCTGGCCACTAAAACTTTAGAGGAACACTTGCTACTACTGACCAAAGTTCTTGAGAGAATTCGCTATCGTAACCTGGAATTGAATATTGCCAAATGCCAAATCGGTCATACAAAAGTGGATTTCTTGGGATATCGAATAACCGCCGAGGGGATTGCTCCTAGTAATGCTCATGTGAATGCTATAAAAAATTTAATATGCCAACCAACACGCGGGAAGTTCAATCCGCTCTAGGGTTGTTCTCTTACTTTAGACGCTTTGTGCCAAACTTTTCACGAAAAGCAAAGCCCCTTCAGAATTTGTTACGTAAGGATGCCCGATTCAAATTTTCAGAAATCTGCTGTGCTGCTTTCCAGAAATTAAAAGAACTTCTGATTGAATCCCCAATATTAGCTATCTTTAACCCGCAGTATGAGACTGAGTTGCATACCGACGCTAGTTCTATTGGATTTGGGGCCATACTGATGCAAAAACAGATAGACAAACGTTTTCATACAGTGGCATATCACTCGAGAACAGCGATAGGACCAGAATCTCGTTATCACAGTTTTAAACTGGAAACCCTTGCTATTATATATGCCTTGCGTAGTTTCAGGGCATACTTAGAAGGATCTATATCTATTTCTATATATCTACATATATATATATATATATATATATATATATATATATATATATATATATATATATATATATATATATATATATATATATATATATATATATATATATATATATATATATATTATAAGTTAACACGCGCCCGGTCATCGACAGCGTCAGGTCATCGCCAGGTGTAAAACACCTTCACAGCAAAATTCATCGAAACTGCAAATTGCAGTCAGACGCCGCATCAGCGATTTGTAGCAAATAAATACCACTCATAATCGATTGTACTAGTTGTTAAGAATTTGTAATTGTGAAATAAAGACGCAAGGTTTTGCCTTGCTGGTATTTTTTTAAAGAAACTCGACGGAGTTTTATTAACTTATATATATATATATATATATATATATATATATATATATATATATATATATATATATATATATATATATATATATCTATATATCTATATATCTATTTATCTATATATCTATATATATATATATATATATATATATATATATATATATATATATATATATATATATATATATCTATATATATCTATATATCTATATATATATCTATATATATATCTATATATATATATATATATATATATTTATATATATATATATATATATATATATATATATATATGTATAGTGTGAATTAGACTGTAGTCCGATTTTTTTATCCAGCTATTCAACATATTTTTTATCAGAC
This sequence comes from Nemotelus pantherinus, assembly GCA_963978885.1. Classification (NCBI taxonomy): domain Eukaryota; kingdom Metazoa; phylum Arthropoda; class Insecta; order Diptera; family Stratiomyidae; genus Nemotelus; species Nemotelus pantherinus. The sequence continues at coordinate 61,052,115 of OZ022265.1, forward strand.
TGCTCGTTATGCATTGCTTTCAAAGCGCGTATTTGAATATTTGTGCAGTTAAAACATGTCCAAATAATACCTGCTCATCAAATCGTTTATATTATTATAATTTTTTATATTATTAACTTGTGTTCTACTCATATCTAAATTGCCTCCAGAAATTTTCAAACCAATTTAATATACAAATTATGCGCCCCTATGCATCATATTCTTACTTACGCCACTGACCTCCGACAGTCCTCGCGCCATCTTGAAAAAGTAAAATCCAGTTGCTGTCAAAGTGTCGTGTTCAAAGACGCCAATTCGCGGATCGCTAAATTCTTTACTTTGCGTGTTTGTTATACTTGAAACTCCCGGGAGTTCGTTTATATACTGGTGGAAAGTTTCTTGTGAATTAACATTTCAAAAGCAGGAAAAAGCTAGTTGTTTGGGCGATGTCTTGCTGCTCAGTTGTCTTTGCCTTTTTTAATAGCTTTAATCCATGCCGCGTCTATTTCTAATATTCTGGTGCTTTTGCATACTTTCCTCAGTCACGTATCATAATTCGTTTTGTAAAAAGCCTCTTTTTAATAGTTGTTTCTCATCGATTTCTATTGTGTGTCGGTAGTTTGTTTACGTTTGCTTTACGTGGCTACCAAAATTTGACAGCAACCGGATTTTTCGCTCCCATATAGTGATGGAGGAAAGGCAAGGGGGAAGGCATTAACTCGCGACACACACCTACAGGCGTTTACAGTGTCTCTGCTACTCTTAATATCTTTATACTCAAAGATTTCTACTACCTCACTGGCTTTAACATGCTTTTTGCGCGAGAGGATTGAAGGCAACGACCTAGAAGATACTTGGAGAGGCGGTTATAGTGTACATATGAGAGTAGAAAACTAAGAGGAGCGGGCTACCTCACCCTTCTGGCCCTACATCCAATGTGTGTAATAGGACAAAAACGCTCTCTTCGATTCTCTCGGGCTTGGGCCTACTTGGGCTTAGCTATCAAAATCTTTGTCAGTCGTACGCGGTGTCGGTAGTGTCTCCAAGTAAAGTGAATTTCAAACGTAAATAATTGTGTTGTGCGGTGGTGATTTTTCTTAAAAAACTAATTTTTTAAACACTATAAGCCCTTAGTTTCATATAACGACGCGAAATTACATAAGCAATCCGTAAACTTTAAGTGATACTGAGTCAAAAGTGTGTCGTGGGTTCATGCTGAATTCGGCGAGGATTTGGTGTCTTAGGAGTCTGTTTTTACAGGTAAGTGAGTGTTGATATACGTAATCCGGGTTTCGCGTGTAAAATATTTGTCCGGCATTGTGCGTGTTTCTCGAAAAATAAACATAAAAGTAGCGAGCAAACCGTTTGTTTACATTTTCGTGAATGACAGTTGCACAGCCATGTTTGATTTGTCTTTGGTCAGTGGCGTAACCAAATATATTTATATCCGGCTAGAGAAAAATACCGAAAAATTTCAATAAAAAAATGTTCATGTGTCGAAACTAATTTTAGTGAAATATAAGTGAGAAATAATATTATTATAACAATTTAGGTATTAGTGATAAAAAGTGAGTGTAAAGTGAAAAACATTGAAATAAAATTAAATGTTAGCAAAGCAAAAGATAAGTGTCGATTGTTCTGAACTTAGAAAAAAAGTGAACTATAAAGATTGTGAGAACTAAGCAAGCCCTAATTCTGCCCAAGCCCGGTTGTAAAAGGAAAAAAGGGGCTGGAAAATTTAAAATAAAACACAATAGATCTGCTGCATATGTTTAGTAGGGTTAAGTTTTTTATGAAAACATGTGTTTAGTTTCACAAACATGCAATGCCGGAAACTCGTTTAACTTTGTATTCTACGTATTATTCACTATCGTCCCAGAATTCGACCACTTCTGAATTTCAGGGTTTTTATACATTGCGAAAAATGTGATGTCGAAATATACTGCCACCGTTAATATACTCACAGATTTCAGAAACCGCACATGGGGTTAAGCGATAAAATGTAATTTCACCTAAAAACATCAAACTGAAAATACAAACCTAAGATTGCATATCAAATTCAAAATTTTGCGCCACACAATTGCCCCCGCTCTAACCACAAAAACTCTTATTACCTACGCCTTAGTCATTTTATGATAGTGTTTGCATTTTTTGTTTATATCATTGATATAAAAGTATAGAGAATATGGGCATAGCGAAATTTTTGTTGCCATTTTTTGGATTGTTTGATAGTTGTAGTGAATACATGGATCTGGCATAAAAATACAAAGGTGTAGTGATTATACGATTTCGTATAATTAAAGGGGCCAATATATTTTAAATATATTAAAATGGTGTTTCGATTTAACTGGAAGAATTTAATAGTAAAACACATTCACAATATCTATGAACGGTTAATGATGAAATACGTGGAAATTTTATTTATTAACATTTGTGATGAACTCAAATAAAAGAAATTGAATCAATGATTTGAATAAATTTCTGAATTTTATCCCGAGAAAATGCAACACAAATCAATGCGCGTTATTAAATTTATAAACCAATGTTATTGATAATAATAACTTCTGTTCAAATCATTTATCAACCATAAACTCAGAATATTTAAAATGCATTTTAATATACGAATCTTACCACAGAACCAAATCTTAAGTTACCAGCCCCCCTCCTCCTTTTGCAACCGGGCTTTGGACCGGCGTTGGCGGATTTACGGCTTCCCTTGGATAATTTAATTCATAATATAATCCGGGTTATTATTTAGAAGCATAGAGAATAGTAACATTCGAAAATATGTGAGAGATTAGATCTGTTCGCGTACTGCAGCAGCAACATATTTTTGCAGCTGGCTTCTTTCTGTGGCAAAATTTGGGTGGCAGCAAGAGTGCTAAAACGACTTGCTGTGAATCTATTTTAATATAAGGTGCGTTTTTTTGCACACCCGAGCAGATCCAAATTTGTTAAGTATATTGAATACAATAACAATTTTGTTGTTGTATTCAATACACTTAACAGATATTGATCTGCTCGGGTGTGCAAAAAAACGCACCTATATTATAATAAATTCAGGTACGTGAACACACCTATTAGAATCTTCAATATGATTTTCCTTCAATATGATTTAGCGTAAGTTTTTGTTAGTTAATTTCAAATACAGCAGATTGTAAAATATTTTAAAAATTCAATCGTAGTTTCCATTCTCTGGGAAAAAAACACAATATAACTTATTCCCCAGAACATTTATCACTTCCACTTACTAATGCAATTTGCACTTTTTATAATGATGCAATTGCGATATCCAAGACAGTTAAGGCTACGATTTTGAATACATATTCTGCAAACAACAATTTCAAAACATTCATTTAAATATAGACCATTTATAAGAGTACTAAAGGACATTACAATACATTTACGTGTGCATGATCTTTGCATATCTATATATATATATATATATATATATATATATATATATATATATATATATATATATATATATATATATATATATATATATATATATATATATATATATATATATATGTATATATATATATATATATATAATATAAATATATATATATATATATATATATATATATATATATATATATATATACATATATATATATATATATATATATATATAAATATATATTTATGTATATATATATATAAATATATATATATATATATATGTAAATATATATATATATATATATATATATATATATATATATATATATATACATATATATATGTATATATATATATATATATATATATATATATATATATATATATATATATATATATATATATATGTATATATATATATTTATTTATGTATATATTTGCACATATTTGCGATAGAGGTGCAAAAACTCAGCTATTCTCACAGCTTTGCACCTCCCTCCTCTTTTCTCAACCGGGCTTGGGACCGGCTATGGCAGATTTACAATGCTCGTTACATAATTAATTGTTATTTATTGGCTTCAGAAACTTCAATTTTACTATTTCATTTTCTATTTTCATGTACCTGAGCATATGCTGAAAATGCCCCCTTTCATTATTTAGTTTAGTACCCGCTTTGACCTACTTACAAAGTCAACATGTCACACTGCTTAAAATGTAAACAAACCGGGTGATGTTTTCGTTCTCGCGATAATTGCCAAGCTATCATTAAACGCAAACGAAATAAACAGGCGTATTTGAAATTTAAACACTTCACGCATTCTCTAACAAAAGCTATATTTTAAAAATATTAAACCGTTCACTCATTAACTTTATTTTCTTTCACCACAACCAAACCGCACAACATAAAACCTGCTTTACCTAATTCTGTATACACATTAGCTTAATGAAATAATCACTCGACACTGCCACTCATATGCGCACGACACTAAATGCAATATTTTTTTGAATGCAGCTCCCGATCACGAATTATAAAGCGTTTTATAAATGCGCGGCTTGAAGACAATCGATTTTATGAAACGAAAATTGACAGTCCCAGTAACTGGAACGATGCTGGAACACCTGAGATTGTCAGAACACTGCATTCTCACCCATATTAATACAATTGTTTCTGGCAACAGTCACGGACAGTATACGTATATGCTATTCGCATATCCTCTATACTTTTATATCAATGGTTTATATG
>OZ022265.1:61061944-61079444 GCA_963978885.1 Nemotelus pantherinus
AAATATCGAATGCCAACTTCAGATCTGTACCAAATCGTACTGGTATCACAAATGCAGGTGTATACGATAAAGCATAGAAACAAATTTCCGATTTGATGAAAAAAGTATAATCCGGCCTAGTCTTGGTGATTACTCAAATAAAGGGGGTGCAATCGACAAACAAAAATGGCGACTAGTCATCGACTACCGTAAGCTAAAAGATAAAAATCATCACTGACCGCTACTGCTAGCCAAATGTCTCAGATATTCGTGTTCTATTGTTTTATGTCGTTCCATAACTCGAAGTTTTCAACGACAGTCCAACATTAGGAGAGTGCCTATTAATTTGAATAGAGAACATTGTATTGTGCACTACAATACTACCATTTTTTATTAAACCCATGGAGACTAATTTATTAATGGTGAAATAACGCACCTACCTTCATGCGATTTTTACATCCCATTGACCCGGGTCCAGCCGGAGTGTGCGCCTTCTTCACAAACTCCTAAGCAAGCGCCGCATTCGGAATCGATCTCTCGCCAGTTAAAATAACGATTACATACCGGATAGCTTATAAACCACAGCCACTGCGGAGCTCCCGCTAAGGGGGCCTCTCCCAACGACAGGATCTACCTACGAAGTAGCTAGGGGCTACACCTGCCCCCACAGTACCAATACTTAGTCAAATATGTCGTGCAGACCAAGTGACAGTTTTCTTTCGGGTGAAGCAGACATTTTTTAGTATGAAGACATGAAAGTCGTTATTCATACAGATGTTCTCCGGAGCACTTGTCCATGGTCGTGATTTAAAGCCGGGACTTAATGTTGCTCTGAGATTTTACTAATTTTCGAAGAAAATTAGTATTAAACTCACTTCGCCGAAAATTCATATTTCTTTATATATATACACATATACATACATATATATATATATATATATATATATATATATATATATATATATATATATATATATATATATATATATATATATATATATATATACATATATATATATATATATACATATATATATATATATATATATATATATATATATATATATATGTATATATATATATATATATATATATATATATATATATATATTTATATATATATATATATATATATATATATATATATATATATATATATATATGTATATATATATATATATATAAATATATATATATATATATATATATATATACATATATATATATATATATATATATATATATATATATATATATATATATATATATATATATATATATATATATATATATATATATACATATATATATTTATATCAGCAAATTGATTAATAGAGATAATCTCTGGAGTGGCCGATCCGATTGAGCTGAAATTTTCGGAGGACGTAGATGTATATAGTAGGTAGGTCCATGACTTGCTGAAATTCAGATATCTTAAACCTTTTGGCGGCGGCGAGCGTTTTAGTGACTTTTGAGGTACTCCTATATTTCCAAGCAGTGTAAATTTTTCTTAAAAAAAGGATAGGAAATGAAAACTTATTATGTTCTTAGCTTGCCTATGATAAAGAATATATATATATATATATATATATATATATATATATATATATATATATATATATATATATATATATATATATATATATATATATATATATATATATATATATATATATATATATATATATATATATATATATATATATATATATATATATATATATATATATATATATATATATATATATTAGGGCGGGCCAATTTGTATGGAGCCGAAAAATTTTATAAAAAATTTTTATATATATCTTTATACATATATATATATATATATATATATATATATATATATATTAGGGCGGGCCAAATTTTGTGTCGATTAGACCTGCCCCCTAGGATGATTCTATGGACAATTCTAAGCAACTTTGCTGAAGGAACCATAGGTCTATCTCGATTTTCGAGTCTCCCACTTTTCCCTATAACATCATTTTGATTCAAAATTCGTTTTTTTATTCATCGTTATATTATCTTTTTTATGTGTATATGGGGGGTTTTTGGGGTCGAGAAATTCATTTCTGATCTTTATTTTTACCTATGACTACCGCCAGAGGGCGTTTCATGCATATTTTAACTATTTTTCGTCTATTTTCCGAGAAAAATTACAAGTTTTTCGGTCAAATTGATCTTTATTTAATTTTTTTCAATGAAAATTCAAATTAAAAAATAAGAACATGTGTAAAAAATAAAAAAAATGAATTTAGTGAGAAAAAAAGCGACAAAGTGTTGTTGCTTTCAAGTCAACAACGCATTTATTTAAAAAAAAACATCGGTAAAACATCATTACCGACATATTTTGTGAAAGAGCACAACACAATGACATTTATGAGTGTTCAGTTCATTAGTGTTTGAGCATCATTTCAGTGAAAGTGAATTATAAATTTCCTGCCAGTGAATAATTGTGAAATTCAAAAAGAATTAAAAGGTATGTGTTAAAATTTTGTAATTTAATACACATAGGCATCGATGTTGTTCTCTTGCTTGGTTACTTTTTTCTGAAATATGTAATACATTGTAATGTATTTATATGTATAGCATGTAGGAATAATGTGCGTTGGAATAATGTATTAACTGGTCCTTAGAGGCGAAATGTCGGTTGACATATGAGTAAATGCTGTTGATCACATATGAGTTATGCCAATTTGTAGGTGGAAAAAATATATTCGAACCAAATGTTTTGAAATATACTAATTTCAGTTTTTTAAAATTTTTTTAGTAAAATTATACAATGGATCCAAATGCATTGCCGTCTACATCTCAAACCGCAACAACATCAACAAGTACCGAAAGTCATTTGAAGCATTTGCCTTCGCACGATGTTGCTGTTTTTGGTGCATCTTGTGATTTGAGTGGACTCGATCTGCCAACGAAACAGGATATTTTAAGATGTTTTTTTTTCTTGGCCGAACGTGCTAAACTCCAAAACAAAATGTTTTCGTATAAAACATTCGTACCGCACGTAACAGACAAATTGATTGAAATTTGGAGTCAACTTAATGTTGAAATTCTAACCAAACAAAGTGTTGTTAGAAAATTGGGTACATTGATTGACAAGTATCAAATCGAAACTAAACATTCAAATATCGCCTCATTCAGAACGTTCGAGCAATCTACAAAAGAATTATTTTACATCGGCAAATGTCAATGTGACTTGAAAGCAGAATTATGCTCATGTGGATTGATTCCAGATCATTTGAAAGAGTTCATGCGAGATCAAAATAATGACAGAAGATTGACGATACCGGAATTCGTGCTAGAAGTTGAAGAGCCAGCACCAACGTCAACAATAATACCAACAAGCGTTGAACAGAGCCATTCAGCATATGAACCAAGTACTGATATAGATCAGCCAAGTTCAAATCCACAAGATATTCCGCCAATGATACGAGGACCGTATACTCCCAGATACGATGCTTCGAACTTCGCTGCGATGTGTGATCGATTTGGTGTGTCTGATAGAATAGCAGCAGCACTCGCAACATCTCTTATGCAAGACATTGACGTAAAAGATGCACATGGCAATCCTATCATCATGGATAAAAATAAAGTGCGTCGAGAAAAGGCCAAATGCAGAGAAGAACTGCTTCGTAAGCAGTATGATGCATCCAATTTGATAGCATTTTCATTCGACGGCCGAAAAAATGATGCTTTAACAATGGAAAAAATCGATGAGAAGTTGCATGCAAGGATGGTGAAAGAACCACATCTAGTTGTTTTGAAGGAACCAAATTCTCAATTGATAGGCTACACAAAAGTCGAAAATGAAGATGCTGAACACAAATTGATGACATTTAATGCATTCTTCGTCGAAAAAGAAATTGCTCTCGATGCATTAATCGGCATATGCTGTGATGGTGAGCCAACAAATACTGGCGTAAGAAATGGGATTTTGCGTCGATTTGAATTGCATTTGAATAGACCGCTGCATTGGTTTGTGTGCATGCTGCACTTTAACGAGCTGCCATTTCGTCATTTGTTTGACACTTTGGAAAGATCATCGACCACTGGACCACGAACAACAACTGGAACGTTGGGCAAACAAATTGAAACTTGTGAAAATCTTCCGGTATGTATCATTTGTCATTTTTCTCATCGATTTTTTCCATTATTAAATGGTAAAATTTAATTCATCTCATTTCTTTTTTTTCAGCTTGTAGATGAATTCGAGATAATCGTGCTAGAGAACATGCCACCTGATTTAGATCCATTTGAATTATCCACCGATTCAAAGTACTTATACAAAATGGCCAATGCAATTTCGAATGGTGTTGTTCCTGCGGATTTATCTCACAATAAACCAGGACCAATAGCACATTCACGTTGGCTCACCAAGGCGAATAGATTGTTGCGGTTGTATGTGTCAACTGAAAATCTATCAAGGAATTTGAAAATTTTGGCAACATACATAATGAAAGTGTATGTGCCGATGTACTTCAACATCAAGTACTATAATTCGGTGGTCTTCGGTAGTGTATTATTTTACAAATTCATTCGTTGGACACAATATTTGGATACAAATCTACGCGGAGTTGTGAATAATGTCATTAAAAACAATTCATATTACGCACATTCCGAAAATATTTTGTTAGCGATGTTATTTGATGATAAAAAAGAGACACGAAAAATCGCAATCAAGAAAATTTTACACTACCGAAGAAATCTGTACGACCCGGCACATCTTAGAGTTTATCAAAAACCTTTGATAAACTTCAATTGTACAGATTATACGAATATGATTGATTTAAATAGATATGATGTCTTATTCGAACCACCGTTTACGTATAGCATTCCGTATGATCATTTGGAACAATATTTAGAATGCGATGATCCACCATTGCCTGATCCAAGAATTCCGGTACACATACAAGCAACGGAAAGACATGTTCAATTGCTGGCTAGCGTTTCTAAACGTGTTTTAGAAAAGAGTCGACACAGTGTTATGGCAGTTACATCAGAAAGCCGTGCAAAATACCCCCGACTTGAAAGCAAAAAAGACTTTCAAAAATAAGTTATTTCGCTTTTCTTCCACTAAATTCATTTTTTTTTTATTTTTTACACATGTTCTTATTTTTTAAGTTGAATTTTTGTTGAAAAAAATAAAATAAAGATCAATTTTACCGAAAAACTTGTAATTTTTCTCGGAAAATAGACGAAAAATAGTTAAAATATGCATGAAACGCCCTCTGGCGGTAGTTATAGGTAAAAATAAAGATCAGAAATGAATTTCTCGACCCCAAAAACCCCCCATATACACATAAAAAAGATAATATAACGATGAATAAAAAAACGAATTTTGAATCAAAATGATGTTATAGGGAAAAAATCTTTTTTTGAAAAGTGGGAGACTCGAAAATCGAGATAGACCTATGGTTCCTTCGGCAAAGTTAGAATTGTCCATATAATCATCTTAGGGGGCAGGTCTAATCGACACAAAATTTGGCCCGCCCTAATATATATATATATATATATATATATATATATATATATATATATTTATATATATATATATATATGCATATTTATATATATATGTATATATATATATATATATATATATATATATATATATATATATATATATATATATATATATATATATATATATATATATATATATGTATACATATATATATATATATGTATATCATATATATATGTATACATATATATATATATATGTATATATATATATATATATATATATATATATATATATATGTAAACATATATATATATATATATATGTATATGTATATATATATATATATATATATATATATATATATATATATATATATATATATATATATATATATATATATATATATATATGTATATATATATATATATATATATATATATATATATATATATATATATATATATATATGTATATATATATATATATATATATATATATATATATATATGTATATATATATATATATATATAATATATATATATATATATATATATATATATATATATATATATATATAAATATATATACAGGGTGTCCCATAACGCAACGTCAAGCCGGAAAGGGGTGATAGGGCAGGTGGTGACAGTAATCAGAAAACTATTTAAAAAAAATTTAGCTGCGTATTTTTTGAGATATTCGCTTTTGAAAAAAAATTGAAAAAATGCGTACCCTGTGACAATCTTTTCACTGCTACATCTACAAAATTTTTTTTTTTTTTAATTTTCTTTTTATAATATAACCCCAGATAAATGCTCTTTAAATTACAGCCAAAAATTAAAAAAATTGCTGTTTTAGTTTTCAGTGAAATAGCACTTCTTTCACCAAAGATGTACTAAAAAATAACTCTTCACCCAACTTCATCTAACCGTACTGAAAAAAAAATGTACTAAGATATTTTGGCAAGTAGCTTTAAAAGATAGTCTACTAAGTCCTAATTCCAAAATGGTATTACACTTGCTTCTTAATGACTTAATTGAGATGAATATAAATTTTCTAACAGTCCGACATCCTAAGTTTGTTTTCGCACTATTTGATATAAGTTGAAATTAGAAATCAATTATTGAACAGAAATTACTTACTTTACTTATAAAAGGTGTTCGAAATGCTTGCCATCAGCGGCAATGCAGGCTCTGCATCTTCTTAAGAACGACCTTGAAATTAGGCGGGCAAAACTTCTTGAGTTTATTTCGTCGACCGCTTTTCTAATTTTAGTACGTAGCTCTTCTAAGCTTTGTATTTCAGTGGAATAGACTTTTTCCTTTATTGCGCCCCAATAAAAGAAATCCAAAGGATTTAAATCGGGTGAACGAGCTGGCCACGAAATTGTTCCACCCCGTCCTATCCACCTCTCGGGATACTCACTGTTGAGAAATTCCCGTACACTTCGAGCATAATGTGCTGGGCAGCCATCATGCTGGAAATACATGTTTCCATAAATCCTCAGTGGTACGTCGTCCAATAGTTGTGATAATTGGTTTTCCAACATATCCAGATAAACTTCGGCATTCAAATTCCCCGCAAGCTCAAATGGCCCAACAACTGAACCATTAAGAATGCCCGTCCACATGTTTATTTTAAATCGGTGTTGAGATTTGTTCTGTCGCATTAGATGCGGATTCTCCACGTGCCACTCGTGCAAATTATGGAGATTCATGTAGCCATCCTTGGTGAATGTTGACTCATCCGTCCAAAGAATTTCGTCAAAGAACCGCGGATTTTCTCTATACTTCTCCAGCATAGTTTGACAAAACTGAATTCTCTCCGGGTAATCTCGCGGAAGGAGACTTTGTACACGTTGTACATGGTATGGATGAAGTTGGTTTCTCCTTAGAATTCGCTGAACTGAGCTCTTGGGTACTCCTGTAGTCATCTGAATGGCACGCACCGAGGTTGACGGTTCTTCTTCAACTGCTTCCAATACAGTGTCCTCGTAGAGATTCCAAGGTCTTCCCGCACAAGCCATTCGATGGGGCAAGTGACCCTCTGAAAATGCCCGATGCACGTTTATGAACACTCGATGATCTGGATACCGTTCAACATTTGGGTACCTCTCACGATAAAGTCGTGCTGAAGCAGAAGCATTGGATCTGCATTCCCCATAAATTAGGTGCATATTAGCATATTCCTGTGCACTATATCTAAACGGCATTATGGAATTCACACTTTACACTTTCAATAAACGGAACTACGGGAGTATTCTCTTATTTGCTAGAAAAATGCACACTTATCAAATGACCGTAATCCACTATAATGCCACGCAAATAGCAAAATAACATAACTACGCATCTAATTTTTCCATCGACCTATAGGTAACGGTTTTTAAGAAGAATAAAGTGCATTAAAATCATTTCAAATAACTAATAGCAATTAACTGGGAATTGGTTCTCTCCAAGGTAAAAACGTTATTTTTCCTTAATTAAGAAATAAAGAAGCCAGTGTAATACCATTTTGGAATTTGGACTTAGTAGACTATCTTTTAAAGCTACTTGCCAAAATATCTAAGTACATTTTTTTTTCAGTACGGTTAGATGAAGTTGGGTGAAGAGTTATTTTTTAGTACATCTTTGGTGAAAGAAGTGCTATTTCACTGAAAACTAAAACAGTAATTTTTTAATTTTTGGCTGTAATTTAAAGAGCATTTATCTGGGGTTATATTATAAAAAGAAAATTAAAAAAAAAAAAATTTTGTAGATGTAGCAGTGAAAAGATTGTCACAGGGTACGCATTTTTTCAATTTTTTTTCAAAAGCGAATATCTCAAAAAATACGCAGCTAACTTTTTTTTAAATAGTTTTCTGATTACTGTCACCACCTGCCCTATCACCCCTTTCCGGCTTGACGTTGCGTTATGGGACACCCTGTATATATATATATATATATATATATATATATATATATATATATATATATATATATATATATATATATATATATATATATATATATATATATATATATATATATATATATATATATATATATTGTTACGCGATGCTAAGCGGCAGATTGGGCGCCATCTGCCCAAGGCGAACAAGAAATTGCAGAAGGCCGAAACGACACAAAAAAATGAATCCTGCCGAGGATTCGCCGCCACAACACGAGAACTTTACCGCATGAGGGCGGTAGAAATTGAGAACATTTAAAGACCCGACTAGGTCACCGGCGGTAACTAACTAGTATTGAAAGGAACGACATGTCCGCGTCCAAGTGACAAGTCCGCTCCCACTCACGCACACTCACACACCTGAAACATCACACGCACATTTTTATTTTAATAATTCATGTTGTTCGTATTTACGTTATAAACATTCATTTGTTTATTAATAAAACATATTCTGAATGAAGTTAAGACATATCAACATTATAAAAAAAAATATTTATTTTGTAAAAAAAAAATATTTGTTCACTTCACTATAATCTTACGTTTAACAAACAGATTTAATATTCCGTCATCATTGGATTTGTAAATAATATTTGTTTTGATTCTTGGTCACTTATTTTCATAATTGTTTTGTAAAGATATTTATTTCTTCTTTCGCTTTACTCATTAAATGTCCGCATTTAACATCTAGGGTTCTTCTCACCGTAGTGTAACCAAAACGCACCATGTATTTATAAAAAATTTAGAACTATAAAGACTTTTAAACACAACCATCGCTAATGACATGCAAATTTAGCGCGAACACTATTAATGCTAATTTAGTATTTGGCATCGTCAATGTGATTTGAGAATGCAATCTTAACAGCGTTAGAACATGGTTCTATATTTCCCAAGTATCAAATTTTCAAACCTAATGCTTCTCAATGGCCTCCTAACTTTCGCGCCTTCGATGGACAGTATCATTCCAGAAATTCGGTCGGTGCGAAAACAGAGCCACCCTTCACTAGAATACGTCGATCACTACAGAAACTTATTTCGGGTACTATTTCGATCCCTCTGGAACACATGATGAAGAAATTCGACAGGTTAGAGAGTGTCCGGTGGCCCGATAATGTGGACTTCCCATCGAAATATTCATTGTCGTCAATTAATCCAGATGAAAACCCTTCCAATGGATTTTTGTTCAGCTCAGCTAATTTCTTTTTCAGTAATAACGACGATTGAGGTTCTGACATTTCACTAAAAAGAATGGATATATTTTCTTTGTTTAAGTGAAAATAAATTAAGACTCGACGACCAAGACGGCTGTGGAAACGCGCGTTTTTTAGAAATGGTAGATAGAGATCCTAAACGGTTCAGATTATCCGCACAAACGTATTTCTTCAACAACCGATAACGTGGAAAATCAAGATTTTCCAGAGGATTTTCTCACAATCGTATCTGACCTTTAGATTCGGGATGTAACTGTGTACCAAATTCACTTTTTTCTACTCAGAGAACCGTGCAAATAAAGAAAAACTCTCAATTCGCATTCGACAATGACGACGACCTCCTTGGTCTCAATCTTCTCACGGTCCCAACTCGACTCTCTTTTTTCTTGACGCTAACCGCTCGTCCCCTGCCAATCCACCACGCATTGCTCATCGCAATGGAATCTAATTGAAACGTTGCCTTATAAGGCGAAACCGGGAATCGAGAAATCGATGGATGGGGAATTAATATTCACACGAGGTGAAAAGGAATAAATCCATTCAGATGCCTGACACCGAGTAATGCCTATCCGCAGGAGCAAGAAAAAAATGTTTTCTAAGGGTGTGGTTATTTGTAACCAAAGGTGAAAAATTTTCAATAAAATTATATCAATAATTTTCATTGAATGGCAAAAAAAATGAATTTCAATGAACATTAGGCCAAATAGTGTTCATTGTAGGCGCAGTGAAGAAATGAATGGAGGTCACGTAAAAATTGTGGAGAATCCTAAAAAAACTGTAGTTTTAGAAAAACACGGAGAAGAAAGGTAAATTTATGCTGCCATGAGTGAAAAAGGTGCGTAAGTGTTGGAGCGGGCGCAACAAACGTGGGGACGACCTCGCCCTGAGAAGAGTCTCCTAGCTAAAGCCGGGCAAAAGAACTCGATTGCTCAAGCAAAGACAACACTGATACCATGAACATGCAGCTTGAATGTAACTTATTAGGCTGAATATTTAAGGGGAGAGCACAAGTGTGGATAATATACCAAGCATAAGTGAACGATGAGAAAAGTAACACGAAGACATGCCTCAAGTACGAATGTCCTGAGTGTGGAATATTCCAAGATGTTTACCCTTTAAATCCTCCAGTTCATACGAAACCTGACCCACTGAGCGAACCACTTTCGCCTGCACAAATTTCGGGGCTAATTTAGCTGCGAATCCCTCTGCCGCACTACTCAAAACGTGATTGCGAACATATACCAGTTGACCTGGTGAAAAGAAACGTGTTCGAACGCGTAAGTTGTACCGGCGTTGGCCCTTGGCGTACGCGTCCGCAAGTCTGACACGTACTCGCTCGTGAATTCTCCTCAATCGATCGCTCCGAGCGGACAATCCGACTTCGCCATTTTCGAATGACGATAACTGTCTTAACAGATTATAATCTGAACCATGTTTGACAGCCCGATATCCGAACATAAGGAAATGCGGCGAACATCCCGTAGACTCATGAATAACATTGCGAAATGCTGCACACGACTCCCTGAGATGCTCGTCCCATCCCCGATGGTCCTCACCAATATATGCTCGGATAGCAGACAAAACAGACTGGTTAGCCCTCTCAGAAGCGTTCGATTGCGGAGAATACCGAGGAGTGAAAATGTGTGACACACCATAATCCTGCATCAATTGTGCGAAATGTTTGGACGTGAACTGCACACCGTTGTCAGAATGTATAACCTCAGGTACACCAAAAGTGTGAAAGATATCAAGGAGAGAATTAACAACATACTCTGCAGTAGCTTTGGGCATAGCTTTTAACCAAATGAATTTAGTATAGTGATCTAGCACTATGAAGAGTTGGGTATTTCCGCTTTTGGATCGTGGATAAGGCCCTAAAAAGTCGATAAAAAGTCGTTGCATCGGCCTATCAGAAACACGTTCTTGACCCATAGGAGGTCTCAAGACTTGATGACATGGTTTGACTTGTTTACAAGTAACGCAATTGGAAATGTATGTCGAAACGTCTTTAGTGAGAGTAGGCCAATAATAATAGCGGCGAAGAATTTCAGTGGTCTTGCGTGTGCCACAATGAGAAGAAGTTGGACGGTCATGTGCCTGAGAAATTAGCTTTTGTTGTTGACTGCCCGGAACCCATAATTTGGTTCGGGGGATATCTACATCGATATCCGAAATACCTCCAGTATTTATGAAAATTTTTCCGTCACGAACACAGAGATTAGAAAACCGTTCAGGTTGTTTAGAGATGAGAAGAATGCGCTCCAAATAACTGGGTTCCAAAAACGCGGAATCAGGAAGAAGTTCGCTAATGTGAGTGTGCTCAGGTAAAAACGCCAAAGAAGAAACGGAAATACTTTCAATTCGCTCGTGTATTCGAGATAATGCATCAGGGACGGTGTTTGCAGAGCCTTTACAATGTTGGATTGAAAAATTGAAACCTTGCAGTTTCAGGCTCCAACGGGCCAATCTGCCAGACAAATCCTGCTGACTCATCAACCACTTTAAACTAGCGTGGTCCGTAATGACCGTGAATGGTAAGCCTTCAATGTATGCGCGGAATTTCTTCACGCTTTGAACTGCAGCTAAACACTCAAGCTCAGTAATGGTGTAGTTTTTCTGAGCAGAAGTGAGCTTAGCGGACATGAAGGCTATAGGATGTTCATGACCATTCTCGTCCTTTTGAAAAAGGACGCTACCTATGCCGGTAGTGCTAGCATCGCATTGAATGAAGAAAGGTATAGAAAAATCAGGGTTAATGAGAACAGGGGCAGAAACTAAGGCTTGTTTAATCTGCTGTAAGGAATTTTCTGCTGCGTCAGTCCATTTAAAAGAAGATTTGCCCTTTAGAAGATCGGTCAAAGGTGCCGTAATGGAGGCGAAACGACTGATAAATCTTCGGTACCAGCCGGCCATCCCCATGAATCGCCTTATGTCTCTAGCTGACTTAGGTGTTGGATAGTCAACGATGCTAGAGACTTTTGATGGATCGGTTTCTAGTATTCCATCACTAACTATATAACCCAGATACTTTATTTCTCTCTGGATGAACTTGCTTTTCTCGACATTAATTGTCAAACCAGCAGCTGATAATAGATTAGCAACTGTGGTGAGTAAGTCGATATGTTCGTCAAAAGAGGAACTAGTGATAAGCAAGTCATCCAGATAAACGAAGATCTTGTCATGTAGCTCATGAGGGATTACCTTGTGCATAAGACGACACATGGTCTGTGGAGCGTTGCAAAGACCAAAAGGCATAACTTGGAAGTGGTATAAAGGACGACCTGGAACCGTGAAGGCTGTTTTCTCCTGAGATTCAGGATCGAGAGGTATCTGCCAAAAGGCGTCCTTTAAATCTAAGCTGGTAATAAACTTAGTGGACCTTAATCGCGCGAGCAGACCGTCTATTAAGGGTAAGGGATAGGCGTCTTTAATGGTGACTTCGTTAAGCCGTCGTGCATCAAGACATAAGCGCACTTTACCAGGTTTACGAACTAAAGTGACTGGAGCGCTCCAAGAACTCTTACTCTCACAAATAACCCCTAACGAGAGCATACGATCCAGTTCTTGGTACAATAAGTCTTGCACGACTGGAGAAATAGCGTAATGCCTTTGCTTAACGGGTTTAGCGGACCCAGTGTCTATGTGATGCGAAACCAAATGCGTCTTTCCAAGACCAAGTTTATTGAAAGACGGGAATTTGTCAATTACTTCCTGTAATTGGTGCTCTTGGTCAGCTGATATTTTATGAAATATCGAAGAATCCTCAAGAGAGGCAGAAGGAATGGTTTCAAGAAGGGCACCTACAGTAGGCATTTGCACTGGTGCTATGTTGAATGTGTTCCAGAAGTCGATCCCGAGATATAGCTTGTTAGCTAAAGAAGGGACTACTAGAAACCGTAAATTTTTTGTTTCGGAACCGTACCGAACTGGAACATAAATATATCCGAGGACAGATTCAGGCTGTCCAGACGCAGTTTGAATGTTAGCCTTCACAGTGTGTATTGTTAGATTCAATTCATTAATTATATCTAACGAACCCTGACCTAACACACTGACGCTAGCTCCACTATCCAACAAACCAGTTAGTTTGTGGTTATTGACGTATATGTCACAATATGGACGAGGATCATTACGAATCTTGTCAGAAAGAATGGAGCTAACAGCTAAGCGACGTAAGGCACGTTTAGCGCGAAAGTAAATAATTGACCGAAGACGTCGATGGAGTCTTTTTGAAGATTTAACGCGAGAGACGACTGAGGGGCCAACAATAGTGGACAGATTACCATAAACGAGAGATTCATGAGGAATATGAAATACAGAGTCAGTCTGAGTTG
Source organism: Nemotelus pantherinus (assembly GCA_963978885.1). Lineage (NCBI taxonomy): Eukaryota > Metazoa > Arthropoda > Insecta > Diptera > Stratiomyidae > Nemotelus > Nemotelus pantherinus. The sequence continues at coordinate 61,075,886 of OZ022265.1, forward strand.
AAATGTTTACAGACTGAAGAATATTTGATGCAGAATGACGAACACACGAGACAGGTGAAATGGAATTGAGAGATCCCGCATCTACTGGCGACGACGAAATTCGGGATCTATATTGGTGGCTGCTTCTTCGGTGGCAGGCCTCGTACGACTGGATTGGTGTTGAATGTTGGGTAAGTTGGGAGCATTTCGATTCCCCAGGTTCGAAATACCCCGGTGGAAGTTTCCCGAAGGGTTGCATTGTGGACAACGCACCTTAAGCGTCCCAGCTTTTCCACACCCAAAACAAAAGATACCTTTGACTGGTGTTGGACAATTCGAAAAAGAGTGACCCATTTCCTTGCAATTCCAACAAACTCGTAGTTCGGAACGTGGAAAAGGAGATTGCGGCGTGAAAGCCTCCACTGAATTGTCGGGATAGTTTGTGGATGCATTGTCCAACTCGTGAACAAAGTGGCTAGGTCGCTGAGGAACGTGAATTCTCTCAGGTTTGTTTAGGTTCCATACAGATTCTACCGACACACAGCATTGAACCAGTTCCTGTGTGTTTGCGAAATAACGACCAGCGAGGTGGTCGCGAAGTCTTCGATTCATATTTCGGTAGACTGTATGCTGAAAATCTATATCTGACATACCCTGACAAAGTTGAAGAGATAATGCTTCCAGTGCATCGAAGAATTCAATAAATGGCTCTTGATTACCTTGAATTCGAGCGTCCATCTGACGTCTAATATCGATATCGACACTGGAAGAAGAGAAACGGTTCAAAAATGAAGAAGTAAGCGAGCTCCAAGTTAGGCTGTGAGAGTGCATCTCGTGGTACTTCCAAAACCACTCGAGTGCTGATCCTTTCAGGAAAATGTGAAACGAATGTGCTAGATCCTCTAGCGAAATATTTTGAGTGTCAGCCATAACTTTGACTCGGTACAAAAAGGACTGCGCACTAAAACTAGATTTAGTGCCATCGAAATAAATGCCCCATTTGGATATGGGTAATGCCAAAACAGAATGATTTGAAAAGCGTCTAGGTGCTCGAAAATTAGAATTTTGTGCTTGATCGTGCGAGGGTGTTTGTGAATTTATTGAATGACAGGGTGCTGAACGAGTAGGGGTAGTAGGTAAATTATTAACATGATCGCGATTAACGGGAGATATGTTATTAGTTGAACCCTGACTATTAAAAGCGAACGTCAGTCGCTGAACTACGTTAACTAGACTATCTAATAAAGAAGACGGATCAGAGTGAGTTATAACTGCTGCTGTCGAACGTGGTGCGGATAAGTGAGGAGGTGAAGCTATTATTTCAGCGGTATCAAGAGGATCGCGCAACTGATCATCCACGAACGGATTGGTGCTGTTTAGATTCGACAATATGGATCGTGGCGCTTGCTCCGGAGTCTGGGAAGAAATTCCCGTATCACGAGACTCTTCGGAGGTGCGTACAGCACTTGTAGCCCCATTAGGGGTAGAAGAACCACGAGGGGAAAAAGAAGATTGACAAGTATTTATTTTTTGCTTATTAACGTTGTGATTGGCCATAATGAAATAATTGCATTATTTTTTTAATGATCTACAAAAAGGTAATTAATCACGAAATTGACCGTTATTATGAGGGTGTTATGAACCGAATTCTACAAGAATGTATCACGCGCCGAAAAGGTGTATAAAAGTGTGTGTGTGAATTAATTGTGTTTGAAAGTTTTACAATAAGTTTACAAAAAATTGTTTCTCTTAATGATAATTAAAGATATTTCCGTGATTCGGATACAATATATATATATATTTAGTGCTTCTAGTGCACTTTCAAAGAAATGGTTTTATTTTAATCAAAACTGTTGATTTTTTTTTTTTTTGTTAAAAAGTTACATCAGAACTTTTAAATTTGTGAACGAACAGTCAAACAGTGCTGTGCATGTGATCTCCCTGAACTAGAGTGCGCGAAAGCAGGAACGGACACGACGCTCGGAAACGTAGCGAGTAACGATGTGGAAAGAAGGACAGATGAAAACAGAAGAAGTTGTATTTGTGTGGTCGTCCGCGATTTCGTTCATGTCTCGAAACTTAACAAGTTGAAAATCCATAAACAAAAGCGAACGACAACACAAATGTTCGGAAAAATGGAGTTTGCTCCAGGCAGAACCGATCTTTGAGCCACAACTCAAAACCCACAAGAGGCGATAGTAGTCAAAAATACGGTATACAACCTCCGCGTGCTCAAAACCCCCGAAAAGGCGACACCGCGGCGTTTACCAGGAACAAACTCACTAGAAACTGAAGACACAGACTGAAATTGAGATGCAGAGAGAATAGTACGAACTGTTGGGCGCCAGCTGCGGTGGCGAACCCTCGACACTAAAATCACCGAAAACTGAGCTGACAATATATGCGAAACGGATATGAAACACGGATGCAAAACGGATATGCGCGTTACACTCAGTGATGAAGATGGATTAACAAATTACAAAAAAAAAGAGCCCATTACGGCAAATGTTTACACTTAGGTGCAACTGAGTGCCCGAAGACAAACGCCACAATACACAATAAAAGACAATCCATCTTCAACACCGAACACAACGCGCAGACCCGAACGATATATTTTTGGCTCCTCGTTTATGAGCACATTAATTTTTCGATACGCGAAACTACTACATACGATATCACACGATATAAACCTTACAACGATACAAAATACGAATACAAAAGTAAAAAAATTTGGGCGCCATTTGTTACGCGATGCTAAGCGGCAGATTGGGCGCCATCTGCCCAAGGCGAACAAGAAATTGCAGAAGGCCGAAACGACACAAAAAAATGAATCCTGCCGAGGATTCGCCGCCACAACACGAGAACTTTACCGCATGAGGGCGGTAGAAATTGAGAACATTTAAAGACCCGACTAGGTCACCGGCGGTAACTAACTAGTATTGAAAGGAACGACATGTCCGCGTCCAAGTGACAAGTCCGCTCCCACTCACGCACACTCACACACCTGAAACATCACACGCACATTTTTATTTTAATAATTCATGTTGTTCGTATTTACGTTATAAACATTCATTTGTTTATTAATAAAACATATTCTGAATGAAGTTAAGACATATCAACATTATAAAAAAAAATATTTATTTTGTAAAAAAAAAATATTTGTTCACTTCACTATAATCTTACGTTTAACAAACAGATTTAATATTCCGTCATCATTGGATTTGTAAATAATATTTGTTTTGATTCTTGGTCACTTATTTTCATAATTGTTTTGTAAAGATATTTATTTCTTCTTTCGCTTTACTCATTAAATGTCCGCATTTAACATCTAGGGTTCTTCTCACCGTAGTGTAACCAAAACGCACCATGTATTTATAAAAAATTTAGAACTATAAAGACTTTTAAACACAACCATCGCTAATGACATGCAAATTTAGCGCGAACACTATTAATGCTAATTTAGTATTTGGCATCGTCAATGTGATTTGAGAATGCAATCTTAACAGCGTTAGAACATGGTTCTATATTTCCCAAGTATCAAATTTTCAAACCTAATGCTTCTCAATGGCCTCCTAACTTT
>OZ022265.1:61084444-61114444 GCA_963978885.1 Nemotelus pantherinus
AATGGTTTTGAATTTGTTGCGTCACTCCCAATGCTCCTGCCAATTCTTGTTGCGTTTGACACGAGTCTTGATCAAGTAATGCCTCCAATTCTGCATCTTCGAAAACCTTCTCTCTTCCACCGCCATGCTGGTCTTCGATGTTAAAATCGCCGTTCTTGAAGCGTTGAAACCACTCTCGGCACGTTCTTTCACTAATAGCGGCCTCACCATAGGTATTTGAGAGCATTCGATGAGCCTCAGCCGCAGATTTCTTCATATTAAAGAAGAAAATTAAGACCTCCCGCAAATGACGAGAATTTGGCTCGTAAGCTGACATGTTTAATCGAGAATAACTTTATGATGCACACACAAATCGACTAATATTTCGATGGCGTTATGTTAACAAATACCTAAGCTTATTGTGTGACATTTATGATCTATTAATTTCAACTACCACTTACCGCTACAGCCATCTATTGCAAAACGGCGGAAGCAAAGTTGTACACCTAATATATACATATATATATATATATATATATATATATATATATATATATATATATATATATATATATATATATATATATATATATATATATATATATATATATATATATATATATATATATATATATATATATATATATATATATATATATATATATATATATATATATATATATATATATATATATATATATATATATATATATATACATATATATATATATATATATATATATATATATATATATATATATATATTTATTAGATATACATATATATATATATATATATATATATTATATGTATATATATATATATTATATGTATATATATATATATATATATATATATATATATATATAGGTATATATATATATATGTATATCTATATATATATATATATATATATATATATATATATATATATATATATATAATATATATATATATGTATATATATATATATATATATATATATATATATATATATATATATATATATATATATATATATATATATATATATATATATATATGTATATATATATATATATATATATATATATATTTATATATATATATATATATATATATATATATATATATATATATATATATTATATGTATATATATATATATATATATATATATATATATATATATATATATATATATATATATATATATATATATATTTACAGGGTGTTTGGTACTCGGTGGACACTTTTGTAAGGAGGCATTCCTTGATATATTTTTAGAAAAAATTGTCTACAGGGTGGTCCGGTTTTCAAAATCTACGGAGTTACAGGGTGGCCAATAAAAGTGTTTCAGACCTGCACCCTGACTCACTTAAATCGGTTTATCTTGAAAACTAATAATCATAATGTAAAGTTTTTTGGCTTGTTTTTTTATGGAATCAAAGTACCTTTAATCTGATGTAACGTCCTTAATTGTAACTATTACTGATTTTGGGATATTTACTTGAAAACACAAAATTTTTGGACTTCTACCCCGAAAATGCTGTGTTCAATGTCGTTTTTCTCAGAAAGCCTCATTAAAGTATGCCATTTTAATTTTATATTTTTGTAGGCCATATTGTTGGCTACAAAAAATGCATACATACTTATGACTTAGATTTTACCATTTCGCAAGTAGTAAGCGAAAATGCATATCGCTTAAAAAGTAAGTATGACGTAAAGTGGCCCTCGTTGAAAAGAAAAGTTTCAATTGTTATTTGTTCAATATGTCAGGGGTCTTACAACCATGACAAAATATCCCAGTCGGAGGCACGGGACAATCTTGATAGGAATGCTCCAGGTCTTGACAACTCCAACAGATCCGGAGATCTGTGGATGGCTGTGCCGGACGAGAATTCGTCGCTAATAATTGCTAAAACGGACGGCGAAATGTGGTGCGATTACGTTCACATAACAATCAGGACCGTCGTCCTCAAGCTCTTGCAGCTCGTTAACTATCCGTCGATTTTGTGTGCTGTCAGCTCGTTGACCTGAAGGATACCACACGGCTTCAGTCGCAACAAACCGTCGCACGAAGGGGTAATTATCTAAAAAAGTTGGCCGAAAGTCCAAATAGTGAAAGACGGATGGGATGACTCATGTCTCGCTTAAAGCTAGCTGAGACCTGTACGGATATCACGCCGTAACAATTAGCTTGCAGATAAGCAACCAATTGTTTCTACGCCAGTCGCAAATTGTATCTTTTCCAGGTTACTTGTGTTAGTGACTGCGCTCCGAAATCGTACTGTGTTTTCAAAGGGCTACATCTTTCATGTCAAACGTTTCTCGTTCCCAACTAAACATGGAATCGTTTGCTCCAGGTATGCAGATTGTTTGTATTAAAAAACTATTCTAATAAGTAATGTTTTATCAGTTTTTTATTAAATATCGTTCATTGAGACGATTAACACTAAAAACGTAAGATTTTTTTAATTATTTGAGTAGTTTACTTGAGTTACTCGATAGATCCACGCTTCAAATTAGGTGTCATGTATAGCTTATCTCATTACCTGTCTGGAAAACTTAAAAAAGTTTGCGCGTTTTTGCGCCTTTTTAAAATAAATATTTTGAAACACTCGAAAAAGTGTTTTTTTTTTAGTATTTTATGTTTTTTTTAATTTTGTTGTAGAATTTACATGCACTGTCTGGGAGGTGAGTAGGAATGCTCTTGTTGAGAAAATGAAGCATTTTACTTCAAAAAAGATGTCAGAACAATTAATACTTTTACTGGAGTACCTTCAAACAGAGACTAACTGCCCAGATGCCCAGTTACCGGGTCTTAAACAGAAATTCGCTAAATTTTAGAGTGAATATAAAAAAGATGGTCAAAATCGAACCGTAAAAGTGAACGGTTTATGTTACAAAACAAACTATGGCTAGAAGGAACGGTAAAATTTCAAAAATATCGAAAGTCTTCATCTACAAATCTTGGTCGACCTAGCACAAGTTTTGAAGGCAGTTCTGATCGTACTAAGCGTAGGAAAACTGTTTCGTTAAGAAGTGATTTTTCTGGCAAAATGTTAGCATATGCCTCACAAATGAACTTAAGAGCATCTGGTCAATCTGATGCTTGTAATGTAGTGCGTGGTGTGATCTTAATTCCTGCTCGAGCTTCAAAGTACAGAAAAGCATTCGCCAGATACCCACAAGTGCAAAACATACATCAGATATCTTGCGACGAGGCACTAGCTATGATGACAGAAGCTCGTTTAACAAGACATCAGTATAATAGGATAGAAAAAAGTTTCCGTGCTATACCTATGTGCAGAAAGTAAAAAAAGAGTGCTATCCAGTGAAGGAAAGTATTACTATCACATCGACATGCGCTCAGATTAAACTGCAAGCACTTTTGGACCACACTGTTTTGAGACTTATAAAGCTTCAAGGCGAGATGCTTGAAACCGTGGATGAAATTCTTTTTAAAAATGTATTACTTATATCGAAATGGGGGGTTGATGGCACAAATATGACTCAATATAAACAAAAGTTTGATAAAAATGACGATACTGATGGAAGCTTATATCTAACTTCGTTTGTGCCATTGCAGTTAATCAGTGGAAGTTCCAAACAAAACGATGCGAAAATATTATGGCCCCGTCCCAGTTCAACTAGGTATTGCCGACCCATAAGATTTTGTTTTGACCGGGAAACAGTTGACCTAACAACTACAGAAAAAAATCGCGTCGATGAGGAAATTCGAACCCTGAAACCCACATTATTTAAAATTAAAAATCGTGAATATAAAGTGCAACATAGATTATTATTTACAATGATTGATGGCAAAGTATGCAATGTTGTGTCTGACACAAAATCTACTCAACGTTGTTACATATGTGGTCTGACTAGCAAGGACTTCAATAATTTAGAGAAATGTCTATCAACACCAACAATAGAAGAAAACTTAACATTTGGCTTGTCTATATTACACGCCTGGATACGATTTATGGAGTGTCTGATTCACTTGTCATACAAACTTCCATTGAAAAAATGGCAAGCTCGTGGAGATCAGGACAAGAAAATTGTTAGAGAAAGAAAAAAAGATCTTCAAAAAGCATTTAAAAACAAATTAGGTTTACTGATAGATCAACCAAAAGTAGGGATAGGAAATACCAATGATGGTAATACCGCTAGACGTTTTTTTCGAAAACGGCAGTGTTTCTGCCCGTATTACTGGTATTGACAAAAACGTAATACATGGATTTTACATAATAATGCAGACGATCACATGTCAGTTTCAAATAGACCCCGATAAATTCAAAGATTACAGTATGGAAACAGCACAACTTTTTGTTGATACATATCCTTGGTATATAATGCCTCCTACTGTTCACAAAATTGTAGTTCACGGACCTGCAGTCATATCACAAGCTTTATTACCCATTGGTAAACTAAGCGAAGAAGCCCAAGAAGCTCGAAACAAAGATTTAAAGAGATACAGAGAAGGTTATTCGAGAAAAATATCTCGCATCAAGACCAACGATGATGTGTTAAATAATTTGCTGATTTCATCCGATTCATTTATTACCAGTTTCAGACAATTTCCGCGAAAGAAATTTAAAACGCTTTCTAGGGAGGTAGTAGGTTTACTAAAACCTCCTGAAGAACCAAAAGCTATAGATTCAGATTCAAGCCATAGTTCTAATTCATCTTGTGAATCAGAGTGATATTAACTTTTCTATCGTCTAGTATTCACTTTTGTATACTGTGCCAACTGTTACTTTTTTTAATTATTTTTTAAATATAATAATAAAATATTTAGTATTAAAGTGTTTAAATAATTTAATTTACAGTTTCCGCATTAGTTATTAATTTCTAAGAGATAAATTAAAGATCCGTTTTATTATTATAAGACTTATAAAATTTCATGTTTTTGTTATAGGATAAAAGGTACCACAAGATTATTTTAGCAAAATTAATAAATTTTACTCAAAAAATATTACTTTTGCTATTATAAAGTAGCTAGATCTTTATGTTTACATTTTATTTGCATTGCATAGAGTTCATATAAGATTTTCGTGACTTTTCAAGCAGAAATATACACGTAAATATTTTTGGCCAACTTTTCATATGAAACAGGCCACCGTGCGTCGCAGCAACTCACGAGATTTCCGGAATTCGAGTCCAGCCAAGTTTTCCCGTAAGCGGCGGTTCATGTTGCGAAGCAATATGCATTGCAAGTCAACATCTGATAATGGATTGTTGAGTTGCTTCGATCGTATCAAAGAACACTTGCATGAACTCTCCTTGTTTTTGGTCGCGTGCGTCAATCTACCGTCGGATATTTACGTCGCAACGCCGATCTTCTGTAGCGAATTGTGAAATAAAAACTTTTTAGCACAACTCAGAACCAGACCGAAGTCCAAAACCAAGATTATTTTATCTTACTAATTTCTGGTGGCCGACATGTTTGGTTTTCACCACATGAAAACGGATGATATTAGCATGACTTTCTCTTCAAATACCACATTTTTTTTTAGGAAAAACTTCGCTATAAATCAATTATATAAATCGGGAACAATGTCAACCGAAAGTGCTAAGGATCAAAATTGGAATGGCTACTGCCATTCAAGAGGCAAATTCAAATTAACAAAAAAAAAAAAAAGAATTGCCCCGAGAGCAGGGTACCCTAGAAATGGCCGTGAAGGTCCCTCGTCCGCATGAGCGGAGTACCCTTCAACCAACCCCGACGGAAGCTAGCAAAGCGGCACCCCAGCTTTGTTAGCTCGTTGCGGCTGGGGTGGGTTCATAGAAACTATGGAGTCGGTTGGCTCTCAGAAAACGGATGGTACCTATAATCTCATCCGTCATTGTAGTGTAGCCGCAAACGGGTATATAAAAATACCCAGGGAAAAAGGGGGCATAGGTCCGTAAAGGACATTACCCGTGGCTCTGCAACATGGGCTGACTAAGCAGATCCAGTGCACCTGACGACACACGGAGCCAGAAGATTAAAATTTTAAAGATGAAAAAGGTGAAAAAACACTGCCTCTCTTCTCAACGGAATCCGGGTGAGGCAGACAGCTCCGGGCCCCTGATGGTGGCGGAGTCCTGACCCCGATGGTCTGGGGTTCTCCACCCTCTGATACTGGCCATGTTCAAACAAATCTAAAAATACTGGCTAAAAACACTGAAACTAATTGTTTGGCCAGTATCCCTCCCTTTCAAATTCTGAAAATCTAAAAACCTGAAAACTACCTAATCATTGGCCAGCCAGGCCCCTTGCGAACCTGAAAGAAGCGTCCTCCGGGGCTTTCGCCCAATAAGAAGGCCAAGTTTTAAATTTAAACCATCATTATAATTTTATTTTCTTGGAGTAAATTCTAAAGACCTTGTACAAGTTGACATTTAGTGTATGGGAAGCTATTTTTGAGATTCTTTCTCTTGTCTATAATCCATTCTTATTTTATATTAAAGCAACTATATTCGGTTGAATGTTAAAAGTTAACATTGAATTTCGTATAAGAATTTGCTTCCTCTTTTAATTCTGCAGAGAGTGCGATATTAATACATCAACCTTGTAATTACTCAATTTTATCAATTTATTTGTAGTTTAGCTTCTCTTTATCTTTTTTTTTTTAAATTGCTCGCACCGACAGGCGAAGTTTCGGAGTGCAAATTACCAAAATATCTTAGACTATGCTGATACTTGTGCCTGAATACACCAGGTTGAATCGCAGAACTTAAACAAAATTATCTTAAACATACATGCTGTCATTTACTATGAAAAATGACAAATAAATATCTTAAACATACATGCTGTCAGCTGCAGACATCAGTATCCGCACATGCAGAAGAAGCTATAGCTTAGTATCACGGCTGCTCTTGGTGATATTTTAATTTGAAACAAATAATTTACGAAAATAGGTTAGGTTGAGTGAAACATTTTAAAACCAAAGTTGTAGATTCGGAGTCGAATACGATTGTTAACTCAAACTAGCGGCCCGGATCGAGTTCTGCAATTTTGTGCGGTCATCGCAGCGCGCGATTTCCAAAAGGACCCCTCCTTCTGCTGCCTTTCTGATACGCCTCACTAGCGTACCAGTTTCATCCGGGGAAACACTTTGACGGATGGCCCCCAGAACCTCCGCGTAAGTTTTTCCCGGAGCAGGTTTTACGATGGCAGCTTCTATTTTTTTTCCTCGCTGTCTTCGTCTACTCTTTTTTTCCTTTTTTTTCTTCACTTCTTTCTTTTCGCCCTTATCCTCTTTCTGAGCCTTTTCCGGCCCAGTGGTTGCCGCAGGTGTTTTGACGATACTTCCCTTCCTCTTTTTGTGGGTAACCGTCACCCACTTCCTGAGGTCAGAAACTGGCACCTCCTTCCTCACCCGGACTTCCTGAGTATCCTCAGGGCTGGATTCAGCCACGCGCTTATTCTGTCGTGGCTGATCTACTCCCGGGACCCCTGCAGGAGTGGCCGGCTCAGCGGTCTGTTCTTTTAAGCCCCGCTGGTAGTCCATCTCTGCCTTCTGTCAGTTGGTCCGGCAGGTGAGTATGACCTGAAAGGCCTCCTCCAGCTCTAGCATTCCGTCCTTGACGTGCTTCGAAATATTTCGCTGAGCGTTGGCTGCTTGAAGCATTTTACGAAGGATATGTTGGCACTTCTTCAACATATCCTCCTCGGCCACTCGTTCGCGCTTGATGAGGTTTCTAGGGGAAACACGTGCTGGCGTTGTATATTGGTATGATGTTCTCATGTCCTGTTCTGCTGTGGATGAGTCTTCGGAGTCTCTAGAGCACTACTGCTGTCGGATTCAGCAGTTTTGGCTCCTTGTGCATCCACTGCGCCCCCGGAACCGATTGCTCCCTTAACTCGCGTTTCATTGTTTGATGGTGGAGGTGTCCTCTGGATCCTCGGCCTTCTGGCAAACGCGAAACGGTCAATGGCGGCGCCTGTTCCGCCCTGCGTCACCGTTATCGTCCTCAAGTCTTGTTGTCCATCTGTCTTGTCTGTTAGTTTTGTTGTTGTTTGTGTCATCTGTTTTATTGGCTCCCAACTCAGAGTCGCTATCTCCACCCGGATGTACAGTCGCCTTAATGAACTCGTGGTTATCTTTGCAAAGCAGGGAGGCCGACGCGAGGGTTGATCACCAGCCTTCATGGGGCTGGATCTCAGAGCCAGGTCAGCGCTAATCGGGAACAATGTCAACCGAACCTGCACCACCAACTCAACGGTGCGGGCTACGAATGTACTCTGAGACCTGCCAGGTTTTAACGGGACGGAGACGGCATGACATTAGCCTGGAGCCGTTCACGCTCGGATTTCACTCCGGCGTTACCACGCATAAAGCGACTAGGTCCAGAATTCCATAAACGCCAACCCAAATGCGTAGTTCTTAATCGTTGGTCGTGCCTTGAACCATTTAAACTAAGCCAATTCATGCCATATATATCGTTCCTGCCATTGCCAAAATGCCAATCATCAGTCAAATCGTGAAGCCATGGGAAAAGCCGAGTGGTACCGTTTGTTGCTAGTACGAGTAGTAACCGTATGGTCAAATGGAAAGACATACAAACGATCAATCACGAAAATTGCACTATTATCTACGCAAAATTTACCATAAGAAATGCACCTTCTAATTCCTTCTATCAAAATGTTCCTCACACATCCTCTTCCTCCATGAGACCTTGCCACATCAAATAATATCGCGAAGCTACTTAATGTCGTTGCAGTTTCATACAAATCAGTGATGGTATAGGTGGACGCCCGGCATAGGTGGGACAACTTCACCATGCCAAAACTGAGTTGAACGAATACAGCAGCTTTGGCCGGCACCTCGGACAAAACACTATCGATAGTAATCCAGATCTAAATAGTACCCAGACCCGGACGTGACATGCAAACAAAATTTATCAAAATAAATTAGCAAACTAATACTTACCATTTCAGAAGTTAGCCCAATGGATAATACTGAGGCACTACACATGCCTCATCTGGGGGAGAATGTTGCGGCACAGCAGCGACCTCTAACACGGCACCCTGAAATGAAGAAAAAGCACCAAAGAATCGGATTTTAAAATAGAAAATATACTACTTATCTTAAGTTAGCTTCTATTATTGTCCATCAGCATGATATTGTTGCATGAATGCCAAACGAACTGTATGACGTTGTGGCGGCGCCAGAAAAAGTTAGAATCGGCGAGGAAATACTCGACATGCATCTCATACATGTATTTCATACATGTATTCAAACAATGAAAACAATCTATAAATAGCCAACAAACAATAACAATCTCTGGGATAAAACGTAGAATAACTCTCTAGAACGCAGTTTGAGAAACTTCGAGAACCTAAGACACAGTCCAATTTCCCATTTCCCATCACAACAGAATAGATCTTTAAATAGCCCATAGAGCCCTCTAGAAAGCAAAAGCGGAACATTCCAGAACCCGAACCATGACTCAGATCTCACATGGTAACGGACGTTCACAATAGTTTTCCAGAAACCAGATGAGGAGGCTTCGAGAACCCGAGACATACGACTATAAATAGCGCCGCGAGAGGAGCTGGCAATCAGTTAGTAGACAGCGTATACAGTGAAAAGGCTGTTACTGTGAAAAGCGAAACAGTGAATTAAGTGTCCGGGCGCGATTAATTAAAAGCGAAAAAGTGTTAAATTGTAACGCGAAATTATAATAGTGCGATCGTAAAGTGTAAACGATTTAGTGGTTATAATTACTTGTGTAAATAAAAGTGTAATTAGTGTTGATAAAGAAAACTGTTTTATTTCACGAATGTGAAGAATATCGAACCCACGAAAGGTGTTTTAACGGTAAAACACAACAATATCTTGATGACAATTGTCACTTGAAATTTTTCATTTGACATTAAATTTATAAATGTCTATTCACAATTGTTTTTTCACTTAATATTCACCATGACTAAGAATACTGGTAAAACTGGAATTATAACAAGTGAATTAGGAGAAAGCTTGTAGAACAGAAAAGAAAGTATCGAAATTTTCACTGTACAGTTGACTTTTGAATTTAAATGGTACATTGATTGAAAATTGAAATTCGTTGTTAATAATTAAAGTAGAATAAAGAATTTTTTAAAGCATAATCCGTGACGGTTTTTAATTGTATAGTGGTTTTCATTGGAACAAGGGGTAACAGCTTCCTTATATGTAATGGACACAGTTTATGGCATAACAAGGCTTTTATTATTTTCTAGAAAATTACAATAATATTCAAATTAAACAGCGTTCGTATTAGAGAAACTTCTATCGTTGTTCGCACACACTCGAGAAGAAAAAAGTCGCTGTGCAGCGTTGAACGTTTTAGCTAGCGTTGAAGTTTTTGCTTACGTAGATATGTCGCTTTGTGACTTGCATTGGCGCTACAATACTTCCCCCTTAAGTTGTCAAAAGTCAAAGATGACTCTCATCTGTTTGTTTTTACTCGGTCCCGGATATGTTTTTGTAATCACAGGTCTCCTGCTTTCATAATCGAAAAACGGTGATGGTGCTGGCTCCTCAATGTCCGGATTCAAGACGAATGCCGGTTTCAGTCTATCGATGGAAACGTGCGATGTCTTTCCATCCATTAGTGTCTTGAACACTTTGTCGGAAGTTCGCTCGAGAACTTCAAATGGACCAATGTACGGCTGCTGCAGGGATCGTTTCGCTGAATCGACTCGTACAAAGACGTGACTACATGCAGCTAAGTCCTTGAACACGAATATGCTACCAGTACGATGATGTTTGACTGGTATTGGTCGCAGGCGTCGCACGTATTTGCAAAACTTTGAAACAAACGTTGTCGGGTCGCTGTTATTATCCGTTTCATCAACGAAATCTCCGGGAATGCGAATCCGGGAATCCGCTGCAGAACATTTAATGTCCTCTTTGTAGGCAGATCGAAGGCCGAGAAGAACTGTATGTAGTGCCTGAATCCAATTTTCATCTTCGTGGCACATCAGTGCTGCCTTTAAAGATCGATGCCAGCGCTCGATCATCCCATTTGCAGCAGGGTGGTATGCCGTCGTCCTGACATGTTTACAGCCGATTAATTTTGTCAATGATGTAAACAACATTGACTCGAATTGGCTGCCGCGATCCGTCGTTACGACTTTTGGTGTACCGAACCGTGATACCCAATGATGATAAAAATTCGTAGCGACGGTGTCTGCTTTGATATCAGTGATGGGTATCGCTTCTGTCCATCTGGAAAAACGGTCGATCATCGTCAGTACGTATTTATAATTGTTGACGACTGACAGTGGGCCAACCAAATCGATGTGTACATGGTCAAATCTCTTGTCGGGCTCAGCAAATCGCAAGAGAAATGTTGTTACATGTCAGCTGATCTTAGACCTTTGGCACTGAAGGCATGATTTTGCCCAATTCGCAATGTCCTTATGCATTTTTGGCCAGAAAATTTTTTCTCGTAGTAAACGGCTCGTAACCTTTCCGCTTGGATGCGACAGACGATGTACCGAGTCAAAAGCTAATCGCCGAAGCGATTGTGGGATGTAGGGTCGTGTTATACCCGTAGATACATCGCAGTACCGAAACTTCACATGCTTCTCTAGCCTTTGGAGTTCCAATGATGTGTCCGAGTGCAATAGGCTATGCAATTTAGCATAATTTTCCTGTTCGGCTGCTACATTTGCCATGTCGATTGATTTCAATGCGGTAACTGCATCAAGACGCGAAAGTGTGTCCGCTACGATATTTGTTTCGCCTTTGACATGAAGGATATCGGTGGTAAACTGGGAAATATATTCCAGTTGTCGAATTTGGCGCGGTGATGCTTCTGATGATACCTGAGCAAAAGCATAGCACAGAGGTTATGATCAGTTCGTATTACAAACTGATGTCCTCCTATTCTGTCGCGGAAATATTTAATTGTAGAGTACATCGCCAATAATTCCTTGTCGTACACACTGTAATTGAGTTGCGCATCGCTGAATTTTTTGGAATAGAATCCTAGTGGTATCCATTCTCCATCGACGAATTGCTCCAATACTGCTCCCATTGCGAAATCGGAAGCGTCTGTTGGAATGGCTAGTTGAGCATTTTTCACCGGATGTTTTATGCTCGCTACTGCGGCTAACAACTGTTTGCTCTTTTCGAAAGCATTAACAGCTGTCGGTGTGCAATCAACAGGTCGTTTATCGTTTTTACGGGATTCACGCAAGAATTCATTGAGCGGCGCAAGCACTTCAGCGGCATTTTTAGAAATTTTCGATAGAAATTGACCATGCCGAGGTATCTGCGGAATCTTTGAATGGTTTTCGGCTTTTCGCATTCTATTATTGCAGTTACTTTTTCTGGTAGCGGTTTAATTCCTGCACTACTGACCAGAAATCCTAAATAACGCACTTCAGATTTACCAAAATTGCATTTGGTAGCGTTTATTTTAATGCCATGGTCTTTCAAACGGACAAATACTTCGTGTAGGTGCTTTCGATGTTCTTCTTCCGAGCCGGATGCTATGAGAATGTCATCCAAATATCCAAAACAGTAACTTAATCCAGACAGAACGATGTCGATGTATCTTTGGAATGTCTGAGCTGCATTTCGGAGTCCAAAAGGCATTGCTATAAACTCGAAAAGACCGAAAGGTGTGATAACCGCTGTCTTTTCTATATCACCTTCGGCTATTGGCACCTGATGGTAAGCTCGAATCAGGTCAATGGTTGAAAAGAATGTTTTTCCATGCAGGTTATCTTCCATTCCAGCCACTGGATACCGATCTGGTATTGTTACCAAATTTAAACGCCTGTAGCCACAACATGGCCTCCATTCTCCCGACTTTTTCGGAACCAAATGGAGTGGACTGGCCCATGAACTACTTGACGGACGACATATTCCCTTTTCCACCATGAACTCGAATTCAGCCTTCGCAGATTGGTATTTATCTTGTGGTAATCGCCGTACTCGTGCAGCGATCGGTGGCCCTTTCGTAAGGATATGGTGCTGGAGTACACTTTTCTTAATCGGTGTCGTCATAAAAGAATTTGCGATTTCTGGGAATTTTGCTAGGATGTCGTGAAAAGGTATCTGTCGGTTTACAGTTGTGATCGATTCCGTATATTTGTCTGTTAGTATTGCGATCGCTTCGAGGTTTGTCTTACTATCCACCAGCCTTTTCCGCTTAACGTCGACGAGCAAATTAAAACGTGGGAGAAAATCGGCTCCAAGTATCGGATTTTCTACAGCAGCAATGCAAAAATGCCATTTAAAAATTCGGCGCAGTCCGAAATCGAGCGAAAGGATCTGCTCTCCGAACGTGTCAATGGTCGTTCCATTCGCGGCATACAATTTACGTGGTTCTTTGCGTGCTTTGCCTTGGCTAGGGATTACTGATACCTCCGCACCTGTATCTACTAGGAATCGTAGCCCTGTTTGCGTGTAGGTAATTGATAAGCGGCTCTTTTTGAAGTGTACGTCATCGCTGACCGCATTTGACGATGAAATTTTTAGTTTCCCTGCTGGGAAAATCGGCAAGGCGGACGGCAGCTATTTGCCTTTTTTCCAAACCGACGGTGATAGTAACAATATTTGTCATCCTTACCTTGGTTTCTTGATCGTGAACGTGATCGGAAGCGCTGCCGAGTTCGTGTTTACGAACGATTTCTACGATGTGAGTCTTGACTCCTTGTGCTCATTTCCAATCTTTCGAGTCGGTCCAGGATTTCTAGTAGAAGTGGATCCGAGCTGGAAGCGGGAGCTTGTGATGTGGATGCGATGACAGCCGGAGCAGCGTTGAACTCTTCCACGATCTTATCTGCCATCTCGAGTAGTTTAGCACGTACGTGAACTGGTAGGCGTCGTATCCATAGGGCACGTAACGTATCTTCTGGTAACTGTGAGCCTGCTAAGTTTTACATCTGACGGAATAGATGCGATGGCTTTTGAACACGGAATTCGAGCTCTGTAAGCACTTGAAATATTGCGTTAGCTGCTGCTAAGGAGACGCTGCGAATCGAGCAATCAGCAGAGTTTTCAGCTCCTCATATTTGTTCCCAGTCGGTGGATGCTTAACTACCTCCGCAACTTGCTTGAGGATGGTAATATCGAGAGACGTAACCACCGCATTGAATTTCGCCGTATCAGAATATACTTTGTAATGTTCGAATGTCGATTCGATTTGGGAAAACCAAAGTTCAACTTGCGATTCCCAGAATGGCAGTAACTGCACTTCGCGCACTGTTTCCAAGCGAGGGGGTTCGGAACCGGCCCACAATTCGCGCGCGAGGTTTAGTAATGTTTTTGGCGTCTCAACGCTTGTATTTCTGTCTTTAGGTGTAGATTGTTCACTACCGGTCGCCATTTTCTAACTAGCGTCTATTTCACTGCGCGTTACTTTTTCGCTAATCTAGCGTCGGGTTCACCAATTATAGGGGTAATAGCTTCCCTATATGTAATGGACACATACACACAGTTTATCGCATAACAAGACTTTTATTACTTTCTAGAAAATTACAATAATATTCAAATTAAACAGCGTTCGTATCAGAGAAACCTCTATCGTTCGCACACGCTCGAGAAGAAATAAGTCGTTGTGCAGCGTTGAACGTTTTAGCTAGCGTTGAAGTTTTTGCTTACGTAGATATGTCGCTTTGTGACTTGCATTGGCGCTACAGAGACATGTGTCAGTGCCATCTAGACTTTCAAAGCGAAAGCAACTTCAAATCAACTTTTCACGCTAAAAACTGAATACAACTCTTGTTTATTTTCAAGCTAAATTGTCATACAAAATTTCACGTGAGATCGAACACAGTACTAAGTGTTAAGCTTAGTATTGTGTTCGATTTCACGTGAAATTTTCTTACAAAATTTCACGTGAAACTTGTTTCGGCGAAAATTTAGCTTGAAAATAAGCTAGAGTTGTACTCACTTTTTAAGGCTGGTACTGAATTAACTTTGAAGCCAAATTTTGACATGTCTCCATTATCTAGTTATTCTTTCGAGCGAAAATTTTGGCAATGTAGAAAAGCAGAGACACTCCTCATTCGTGACGGATAAAATGTCAAGAATTTCAATTTTCGATCGATTTTCTTATTGGAAAGACATTTGTCAAATGTTACTTTTTAGCTCGAAAAAATGAACTGCACAAACTTAATTGGCGTGAAATGATTGGAGACATGTGTCAGTGCCATCTGCATTTTCAAAGCGAAAGCAACTTCAAAGTAACTTTTCATGCTAAGAAAAGATTACAACTCTTGCTTATTTTCAAACTAAATTTTCGCCGAAACAGATTTCACGTGAAATTTTGTATGAAAATTTCACGTGAAATCGAACTCAGTACTATGCTTTAGCGTGCAAAATTCCTTCTTTCTGAATGCAGATTACATTGACACATGTCTTCAATCTTTTCACGCCAATTTAGTTCGTGCAGGGGTGTGTTCAATGTGCATGCTATAGCTGCTTCAAAGGCATAGTATAGCATCACTTTAGCAAGTGTCAAAATTTGCAGTAGCTAGGTGAAGCAGCTATGGATATTGGACAGCCAAGAGCTGCTACGTAGCAGCTCTTGTCTGCTACGTAGGTCGGTTTTTACACAGCTCAACTCAATAACACATTTTTTCCAATTTTTTAACTTTAGTCTTAGTATTTACGTGACTCAGCTAACCATTTGCCTTGCACTTTGGAAATTGTTGAAACTTCTGAGTTTTCAGCATACAGCTGCAGAAAACACATTAAAATTTTCCAAACATATTCAAAACTTTTCACTTATCCCGGCTTTTGACACCATATCTGTGAAAAAGAGCGAATAAGAAACCTTGAAAATTGCATGGTACACGAATCAGTGTACCCGTTCTGTTGCACTTTACACCCGCTTTCTAAAAACTTCAGATGAATTGCGCTGTGTACTTAAAACTCTAGTTGAGTTGAAGACTTCAAAAGCCCGTATTTAGCTTATCATAGCACTATACTCAAATCTATTGCTCACCTTCTTTGCCACCAAAGCGCGAAAACAGCTTTTCATTTCTATTTCTAATCCAAAGTGACGTTTGAACAGTATGTCAGCTATATACGCACGGCCATTTTGCCTTAGCTACTTTCTTGCTATCCTCCAGACTGCGAGCAGCAAATAGCTGCTACCTTAGCAGCTATTTCGGAACCTTGGACAGCCCGACTGTCAAATAGGAAGTATAAGAAAGTAGCTATTTCGTTACATTGGACAGCCAGAGCTGCTAAAATAGCAGCTTATAGCTGCTATAGCAAGAATATTAAACACACTCCAGTTCATTCTTTCGACCTAAAAAGTGACATTTGGTGTTTGAATTTGAAAACTGAATTGTGCAAATGTCTTTCCAATAAGAAAATCGATCGGAAAAAGAAATTCTTGACATTTTATCCGTCAGAAATGATAAGTGTCTCCGCTTTTCTTCATTTACAAAATTTTCGCTCGAAAGAATGACCAGACAATCGAGACATGTCAAAATTTAGCTTCACGATTAACTCAGTAGCAGCCTTTACATATGAAAAATCGAAACACAAACAATTGCGGCACCGTATGTATGTTGGCACGATTTTTGATGTTTTCAGTAGTGCGGCAGGTGTTTTCGTAGTTCTCATGCATACCTTCAATTATCGAAATTAATATAGGTAGTTTTATAGATATTACGTGTGATTTTTGATAGCCTTTTATGCTTTCTATATTTATAAGGCTGTGAGATATGTATATTACAGCAATTTTATACCTGCAATGACTGAAGTTCATATAGTTTTACATATATTAAGTGTGAGTTTTGACAGCTTTTTATCCCTTTCTATAGGTAAGAGTAAGTACGCAGTCTTGCCTGAATTTCGGTCACTCGGTTTTGCTATTTATTTCTACACGGAAAAATTTTCGTGTAGAGAAGTGTAGAATATTACAAAGTGACAGTTAATTGCTCTCAACTTTGGCGGCATGGGATTTAGAAATTAGCTTTCTTTGAAAATAACCTTTACAATCTACCAACTGTATGTGAAATACTATGTTACTATTCCATCAATGCTTCTTTCAGCTCTTCAATTTTAAATTCATTCAGGTTTGCTGCCTCATCATACTGCTATATTATGAACCAAACCAAAGTTTATGAAAGAAACCAAGTTCTAGTAGCAAATTTTAAAAACTACTTTCACTTTAAATTCAATTAGACTGAATGAAAATAGGCGTAGTTTTTCGAAGTAAAACAATTATGTAATCTATTTAATAATTGTTTATTTGATATATATTTCCTTCACACGAATACATAATTTCCATCCATGCATTTCATATCGCGTACACATGCGGTGTTGAAAACTTTAGGTCTGTTCGCGTACCTGAATCTATTATAATATATTCAAATAGATTCGCATAATTGCTTCAAGTCAAATTTTGCAGCATAAAGAAGCCAGCTGCCAAATTATGTTACTGCTGCAGTTTGGTGAAGTAACATACCTTTTATAACGTCGCGCTAATTCAATAAACCAACCAGCTAATTAAAGTGCTTCGTAGTAAACGTACCTGGCAAAAAAACCAAATGTGCTGGAAAATCTTTGCTTCAAGTTTTGCACGAACTATCCTACGCATAAAATTAGTTAATTTGTCGACAGAAAGTTCCGAAGTACAACAAATTTTAAATTTTCAAACAAAATTCAAATTTGACGCGCGTTCAAAATGGCCAAAATGATTGCTTTACGTGACCAAATAAAGGTTAGTACGCTGCCGAGCCTGAATTCCTGTCCCCCTTTAAAATGCATGGGAAAAGAGTGACGGAATTCCGGACCTGAATTTTTTTTCAGGTCACTTCAGAAAATCGGTACGCTGCCCGTCCTGAAACGTTGCCTGAAAAGTGTCAGAATTTCAGTGTTGCTTTTCGCTCGTAGGTGGCTCTGCAGCACAAGTGGAGAGTTTTTTCAGGCACGAGGTGCCTGAATTAAATGGTCTGCTATTTATTTGGTCACGGAAAGCAATCATTTTGGCCATTTTGACCGCGCGTCAAATTTGAATTTTGTTTGAAAATTTGAATTTTGTTTGAAAATTTGAAATTTGTTGTACGTCGGAACTTTCTGTCTTCTAATTTTATGCGTAGGATAGTTCGTGCAGAACTTGAAGCAATGATTTTCCAGCACATTTGGTTTTTTGGCAGATACGTTTGCTAGGAAGCACTTTAATTAGCTGGTTGGTTAATTGAATTAGTGCGACGTTATAAAAGATCTGTTCGCGTACTTCAGCAAACTGCAGCAGTAACATAATTTGGCAGCTGGCTTCTTTTTGCTGCAAAATTTGGCTTGAAGCAATTATGCGCATCTATTTGAATATATTATAATAGATTCAGGTACGCGAACAGACCTAAAGTTTTCAACACCGCATGTGTACGCGATATGAAATGCATGGATGGAAATTATGTATTCGTGTGAAGGAAATATATATCAAATAAACAATTATTAAATAGATTACATAATTGTTTTACTTCGAAAAACTACGCCTATTTTCATTCAGTCTAATTGAATTTAAAGTGAAAGTAGTTTTTAAAATTTGCTACTAGAACTTGGGGTGTGTTCAATGTGCATGCTATAGCTGCTCCAAAAGCATAGCATAGCATCACTTTAGCAAGTGTCAAAATTCGCAGTAGCTAGGTGAAGCAGCTATGGATGTTGGACAGCCAAGAGCTGCTACGAAGTTCAGCCTTTACACAGGAAATTCAAAAATCATTTTGTTTCAATTTTTTATTGTAATTTTTGCATTTTCGTGGATCAGTTCAATACTTCCATTGCACTTTGAAAACTGTATGAAATTTAAGAGCTTTCAACATACAGCTGCACAATCCATTAACAGTTTCCTAACATATTTAATACCTATCACTTATTTCCGGCTTTTGACGCCATATATGAGAAAAAGAGCAAAAAATAATCGTTGAAAATTTGATATTACAGGAATCAGTGCACCCGGCCTTTTACGTTTCATGCTCGCCTTCTAAAAACTCAAGATGAGCTGCGCTGTGTACAAGCCAATTTAAAAATCGAGTTGAGTTTAAGTGTTTAAAAGCCTGTATTTAATTTATGCTGTCACTATTTTCAAATTTATTCCTCATCTCCTGTGTCACAAAAGCGCAAAAACTTCTTGTCATTTCAATTTCCAATTGAAAATTACGTTTAAACTGCATGTCAGCTGTGTACGCACGGCCATTTTGCCTTAGCTACTTTCTAGCTATCCTCCAGACTACGAGCAGCGAATAGCTGCTACCTTAGCAGCTATTCCGGAATCTTGGACAGCCCGACTGTCAAATAGCAAGCATCAGAAAGTAGCTATTTCGTGACATTGGACAGCCAGAGCTGCTAAATTAGCAGCTAATAGCAGCTATAGCATGCACATTGAACACACCCTTGGTTTCTTTCATAAACTTTGGTTTGGTTCATAATATAGCAGTATGATGAGGCAGCAAACCTGAATGAATTTAAAATTGAAGAGCTGAAAGAAGCATTGATGGAATAGTAACATAGTATTTCACATACAGTCGGTAGATTGTAAAGGTTATTTTCAATGAAAGCTAATTTCTAAATCCCATGCCGCCAAAGTTGAGAGCAATTAACTGTCACTTTGTAATATTCTACACTTCTCTACACGAAAATTTTTCCGTGTAGAAATAAATAGCACAACGAGTGTCCGGAATTCAGGCTCGCCAGCGTACTAACCTTAAATAGCAGACCATTTAATTCCGTCACCTCGTGCCTGAAAAAACTCTCCACTTGTGCTGCAGAGCCACCTACGAGCAAAGAGCAGCACTAACATTCTGACACTTTTCAGGCAACGTTTCAGGGCAGACTGCGTACCGATTTTCTCAAGTGACCTGAAAAAAATTCAGGTGACGGAATTCCGTCACTCTTTTCCCATGCATTTTAAAGGGGAACCGAAATTCAGGCAAGACTGCGTACTTACCTTAAGTACGCAGTCTTGCCTGAATTTCGGTTCCCCTTTAAAATGCATGGGAAAAGAGTGACGGAATTCCGTCACCTGAATTTTTTTCAGGTCACTTGAGAAAATCGGTACGCAGTCTGTCCTGAAACGTTGCCTGAAAAGTGTCAGAATGTTAGTGCTGCTCTTTGCTCGTAGGTGGCTCTGCAGCACAAGTGGAGAGTTTTTTCAGGCACGAGGTGACGGAATTAAATGGTCTGCTATTTATTTGGTCACGTAAAGCAATCATTTTGGCCATTTTGAACGCGCGTCAAATTTGAATTTTGTTTGAAAATTTGAAATTTGTTGTACGTTGGAACTTTCTGTCTTCTAATTTTATGCGTAGGATAGTTCGTGAAGAACTTGAAGCAATGATTTTCCAGCACATTTGGTTTTTTTGGCAGATACGTTTGCTAGGAAGCACTTTAATTAGCTGGTTGGTTAATTGAATTAGTGCGACGTTATAAAAGATCTGTTCGCGTACTTCAGCAAACTGCAGCAGTAACATAATTTGGCAGCTGGCTTCTTTTTGCTGCAAAATTTGGCTTGAAGCAATTATGCGAATCTATTTGAATATATTATAATAGATTCAGGTACGCGAACAGACCTAAAGTTTTCAACACCGCATGTGTATGCGATGTGAAATGCATGGATGGAAATTATGTATTCGTGTGAAGGAAATATATATCAAATAAACAATTATTAAATAGATAACATAATTGTTTTACTTCGAAAAACTACGCCTATTTTCATTCAGTCTAATTGAATTTAAAGTGAAAGTAGTTTTTAAAATTTGCTACTAGACCTTGGTTTCTTTCATAAACTTTGGTTTGGTTCATAATATAGCAGTATGATGAGGCAGCAAACCTGAATGAATTTAAAATTGAAGAGCTGAAAGAAGCATTGATGGAATAGTAACATAGTACTTCACATACAGTTGGTAGATTGTAAAGGTTATTTTCAAAGAAAGCTAATTTCTAAATCCCATGCCGCCAAAGTTGAGAGCAATTAACTGTCACTTTGTAATATTCTACACTTCTCTACACGAAAATTTTTCCGTGTAGAAATAAATAGCAAAACCGAGTGACCGAAATTCAGGCAAGACTGCGTACTTACTCTATATTTACAAGTCTGTAAGATATGTATATCATAGCAATTGTCATAACTGAAGTTAAAGCTCTTTAATCTCATTTTCTTTATTTCAGGTTGAAATGGGAAGCTCTATAGTCCGAGTTGGATCCTCGATTTTTGGAGCACGAGCGGTGAAGACCTGAAAGCTAAATAATGACATGCAGAAATGTAGGCTCTCACACAAGCAACATCTTCCATATATTTGTTGTTTCGTTTTAAATTACGTCTAAAATACGTTTTTGAAAGTCTTCATAGAATGGATGTTTATTATCTACCGCTTTGCAATTGTATACTGCAATATAAAAATACTCCAACACATCAGATTGTAAAGGTTGGTTATTGATTGTGATCATGGGCCCCTTCTTGTCTATAAATCAGCATAGACAACGTATATCGTCTCTAAAGCTTATCAAAGCAGAGAATATTGATACGGAAAACTCGATCGTTTTGTGGAATCAGCCTCCGAAAGCAGAATCAAATTGGAATTGTTTTTGCGGGATGATTAAAATTGAAAAAAATTTTATTTACATTGAAACATTTTATTTACATTGAAAATTTTATTTTGACAAAGTGGTTTCGAAAGTATGCACTGATTCTCATCAGACACCAGCACACAGTGCATACTTGCCTGATGTGACCACTTGCGTAAATAAAAGTTCATGATTTCCAACTGCAAGTGGTCACATCAGTCAAGTATGCACTGTGAGCTGGTGTCTGATGAGAATCAGTGCATACTTTCAAAACCACTTTGTCAAAATAAACTTTTCAATGTAAATAAAAATTTTCAATGTAAATTAAATTTTTTTCAATTTTAATCATCCCGCAAAAAACTCCAAAAATTCCATTATATTGGTTTGTAGATGTAGTAAAGTATGTTTAACAAATATAAGATGCTTGCAAATGATTTAGTTAATGCTTAACACCGATCAGATCATTATGGAACACAAATATAAGGAAAGTGAAATCATTCCTAGCTATATATTTTCTATCTAATTTTCCGATCGGAATGTCGCGAGAGATGTGCAATGCACTCAGTCAACGTCAGTGACGTTTTTATGGATCAAGCAAATACTACTTGTAGAAAATATTTGAATGTTTAAATTTTTTACAAAAGTTAAATATTCATGGCGCGGAAAGATATTTGCTTGTTTCTATAAATCTAGCAACTTATACAACATCTTAGGTACATATTACTTTGTACAAAGATTTCGGATGCAGCAATACGGTTGGATTTCTATTTGCAACTGGCTCTGCAAATGCTCCGATGATGGTGTTATTTAAATTTGTAAAGCATTTGAGTTTGTAAATTTAAATGATTGAAAATACCAGAATATGTTTCAAATATGTTTTTGAGGCTAAACAATTTAAATTACAAAAATTACTCTTACCTAGAAACTGAATTTGCAAATCTTCAGGGCTTAATATAAGCGTGGTACATACTTTTATTTAAAGATACATTTTTACTTTAGAAGCCAGATGTATGCAGCTTGTTGCATCACAGCCTCGCAGCCAAGCCGCCGTCAATGCAGCATGATTTTTACTTTAAGGGCTCCTCTTTATCTTGCCCAGCTTGCCTTCTTTTGCCGGCTAACAATCTGGCCTGGGTTTTTGGCAGAGGAGGAGCCTTTTGTGCTACGGCACGCGGACATCACATTTGACACCACAAAACATGCAAGGACAGACAATGGTGAGGTGAAGTCATATTTTTTTTTTCTTAACAAATTTATTCAAACATCATAATAGGCAAGAACATGCAATAAAGGAAGATAAAAAAAAAATAAGAAAATATCTATAACCCAAATTTATGAGGCAAAGGTATCTGTATACATATGTTATAAGAATTAAATGATCCTTACAAAGAAAGAAACGGGAAAGAAACAATTCAATAGTTGAGTAGTTCAGAATTAACTAACATAGGTTAATTTTTTTTTTTAATTTCCAAACCCGGCCGGGATCGGTTTACACCAATCATGACAAAAAAAATATTTTTCTTTTTATCAACCCAATCTATAAATACGAAATTTAATCCAAATGATTAAAGTGATTCAATAGACTATGCCAATAGTAACAATAATGATATATGGATGAGAATATTTTATATAATAAGAAAATTGTAATAGAGGAGGATATTTTATATAATAAGAAAATTGTAATAGATGAGAATATCTTATATAATAAGAAGAAAATTGCAATAGATTAGAATATTTTATATAATAAGAAGAAAATTGTAACAAACTATACTCATATAAAAACAAGTAGTTTCAGATTCAATTAAATAAATTTTCGTGTTCTCATGCCTCTATACGTTAGATATGATACGGGAATATTTAAATAATACTTCTGTTGCTTGTTGGATGAAAATTTACTCATATAATGAAGATGTACTTAGCTGAATTTCACCCAATATTATGTTTAATTTTTTTTTAAACATTTGCAAGCTCGATCATCGGCACACTTGGCTGCATCAATATCTTTTGCCTCCGACACCAACAAACTAACATTCACCACTAGAAGTGATTTCCTTGTTCGCCAACTCCTGGGTGGTTTTCACAAATTCACTTTTCTTTGTCTTGTATGCCCCACAGAAATCTTCGTTGCCCCTTTAATTCTCAATATTCTTCTCCTTTTCATTCAAAAAGAGTTAATTTTTATCTATCCACCGCTCGTTCGATAACAGGTCTTTTCTTTTTCCCAATTCAGTTTCTCAGTCTCCAATTATTCAAATTTTGTTTGCCTCGCAACCACGAGTACGACGTTACACATTTCGATTCCACCACTTACTCCCCTTTTTCTTTGTTCAGAATTTTTTCCCTGAACCGCAAGAGAGGTTCCCTTCCAAATTTCCCATTTGGTATTTCATTTCCCACACTAATAGGGCATCATCAAGCCTGTTGGTACATGCATGAGACGCCATGTTTGCTGAAATACATCGATGGGGAATTTTCAAGAGTTTTCCCTGAACAACTGAATCTGGCCATTTCATATGCCAGTGATGACAATTATGGAAAGGTGCCGCATCAAAACAACTCTGCCTTGACGCTGAAGGCTCGCTTGGGTGAATCGTCGCGTTTTCCAGGGTTCACTGGACTAAGGACTTCATTGTTTCCATTCTGATCGGCAGTTGAAGCAGAGACACTCGTGTTAGTGGCGGTATTATCAGAAGATTGTCTCCGGCCGGACCTACACTGAATCCCAGTAGCTGCGCTCCAATCGTTGGCGTTGCACTATTTGCAGCCTGTCGTTTGCTCTGATGCTTGTGAGCACGTTTCGCCGCTTTTCGTTCCTTTTCGTGGTCCTTCTCGACCTGATGTTTGGATGGAGCTGCGGTTGGCAATGTTTCAAGACTGCTTTTACGACGGACTGTTGGCTGTGGCTTTTTGACACTCACAGGCAAGGACATATCTCAGAAAATTTCATGTCGCGACGACAGATGGAAGCAATCCTGATAGGTAAGCGTCGATACCAGAAAACCCCGAAATACTTGTTCTGGACGTAAAAATCCGATCAGCAGTTTGTTGACTGTAAGTTTTGCATTTTTGTTTCATTTCGTCGCTGACGGAATTTATGTCTTGCCTTTGTAGCCGAGATTTTGTAAAATGACTTTTTGGTATCGCTGTAAGTCTTCGGATCTAATACTTTCCAAAAGATGCCGTAGGAGTTCATGTGAATCATTGTGATCACCACCACGAAATTGAGGGCCCTTTGTTGTTAGTTTTTGAAAGAGTTTTTGTGGTGTAAAACGCCACCACTCATCTGCAATTCTTCCAGTGCTTCAGCCAAAGATGAAGTTAAACCTCCGCATCCACTAAGCGTTTCTTTGATTGGCGGCAAATTCGTTTCTTCGTCATCCTTAAATACAAACGTGCCACCCAGAAGTACGAACTTTTCCCCAGCCTCCGAAGACGTGAGCACCAATCTGAGTCTCTTCAACCTAACTGATAAACTTCCACCTTGAAATTGCAAAAGTAAAACATAAGGCAAAATTATCATTGAATCTCAAGAAGTTTACTCCGCAAGTTGAAAAATCGAACAGAAGCAAAGACCTGGAAAAACGAAAATTGAGTCAGAAATTGGATAAAGTCTCGCTGAAGTTAGTTCGAAGTGTGGGTGATAGCGAAGCGGCTGTTAAAAAGGTTAGTGAGAGCGTTTCGGAGAAAAGCGATCGCAATAAGCTCCATAGATAGTATCGGCCTTGAATAATATTTTTATTGTTTAAACAGAATTTTCAATGTGTACTACAGCCTTAAACTTTTTGTTGTTGTCATCATTGGTGAAATACATAATATATTAGCGTACGCAAAAGGCTCGTAAGATACCTGAAGAACACTTCACTGACGTTAGTAGATGTTTATAAGTTTTGGAAAAAAGAAGAAAATATGAACTGCTCTTTTATAAATATATGAAAAAATTCATCTAAATTTGAAAATTTGAAAGTGTCCAGCTAAATGAAAACTGAGCATTTAAATGCAAAACCTTCTGTTGACCTTCTGAAACCTTCTGTTGTTAAATGCAAAACCTTCTGTTTAGATAACATACTACCGTACATCATACAAGTAGCTATTCTTATCCGCTCGCCTGGTTCAAGAGTGTTTAACCCTCCGAGTACACACCTATTTTTTCGATCATGGAGAACACTTGAGGGCAAATTGACTCCAAGCACTTTTGAACGTCTATAGAATCGCCGCCACTGAAGATTTTAGTTTGAAAAAATTTGTAGGTATAGTTTGAGACCTTTTCTTGTAGTTCTTATGCGTAAGACGTGCCTTAAATGTCCTTAAGGGGAGATATACACCTAGGAGCCGGATAAAACGGTCATTTTTGTGCATTTTTTTAAGGAAAACTATTTGAAATATCGAATTGGGAGTTTAATTATCTAAAAGTATACACATTCAAAGGTATGTTTAATTTTTTTTTATTTAAAAATATAAAAAATATACAAGGATATTGTATGATCCTTGGAGCGCTGTAAAAAAAACAGCGTTAACGGTACCCACTGGCATTTGTTCAAAAATCATCTGAAGAAAAAATGGAAAAAGATTAGTAAATTAGATACTATAATCTAGTTCTTATCATAGCCGATTTTGAAAATATCGATTAATGACAAAATGGCGGACGTTTGAACATGAATAGTGATTTTTTCACCGAAAATTAGATATTATTTTGGCTATAAAACAAAAACTAAGTAACGAAGAAAAAAATCCTATGACAAGTACTAGATAATGTTATATAGAATAATCACAAAAAAAAATTAAAGTAATCAGTTAATTGGTTTTCGAGAAATTTTGGGTACCGATTTGAAAAACGTGTTTTTAAGATAAACGGGTTTGAAAATTTAGGACTGAATAAATCATTAAATTTGCCAACTGACATGGAATCATCGATACCAGGCCCATAGTGTAAGTCGTTTACTGTTTACGGAATATTCATGGCTTCTAAATTGTCTTGCCGACGCGGTATTCAACCTTCTTTCGTCTGTTCTTGCGCTTGCAGTTCGGCTTTCGGTATGCAAGTTTCGTCTTCTTGCGCTGCGTACAAGTGCGCTCCCGATCCGAACGATATTCTTAACACATTCATGACTTCTAGCAATGAGGTGAAACCATTGTTGAATGTACATGTTGCAAGATATACTGCAATGCTAACGATTTTGGGCCCGCTGTTCATCGTTTTTGGAGCTATAGTCCAAATAAGTTGGTTGCAGTTTTGGGTATATCGACCAACACAGCGTTCCAACAATTTTTCATTGCTGAGGTCTTCGTTTGCTGGTTTGATGACATCTAACACCATTTTTGGCAATGCTCAATAATTGTGACGAACATTTTCCAGTTCGCCTTTAGCCTTTGCTCGTTGCAACTGGCACCACGATTCGGGGCCTTCGGGACAGAAATGTTGTTGAGGCTTGCTGTCTGTTGAGCCGTAATGGTAAAATGTTGCCCGTATCGCTTTTTTCATTTCATCTTTGGAGGCACAGTTTCTGCGAATAGCTTAGCCATAGTGAATGTTCAGTATATCTATAAACTTTGCCCTCAATTTGTTTTTGCTGTCGATTCCAGGACTTTTTTCTTTCATTCGCGAAGACGGGTTCCCAATCGTTTTTGAATGTGACCCACTCATTCTTTTTTTTATAAATTCAATCTCGTTACCATACGGTTTCGCATTCACTAATCCCGTGTTCGTCTTAGAGTCACCATCCCCGGCGTAATTAGTGTACATAACCATATACTTTTCGGCAGATTGTGAAAACAATTCTTTCATGGCGTCTACTTCCATTTTACCTGCCGATCCATCATGATTGGCCTGGCAATTTCCATCGTGATTCGATTTCCATTCCTCATATTGCTCAGTATTTTCGAGTTTATTCCAATAGTTACATTTGGCACAATAAGAAGATTTTACAAGAATATCAACAACTTTTCCTGTAAACTATTCAATGAGAACCTCAACTCCCTACAATGAGGTAAAACCACGTTTTCGCCCCGTACTATCTCCGAAAACGGTTAGTTTGGTTATACCAGCACACGAATTTTGTTTTTATTTCCCGTTGTACTTCTTTTACAGCTTGTTTTAACACCAATTGAACAATACTTGAAGCAGCCTAATGAATGTTATTAACTATCGTATCATACTTCGTAAAACACGTTTGATTATATCGGCTGTAACTAGCTTATTTATAGAAATATTAACTTGGTGTTTTCACCAGACATTTTTGAGACCTGTATCTTCACGAAAATGCAATAAAAAATAAATCGATTTTGCCGACCATTCTAGGTGTATATCTCTCCTTAAAATACCTAAAGAAAATTCGCGAAAAACAGTTTTGCCGAAAATCAGGTTTTTTACTAAAAACTCGTTATTTTTTTTAATTTTCAATATTTTTGGCTAAAAATTTAGACAGATACTCTCAAGGTATGACAAAATCATAAAAAAATTAGATGTATATTGGACCTTAAAAAAAAGTATTTCTTTTGCATATTTACGGTGGCGATTTTGAAGGTTTTTTATATTTGCATATTAAAAAAAAAAATTAATTTGTTGATTTTTAATATTTTGAGCTTAAAATTTGTATGGTCAGAATAATACGAAAATCATCCCTATATAAAATATTGCAAAAAAGATATTCGTTACGCATATTGGTAGTAGCAATGGCAGATTTATTTTTGGTAGCGTCAGTGTCAGTGTCTATCGATAAACCGACATTGAAGACATTGAAGAAGAAGAGGGCAGATTACCCTCGAAATATCGATATTTGTCACAAAAACTAAATATATCTAGCTTCGAAAGGAAAAATCGATTTTTTAAAAACAGTTTTTACAAGCTGGAAAAAATTGGTACATATTAAAAACAATTATTTTTTGGCTATTTTAAATTAATCTATCGATTTATAAAGTAAAACATATATTGAATTTTACCTCAAAATTGACGTCGAGTACACATGGGCAGTGCTGCCATTTATTTTTTTGAAATAATGAATTCAATTTTATTTAATGCTAAATAATGCTAGATCTTGTAAAATTATAATGCTAAATAATGCTTTCTTATTTAATTGAAATAAACGTGGTTCAATATGAAGATAATATTTATATTTCTCTCAAATTGTTATATAATAATCGGTTATTTCCAGTTGGGATAAAATTCAAAAAAAAAAATTCTTTACTACTACATATGCTCACTAAGTCAGCATGAAAAAACATAAATAGGTGTTGATTCCAGAGAGCGACATTCATTTGAATACGAACAGTCCAAGGGAGAACATCAAAATGGGGAAAAACGAAACTAGAGCTGTCATTAAGTATCCCTGTTTGAAAAAACTGTCTACCAGAGGCATACACGGCGACATGGTGGAAACATTAGGGGACTCTGCTCCTCCTTATTCCATAGGCCAAGGAGTTTAAACTGAGAAGAACATCCACTGAAGATGAACACCGCGAAGACAACTGAAGACAACGTAAAAAAAAGTCGAAGATGTCGTGTTGAGCGGTTCAAAGAGTGAACTTCAGGCATGTAGCTGAGGTCACTGGGATCTCATATGGTAGTGTTCGAAAAATCTTTGCCAAAAATTACATATGAAGAACGTCTTTGATCGATGGGTACCGAGAATGTTAACGGACGAGCATAAGAAGAAACGAGTCGAGAGAAAGGATGAATCTCGAAGAAGAAACGAGTCGAGAGAAAGGATGAATCTCGAAAAGTTCCAGGTAGATCATGAGAATTTTTTGTCACATTTCGTGACCATGGACGAGACTTGGATCCACCATTTTGATCCAGAAACCAAAATACAATCGATGACCTGAAAGCGACCCTCTTCATCGACGCCGAAGAAATTCAAAGTGTCGAGTTCGGCAGGAAAGGCTAGCGCATCAGTTTTTTGGGACGCTGGAAAAATTATGGTGGAATTTTTGGAAAAGGGAGCCACTATATTAGGTTCTTACTAAGCTGGCCAAATAAGAAGATTGCGAGAGGCGATGAATGAGAAATGACACGACCAATTGCGAGCTGGAGCTCTGTTTCCTCAAAACAACACACCGGCTCACAAGGCTGCAGTTGCAATGGATACAATTAAGGAAACAGGATTTGAGATGCTTGAACACCCACTCTATTCGCCAGTTTTAGCTCTCAGTTGCTTCTATCTCTTTCCTCGGTTCAAACAACACCTTCGGAGTAAGAAATTTGAAGATGATAGGGAAGTGATGGCCGCTGTTGAGGCGTTTTGGGAGAGTCCAGATAAAGAATTTTTTTCTGAGGGTATTCTGGGTTTGAAAAAAAGATGGACTAAATGTATTAACTTGCTAGAAAACTATGTTGAAAAGTAAATATATCTTTTAAGTTTAATTACCTTGGTTTATATTCATTATCATTACTTATTGATCAAACCTCATTTGTATAAAAAAAAACAAATTAGAAGTTGAAGTTTAAAAAAAGATTCTATATCTAATTGGAATTGTTTTTGCGGGAGCAGCACACTGTGCATACTTGACTGATGTGAAAACTTGCAGGTTGA
>OZ022265.1:61126944-61164444 GCA_963978885.1 Nemotelus pantherinus
AATCCGTATCATTTTGCCAGACTTCCTTCATTGCTGCAATCAAGTCTGCTTTTGTCCGGGGGCAGTTTTCTGCCACTTTTTGTTTAAAAATAGCCCAGATATTTTCGATCGGATTCATATCTGGACTATTTGCTGGCCAATCAAGGATTTGGATACCTTGTGTTCTTAGAAATTCAATGATTTTCTTCGCCGTATGGCATGGAGCCTTGTCGTGCATGAAAATCGCTTCTCTATTAAATTTTTCGTTGAGAGTCGGTACCAATTGTGTCTGTAGAACAGTTAAATATTGATTGGCATACATTGTTCCCTCGACTACGTAAAGTGGGAAGAGTCCTTTCGATGAAATTGCCGACCAAATCATGACCCTGACTGGTTGTTTGACTCGTTGCTGAACACACGAAGCTGAATATTCCTCTCCTTTGTATCTGCGGACAGTCCTGACCATTGGTAGTGTTAAACTCATCATCGTTTCATCGCTGAATATAACCTGATCAGAAAATAAAAAAAGGATAAAGTCAAAAGGCGAACTTTTTGACAAGTGTCATTTGTGTCATTTCAAGTGTGACAAGGTAATATTTAAAAAAGAGATATTGTTAGTTTATACCTTTTCCCAATCGACTGCAGACCATGATAAATGTTCATTCGCCCACGTTTTCCTTTGTAGTATCATCCTAGCATTTAGTTTTTGCTTTTGACGAGGACGTCTTGCACAGAGCCCAGATTGGAAAAGTCGACGCCTAACTGTTCTCTCCGATATTTCCACACCAACGTCGCGTAGAGTACCTCTTAGGGACTTGCTGGATAGCGTTCGGTCTTCTTTCGCTTTTCGCAATAAATATCTGTCTTGACTGGTTGTTGTTTTAGGCTTGCGACCGCATTTCCCCTTTCTTTTCGGACTTCCTGACGGCCGGACAACTCTACTTTTCGCAAATTTGCTAACAAATGACCTACTTACTCCCACTTTTTGAGCTATTTGCGCATGAGTATAGTGTCCTACTTCCAAATACGTAGAAATTTTAGCTTTCACCACTGAACTGATATCTTTTGCTTTACCCATATTGAAAAATCACTACAAAAGCCACTTTTACGTTCTCCTTCAAAAGTCAAAAAGGAGACTGAAATTTTTCGGTAAAATACTTCACCTTAAATGCTACTTAGAAACCATAAAACAGAAACAATTAGCAGCTCAAACAAATTAAGAGGGCAATAAAAACTCAGAATTCATATTTATCTCAAAATGGCTGCAGGTAATTAATTACCCATTACGGAGGTAATTCCGCGGAAAAGGATCTTTTCATTCCACGAATCTTCGTAGTTAAGGACACCTAATCTAATTACAAACCAACAATAAAAATAACTATAGTTCCTCGATTCTAAATAGGATTAACAATGATTTTATATGAGGTGATAATAATTTGGCCACATCAGTATATATATATATATATATATATATATATATATATATATATATATATATATATATATATATATATATATATATATATATATATATATATATATATATATATATATATATATATATATATATATATATATATATATATATATATATATATATATATATATATATATATATATATATATATATATATATATATATATATATATATATATATATATATATATATATCATCAAAAAATTTCAGTGAGATAATCTTGGGAACGCGCCATCCGATTGAGCTGAAACTTTCAGGATACATTGGTGTATATGCAGAATAGGTCCAAGTCTCAATAAATATCAATTATTGTAAACCCTTTGGCGCCGGCGGCCATTTTAGTGATATTTCTAATATACGTATTATTCCGTACACAAATAATTTTTGCAAAAATAAAGCTGACGAAATAAATTTCAAACGTGTTTTATATGCGAATCAGATAATGTTTTGGAATTTTTTAACCCCATGTAGGCCCTAAGTGCCTAAAAAGAGAACGGGAAAATTTGAAAAGTTTTAATTGCGATAACTTTTGACAGAGCTTTTCAATCATGACATATTGGTATTATTTAGTTGTACGTTTGTAAATCTTTAATGCGCGTGTTAGCAACCCTGTAGGTAGGACAGGCACTGAATGTGAAAACCTCCAAACCATCGTCTCTCTTGAAAAAATGCCGTCTCTTCAAAAAATCATATGTAAATCTTATGCTTTGTTCACATATTCAAAGTAAAAATTTGATATGGTATGACGGGCACGCCTGGTAACCCTTGCCCAATTTACCTATATATTTAGCATCAAAAGCTTCTGTTCACGGAAACTCACGATCTAATAAGCAAAATTACTCAAAATTTACAGAATGTATTGGTATTAAACAGGACCAGGTCTGATAAAAGTGATTTTGAAATGCGGACGATTCTGTGCCAGTGGTGCCATCTTGATAAATCACTATAAAAGATAACTGCTTTTAGCCCTATAAATTCTGATTCAATCGTTCGGTTTTAATGAAATTCACACAACCTTACTTTAAACCACGTTTGGTAGAAATTTGGTCGAAAAATTCTGCCAGCTATGATAATTTTGATGTTTTAAATTTGAAAAAATAAAAATTTGGAAGTGAAAACATTCAAACCATCGAATCTCCTAAAAAATTTCCGTTTCTTACAACCAAAGCTAACTTGTTTACAAATCTTATGCTTTGTCTACATAGTCAAAGTAAAGCTTTGGAAATTTCATGTCAGACAAGAACGGTAACCCTCTCCCAGTTAACCTATATTTTTAGCATCAGAAACTTCTGTTCACGGGTACTCACGAACCAATAATCAGATACAGTTGAAATTTAGAGAATGCATTGGACTTAAGTAGAACCAGGTCTGATAGAAGCGATTTGGAATTGTGGGCAACTCTGTGCCAGTGGTGCCATCTTGAAAAATTACATATGAAAAAAACTGCTTTTTGCCCTATGAAATGTGAATAAGTAACCAGATTTTCATGAAAATGACATAGTAGCTGAATCTTACTCTAAACTCTGTTTGATAGAAATTTGGTTGAAAAATTCGATTGGTGCTGCCAGCTATGGTAATTTTTGTGTCTTTGGTTTTGAAAATTCGCTCAGGAAAATAAAACTTTTTGCCCTATAACTTCCAGTGCAGTCATGAAATCAATACGAATTTCATACAATTATTGGAACCTATTATAAACATTATTCAAGCCAAATTTGGTTGAAAAGCCATGATAGGGTTGCCAGCTATTGTTGGTTTTGTGTTTGTTTGCAATATCTTTATTAAGCGGTTTTATCGTAGAATTTTCAATTGGTTATGATATTGTAGTGACAATAAACAGCAAATATTAAGCTTTCGATTATTTGAAAAAACTCGCTGCAGGTAACCCTAAATTTCTTTATACTCCTATAACTTCAAATGTTATATAACAACGTGAAGCAGATGTGATATATTCTTGGCTTTGATACTGGCGAAAGGTTGCCAGCACGAGTCGGTTGTGCTACTTTTGTATCAATAAATGCTTACAGTTAGTATTCATACCGGAAACATTTACAATGAAACGAAATAACCGATGTTTCAATTCCCAAATTTCTGCAAATTTTTCGGATCGCAGCCCCAAACTCCAACTTCAGTTACAGTGCTGCAGGCACTGAGCATTTTCTTCATTGATGTTATATGAGATGCTGCTTGCAAAATTTTGTGATATAAGCAACTAATAACGAATATAATTAACCCGTGTTTTGCTCTCATAAACGTTGAAATTCATGCCAGTGGTAATATCTGAAACCTTCTACCATATGAGTTATAATGCATTCTTGAGACAAAAGTAAAACGTGGCATTTGAAACAATTTCCCCGTAATAAGCAGCGCATGTGGTGGAATATGCACTCAAAACCTGCACGATTCTTCTACTGTTCTTCGAACATTAGTGTTTCTAGCGGTTCAGGTGCGCTAGAGTTTTTTATATTGTAGTATTGAGTTTTCAATCATCCATCAATCTACAAATGGTGACCCCGCATCAGGACATGGCAGCCGTGACGGGTAGCTCAATCCCCGATGATGACGAAGGACAAGCCGAACAAGCACCCGTTAATAGCGTCGCCGCTCTCAAGCTGCTCCATTTTGGACTACGAGGCTCGCGCTATGGTTTTCTCGAGTGGAAGCGCAGTTCCGAATTTACAAAGTTTGTCGTGACCACCAGCAATTTGATAAGATCGTGAGCGAGCTCGACAATCAAATATTGGTTCAAATAGCGGATTTGGTTGAATCACCCCCGGCGGACAACAAATATGAAACGCTGAAGGAACGCATACTCAGCGTATACAAAGTCTCCGAAGAAGCGGAAATTCGACAACTCCTTACTGGTTTAGAGTTAGGAGACCAGAAACCGTCACAGCTGAGGCGTGCGATGAAGCGCACAGCTGGAAACAAGGTTGCAGACGAATGTGCAAGCAATTCTCAGCATAACAAGTACGTCAAATTTTGATCAATTAGCCGATATGGCAGATAAAATTTTCGAAATATATGATGTGTCTCGTGTTGCTCAAGTGTTTACCCCAGTGAACAGTGAATCTGATCTTAGCCAACAAATCTCTAATATAAACACTAGACTTAATGACATGCAAATCGGGCATCGTCATTACCGCCGCCGCGTTACTCGATCGCGTCACCGTTCACCATTTGGTTCGCGTCGTTCAAACTCTTTACTCCGGAAAAACTTTTGTTGGTTTCACTATAAATTTGGTGAAGCAGCGCGTAAATGCCAAAAACCGTGCTGTTTTTCCGCGCAAAACACTCCGGAATACTAGATGTATCGCCATCAAACATGGCGGTTGATAGCGAACATCGTAAACACCACCTATTATTGTCAGACAAAACATCAAACTTTAAGTTTTTGGTTGATACGGGTGCGGACATCTCAATTATTCCCCGTTCGCGTGTCGAAAAAACGTTCAACCGTCTGACTTTGTACTATATGCAGCCAATGGCACAAAAATAAAAACCTTCGGCAATAAACTTTTACGATTAAATTTCGGTTTCAGACGCTCATTCGACTGGAAATTTTGTGTCGCTCAAGTGACACATCCAATTTTGGGAACAGATTTTTTTACACCATCACGGATTATTAGTCGACATGAAAAACAAATGTCTGACATACCCAAATGCCAAATTATCATAATTTGGCTGGGTTCGTTCAATCAAAACTGATACCTTACGCACGGTGATACCTTATGCACGGTTTCGAATTCTTCTCCTCTTCATTGCCTCCTAAAAGAGTTTCCGGGCTTGACAAACCCATCATTGCACACTATTCAAAAGGGACATGGTGTTTAATAATAATAATAATAAAAAGTTTATTGCCAAACTCAAGAATTACATTTCAAACATAAATTACAAGACAAAAAATGTATAGTTGGCCTTTCCATAAAGAGCAAAGCTCGTGCTATGGAAAGAAAGCCTGTATGTTTAAACATATTTTTACAAGTTTTGCTAATTAATTCATTGTTATAAGTGATTTAACATTTTGTATACAGCAGTATTAATAATATATCTACAAGATTGCCATTTGCAAAAGTTATTTCAAATCAAAATTCGATTAAGTAATATTATTTTCCTGGAGGTGCTTCTTCGCAGCTTTTCGAAAAATATGATAATTCATTATCCTACATATGTTGACTGGTAATCTATTGAAAACTCGTGGAGCTACATAAGATGCATGATTTCCAGCAGTTGCAGTTAGGAATCTGGGCTCTTGAAGTGCTCTACGCTTTACCATCACATTCTTACTGATGGCCCACCAGTCGCGGATCGCCCTCGCCGGTTAGCTCCAGACAAACTTAAAATAGCCAGGCAAGAATTTTAATATATGCTAGAAAAAGGCGACTGTCGACCATCGTCAAGTCCATGGGCAAGTCCATTACATTTAGTTCCCAAGAAAGAAGGAACATGGCGACCTTGGGGCGATTACCGCCGTCTGAATACTGTAACTCGGCCAGACAGATTTCGCATGAGGCACATACAGGATATAGTTGCGGGTTTGCAGAATAAAAACGTATTTTCCAAAATAGATCTCCTAAGAGCATTCCACCAAATCCTGGTTGCAGATTCAGACGTACCGAAAACTGCAGTCATAGCACCGTTTGGACTGTTTGAGTTTTTTGTCATGACATTTGGATTGCGAAACGCTGCCCAAACGTTTCAGCGTTTCATGGACGAAGTGCTAAGGGATTTAGACTGTTGGCTATTGCTATATAGATGATCTTCTCATTGCGTCTAGTTCAGAATCCGAACACCTTGAACACCTACGTGCAGTGTTTGAGCGTTTAGGTTTATATGGTTCATACCCCTCAAAGTGTACTTTTGGAGTTCCCGAAACTGAATACCTGGGACACAAAATCAACGATAAAGGGATCATGCCACCGACATCACGTGTTTAAGCTATTAGAAATTTCAAACGTCCTGAAACAGTCAAACAACTACGTAGATTTCTAGGTACACTTAATTTCTACAGACATTTTATTAAAAATTCCGCTAACTTACAAGCACCGCTTAATGAATACCTTCGCGACACGACGAAAGTTGGGCAAACGCTGATAAAGTGGACAGAAGAATCCCTTCAAGCGTTCGAAAACTGCAGAAACAGTATCGCAGATGCAACACTTTTGTCGCATTACCAACCAGGCCAACCACTAGCTCTAGTCACAGACGCCTCGAGTGTAGCAATCGGTGCAGTGCTAGAGGAGTACCAAAACGAACGCTGGCTTCCACTTGCCTTTTACCAAAGAAAACGCTCATCAGCTGAACAAAATTACAGCACATATGATAGAGAACTGTTGGCCGTGTATAGCAACATCAAGCATTTCATACATATGCTTGAAGGTGAAAAATTCGTGATTAAAACAAATCACAAGCCTCTTGTATATGCATTCACACAAAAAGCGAACAAAGCATCTCCTCGCCAGCAGAGACAGCTTGGCTTTATTTCACAATTTTGTACAAAATTCATATTCGTTTCAGGAGAAGCAAACATAGTGGCAACACAATGACTCAGAGCTTCAGGACTTGCTCATATCAAACACAATGTCGTTAAAATTACAGCCATTTCCAATCGACAATATTGGTATCCTACATTGCGATACATCAAATGAACTAATTCGCCCTTTAGTGCCGGCATCGTTACGACAGCGAGTGTTCGAAACTTTTCACAAGTGTTCCCATCCGAGTGCGCGTGCAACACTTCGAGAAGTTAAACGAAAGTTTATTTGGCTGAAAATAAATAAGGACATACTTGCATGGTCTCGCGCGTGTCTACCATGTCAAAGATCGAAAGTGAATAGACATTCAAAAACGCGTTTAATTCATTTTCGACACCGGATCAACGTTTTTAACATGTACACCTAGACATCGTTGGACCACTTCCTCCTTTGAATGGTTTTCGATATATATTAACCATGGTCGATCGCTTTTTGAGGTGGCCGGAGGCCATTCCACTTTGTGATCAGACAGCGGAAACCGTCGCCGATGCATTCTATGCTCATTGGGGAGCGCGTTATGGCCACTATTTATCACCACCGATCAAGGCAGGCAGTTTGAGTCAGCCTTGTTCAACGCTCTGACTTCGCTGATAGGAGGCAAGCGTGCACGAACTTCAGCCTATCACTCTGCGTGCAATGGTTTAGTTGAACGCTGGCACCGAATAGTAAGGTAAAAATACACTGCTGTCACGTCACGTGACCTCACGTGTATCAGCTGACCTCACGTGCCATAGATCTGCAGTACCATTTTGTATGCTTAGAAATACACTGGCGGCACGTCACCCGGACTCATGTGCCGTCACGTGAGCTCACGTTTTTGATAATCTGCAAATTCAGATTTTTGAGCTCACGTGACAGCACGTTTAACATGTAACGTATATTTTTGAATGTCGTATATGGCGAAATAAGTACTGATTAATCAAAATATCTATTATAAGTGCATGTATATGCAAATTGAGTGACGCAAATATGTATTTTCTAATTGAAATCGTAGTTTTAGCCAATATTTTTACCTCGTGGTATTTGATTTGTTCAAAATGTATGAGGTAAGTGATTTGTTTAAAATGTATAAGTATAAATAATTGTGAAATGGCGAAATACATTAATGCTGGTAAATTGTGGGATAAAAATGTAATATAATTTTTATGTGGAATTTGAATTGGTATGTTTTATCATTATTTACATGCATGTTTAATGTTTATAAAAACTTTTGGTGACATGTATATGACAAACTACTTTACTATTAGGGCCAAATACGTTTGCTCAAATTACTAAGCAAACATGGAATTTGTAGGTATGCGGCCTGAGGCATACATTACAGAACCACTGAAAGTTTATTATAATGCTGAAGCCATAATCAATGCAACATAACTGTGTTGCGCAGGAAATTTGCTCAAACCTCAAACCAGGCATGACAACAATACAACAACAACTTGGAAATACACAAGTGTATTTCCAAGCGTGAGCTCATGCCTCCACACGCATGACGTGACGACTCGTGAGGTCACCTGACGTAACAGCAGTGTATTTCTACCTTTAAGGGCAGCGTTGATGTGCCACGAAGACGATAATAACTGGGCAAGCACCTTACCAATGGTGTTGCTGGGGCTTCGCAACGCCTACAAAGAAGACCTGAAAGCATCTTGTGCTGAACTTGCTTTTGGCACAGCCTTGAGACAACCTGGTGAGTTATTCATTGCTAATAAAAATCCAGGTAATTTACAGGTTTTTGTCGAAAAATTTCGCAAGCATATGTGGAGGTTGAAATCAAGACCAATCGTTCATCGTAATCATCAGACGGTCTTTTTCCATTAAGACCTTCATGAATGCACTCATGTTTTCGTTCGGCAGGATTGTGTTCGGAAGTCACTGTCGGATCTCTACACCGGACCTCACAAAGTCATGAACGCATCAGTGATGTATTATTTGCAGTCGAAGTAAACGGAAAGGAGCTAAACATCTCGACAGAGCGACTGAAACCCGCGTAATTGATTAACAATTTGTCTGAACAGCCTAGGAATCGAATCAGCACGGATCAGCCAGTAACTTTACCATCAAACATTAACATGCCGCCGATATTCACTATGCCGTCAGCAGCTTCGAAACATGTTCATTGGGCGCCTGCAAAAGAAACACATGCAAACGCTACAACATTTACCAAATCTGCACGTTCACCGCCATCGCGCAAACCAACAACATGGCCTCCTATCATTCCACGTCCAGCTAGAATCATCAGAACATATCCACTGAAACGCCATCGTGACAGCGACAGCAGCACTCAGAGGGGAGCCATGCAGTGATTCATTTGCAGCGGTTCAACTTGTTGCATGTGTTTCTTAATAAAATTTCTAAATAAAATGTTTCTTAATTTTGGTACTCAAATTGAAGAGTTTAAAAAACTCTTTGCATCGCTTTTGACAACAACCTGCGATATGTTCCATGCAAAGCATTTTGCAATAGAAAACTTAACGGTCCTTGCACGTACAGTAATACTTTTGTATACGATTTCCATAATAATGATTATAATAGCATTCGCCATTTTCTTGACAATGTCGATTGGACAGATACGCTTGCATCCAAATCTCTAGACGGCAATTCAAATTCATTCTACAATATACTGTTTGAAAGGATAAACTTTCTGAGTCTTGGCTTGATAAGACTCTTAGACATAGGAGAAATCATAGAAATAAGCTTTAAAAATCAATAAAACATAATGTCGACTCTAGCCATTGTATTAAAGAAGAATGCAATGCAGTGGCCAAAGAATTCCATGAAAAGTCTCATGAAGCATATGACAGATTTATTAAAACTACCGGCGAGAATATAATCCACAACCCCAAAAAGTTTTTTGACACTGTGAAGCGGAAAACAACTGGCTGTCCTTCTTCTTTAATAAAGCCTCAATGTCTTCTTCTCATCAACGTCTTCTTCTCCTCTTCATTATTTTGTCATTCGCCAAGAGTAACTAGACAAATTTTCGACGAAACTACAACCATTTCTCGAAATGATATTTCTAAAGCTATCTTGGAGTCGAATTGTTTTTTGTGGGATGATTAAAATTGAAAAATGATTAAAATTGTCAAATCATCCCACAAAAAAACCATTCGATTTAATTCTGCTTTCGGAGGCTTACTCCGCAAAACGATTGAGTTTCTAGTATCGAAAATTCTCAGCTTTAATAAGCATGGGAGATGATATAAGCTGTCTATGCTAATTTATAGAAAAGAAGGGAACCGTGATCACAAAATAATAACTCATCTTGGAGCTTGATAGTAACAAAGGCCCTGAACCTGATCGTCTTTCTACAACTTTTCTTACTAAATTTGTCACACAGTTAATCTCTCATCTTCACATTATAATTAACACATATCTTCCTTCTGGATACTTTCCATCGTATTGGAAATCTTCCTACGTGACACCAATATTCAAAAATAGCGATAGAAGATCAATTCAAAATTAGAAAGGTGTTGCTATTTAATCCACTATTCTTAAACTATGTGAAACAATCATACGTGGCTAACTATCCCCTCTGGTCGATGCTCGACTTAACGAACAGCAGCATGGTTTTAGGAAAGGTCGTTCTATCACTACCAACCTAATGGTGCTGGTTTCCCATGTTATTTACAAAATGGAGGAAAGTGATCGAATTGACACAGTATACACTGACTTCAGCAAAGCGTTTGACCGTGTTGACCACTCCATTTTGATTTCCAAGCTGCAACAATTCGGAATCGCATCAGCAATCTCTATTAAGGTCGCTAAGCTCTTACCTCCACAGCCGCTCATAACATGTAAAATTCCAAGGGTTTATCTCTAAAAAAAATGTATGTAAATTCAGGTGTACCTCTTGGCCCTTTGCTTTTTCACATTTTTATACCAAACTTGTCAGAGGTTATATTTGCTGTACCTCATTCACTCTATGCGGCCGACCTGAAAATTCATCATACTATACAAATGCCACCTTTTAATAATGTTC
Organism: Nemotelus pantherinus; assembly: GCA_963978885.1. Classification (NCBI taxonomy): domain Eukaryota; kingdom Metazoa; phylum Arthropoda; class Insecta; order Diptera; family Stratiomyidae; genus Nemotelus; species Nemotelus pantherinus. The sequence goes on from OZ022265.1 coordinate 61,137,909, forward strand.
GAAGAAGAACATAAGTATTAAAATCACTTTGGCCAAAAATTCGTATTTCTATGCATATATTTACATATATTATATATAAATATATATATATATATATATATATATATATATATATATATATATATATATATATATATATATATATATATATATATATATATATATATATATATATATATATATGTATATATATATATACATATATATATATATATATATATATAAATATATATTTATATATATATATATATATATATATATATATATACATATATATATATATATATATATATATATATATATATATATATATATATATATATATATATAAATATATATTTATATATATATTTATATATATATATATATATATATATATATATATATATATATATATATATATATATATATATATATATATATATATATATATATATATATATATATATATATGTATATATATATATATATATATATATATATATATATATATATATATATATATATATATATATATATATATATATATATTAGGGATGTTCGATATATATCGATATCGAAAAAATATCGATATCTGACTCCCGATATATCGAATCAACGCGATATAATCGAATCCTCAGATATCGATTATTATAATATCGATATATTATCCGATACAAGAATATCGTATTGTGCTTGCAAACGAGTTGGTCAACAAATTTTTCGTTTTTCGTGTCGCGACGCGAGCTAACCGCTGGTCAAGCAAAAGAAGAGAACGAAAAGAAGCAAACCCTTCAAACCAGTCTGTTTGCTTTTGAATTGTTTTCTAATTAATTGGATCGTGTCCACCGCGTTGCCCATCCTCGTAAATTGACAAAACTTAGGTTTATCTTTTTTTTTAGAGGTTGTGAAGGCTTCTCGTTGATTGGGCGGTTTCAGTTTCTTCAGGTAATTGAAAGTACTTTAAATAATTAATTTAAATTAATTAACTTTAAAAAAAAAACTTGATCTTACAATAGAGGTAGTGAGCCGTGTGTATGCAAATTTTAGAAGTTACTACAACCAAAAGCTCGTAGAACTTAGGTAGCGGAAAAACCAAAGGGAATATCTGAATTAGTAAATCTCTCGATTTTTTCTATTTATAGATTTGATTTTTGCATCCGCGATTTAAGGAACTTCATTTTGAAGACCAACTGGCTTGTTCGAATGCCATACTTAAAATCAAAGAACCAATGAAAAAATATCAGCAAGTTGAATTATGTGTAGCTGCGGGATCAGACTCGGATGGCTCAGACAAAACTCAGTCCGATTTTAGTTTCTGGAGCGATCATCATCATTTAGTTCAACGAAATTGGAAAACAAATAAAACTGATGAAAGCGTCTCAGACGAATTATCTCTTTACTTGAGGGCTCCAGTTAGCAGATTAAATGAAAGCCCTTTGGCATTAATTTTCTACAGACAATGATTTCGAAGCCGAACTCTTCATTGTGGGTGGGGGTTAGGAAATGTTAAGGTCAGAAATGAATACATTCATTATGAGCTTAAGAATAAATATAATTTTTCACATGTTAAGATATTGCAAGACGGTAGATATGACCTTATCCTTGTCCCAAAATATTTGAAATTTTCCTTTATAATATTTTGTTGTATCATAAAATCTATTTACTTTCGTTATTCCCCTTTAACTTATAATTTGAGATAAACCAGTCCATCATAAAAAAAATTAGCTCTATTCTCATGAGCAAAATTTGACCATTGCGAAGAGAAGTCAAAGCAATAATTGATGATGTGGACAAATATTTCCCTTTGTTTTCTTTGTTTCAAACCAGAGTTCAAAGCAAATTTCAAATTTAACTAATACTATTTTTCATTTATTCTATTTGGTTGAATATTGCTAAGTTAAGGAATGTGGAATTTATCCCAAGGATATTTTCTACTTTTTTATCCAGCAGTAGTAGTAAACTTCATATTTTGCCAACATTTGTACTTTTCGAAAATTTTCGAGAAATTTCATAATATATGTGCTCATTCTGTAGAATGATGACATAATTTATCAGAACGAGTATTTACATTTTATTGTGGCAGATATTCACGAGAAAAATATACATAGAAACAATATCAACCCCTTATATTTAGTGAGTAATACCACCTAACTAAACCAACCAAAGGCCCAACGCAATAAAGAAAATAAATTATCCAATATATATATATTACTTTTGATTCGATTTCGATATATCGAAAAATCAATACTTACATTTCGATATATCGCAAACTATCGATATAGAGTTTCGATATATCATATCGGAAAAAATATCGATATATATTTTAAATGAACATCTCTAATATATATATATATATACATATCATCAAAAAATTTCAGTGAAAAAATCTCCGGAACGTGCCAACCGATTGAACCGAAATTTTCAGGATATATGCACAATGGCACCGGCGGCCATTTTACCAGTGGCGGCTCATCAGGATGGGCTGGGTCCACCCTCTAAAACACATAAATAATCATTTGTAATAAAAGTTTGACTCATCATGTACATATTAATTCATATACGTTTAACATATGTGAAATAGCTTTGACGTAATAAATCAGGTATGATTTTAATCCAGCAACAGCACATCTTTGCACCATTCATTCATACCATGCAACGACGTAAAATCACATAGTGTCATACATACATTGAATGTCCATCGCGCAATATATCAGCTCATACATATAAAACAATTATTACAATAAGCTACAAGCATACACTATACGATGTAATATACACCTGCATATTGTACACATAAATGTATGTTCCACATCTCAGTCCCACACACGCCACGACGGGCAGACGCATCACTGGCCCATTCACAATTCTTGTACATCGTCTACATTATGCTACAAACATAAGTAAAGCTACATTATGCTACAAACATAAGCGAAGGTATAAGTTCTTGTTTGTGTCTTTATCGATTTCTGTTCATCAATGAGGCTCGGTGGGCCCAAGCATCACTGGCACACTATGCGTTGTTACCAGTCCAAGCTGCGATTTATGAGCATTGGCGCTTTCAATCGCAACAAAATTGATTTTGTATATTGGGCCGGCTCTTGATCTACGAAAAATTGACGTATGCAATCGCGTCCAAATTATGTTACATATTGGGCCAGCCCATCATGCACTTACATGCGTAGCAGGTATCAAAGAACTACAAGATTATAACGCGCGCTTGTCTCTCTCAGCTCTTTGCTTGTGCGTGCGTGACCAGGAGAGTTCGGGTTATGAATGAATGCATTAAGTTGTGATGGAATATAAACTGCATGAAAATTTGTTTGTGGTTTTTGTCAAATTTTTGGTCAAATTATAAACTATAAATGAGCTTATTAAGATCATGATAGGTGTTATTAATGGGAGAATATATGTGAAAAATAAAAAATTTTTATGCGACTTGTGTTAATGTTGTCCTGTAAATCAAAAGAAGAATACTGTGGCGGAAGAAAAATCTATGTACATCTGCATGTATCCAAAAAATGCAAATATTTCTAATGTGAAAAATTAGCGAAAAGGTGTGGGAATTTGTCTATTACATGATTGTTTTTGAAATATATCCCGAAAGAACATTTAGTTCAGGATTTGAAGTATAAAGTGCTTATGTGTCTTCTCAGGATAAATTTGATATAAGGGTTAGTTTCAGATCCTGGGTGTAAAATGCAAAGTGTAAAAATTCGAAGAAGACAAATACACCTCTCATCTTTCATTTAAAATAAAAAAAGTCTAGCGCATCAGAACCGCTAGAAAACTAATTTTCGAAGAAATTGTCTTCGAGTGACAAAAAAGTGTGGACAGACGTAATACACTGTTTTGTAGAATTATATCAACTATTCCTTATCCAAAGCAACAAAACTCAACTATAACACAAATGATGAAAATATTCAGTGCTGGCAACACTTTCCGAACGAAGCAGCAATAAGTTTACCATAACAAGCTCATACTCAAATCAACTTATCCTTTGAATTTCGTTCTCATCGCAGGATTTCATCGAAAGTTTCAACGGTTAAACGTTGTTTGATCCGAAAAATGTTCAAAACTTGGAAAATTTAAAATTGATTCCTTATTTTTATTGCAAATGTTTTGCATATGAGAACGTAATTTGAAGCATCTGTTGGTGCAATATTTACGGAAATTGCTAATGCTGGTTAACCTGTGTCAGCAGCAAAGCAAAATACATACCAAATCTGCTTCACGTTAAGTTAAACCCAACCAGTAAATTTCGTTTCGATTGAATCACTGCGCTGGAAGTTATACGGCTGAAAGGAATTTTAGGGTAACCACCCTCAAAACTTTTCAAATTTTTAAAGCGTTAATATTTGTTGTTAATTTTCATTGCAGGATCATTTCCATTTGCAAATCAAAGGACATAATCGCTCAGTAAAGAAATTAAACAAAATTACATAAATGGTCATAGCTGGCAGTCCTTTCATGATTTTCGTACGAAATTTCTACGACATTTGGTTCATATTTAGGTCCATTTAGGTTTACTGCTTGAACTTCGTTTTGATTTCTACACTGAACCGAAAGTTATAGGGAAAAAAGCTTTATTTTGCTGAGCAAATTTGCAAGATTTAGGAGACAAAAATCACCATAGCTGGCAACTCTATTCTAATTTTGCAGCCAAATTTTCATCAAATGTTATTCAAAATAAGATCCAAGTGCTGTATGAATCTTGTCAAAATTTGATGGCTGAATCAGAAGTTATAGTTTTTTTTTCTCAGTGATTTTTCAAGATGGTACTACTGGCACAGGGTTGCCCGCATTTCAAAATCACTTCTACCAGACCTGGTCCTAGTTAATACCAACATGTACTGTAAATTTCGTTATGATCGAATAATCCGGTCGTCAGTTCTCGTGAACAGAACTTTCGAATGCTGAAAATAGAGGTAATTAGGTGATGGGTTGCCGTTCTTGTGCAAATCGGAATTTTGAAAATTTTAATTTGACACGATGGACAAAGGGTAAAATTTATCAATGATTTGAATTTTTTGTCAAAAATCAAAAATTTTTCAGGAAGGTCAATGATTGAAAGGTTTTTTTTCAGGAGCCTGCCGTAGCTACAGGGTTACCCGTACTATCTTGAAAATCCACGTGTGCTAAATTTTAGTCAACATCAATACGCTCTGCAAATTCGACGATGATCCATTGTTTTTCTTAAAAGTACTGACAAATCAAAATTTGAAAAAAAAACCTTGCCTACTTTTAGGTATGCTGCACCCACACAAGGCTCATAATTTCCAACATTTTATAATAAACAAGCTTAAAACATAATAAGTTCTCATTCCCAAACATTTATTTTAACAAAAATTTACACTGCTTGGAAATATAGGAGAGCCTGAAAATTCACTAAAACGCTCGTCGCCGCCAAAAGGTTTAGGATATCCGAATTTTAGCAAGTCATAGACCTACCTACTATATACACTACGTCCTCTGAAAATTTCAGCTTAATCGGATCGGCCACTCCAGAGATTATCTCGGAAAATCATTTTGCTGATATATATAGATATATATATATATATATATATATATATATATATATATATATATATATATATATATATATATATATATATATATATATATATATATATATTGTTGCATGCACGCTAAACCAGCCGTGTTTCGTTGTGGCGGCACCAGAAAAAGCCAGAAACAGCGAGGAAATACTCGACATACATCTCATACATGTATTCAACAGCAAATTCAATCCATAGATAAAACGTAGAATAACCCTCTAGAAAATAAAAAGGGAACAGTCCAGAGCCTCAAACCCATGAGTCAGATCTCGCATGGCAACGGAAATTCCCATGAGTCATCTTCCACACAGTCAAGAACTTTAAATAGCCCATAGAGCCCTCTAGAAAGCAAAAGCGGAACATTCGAGAATCTGAGACACATTTGGCATGACTATAAATATCACCACGAGAGATACTAGCAATCACTCAGTAGATGGCGAAGACAGCAAAAAGGCTGTTAAGGGGGGAAATACATGTAAAATGGAAAAGAAATCGCTAATTTAAGATTGACTTAAAACATATATATTGTTTATTCAGAAAATTTTTAATATTAAATCCTCAAAGTACATATCTTATAGTAAATGAAAATATTTTTTTAATAACTTTTTAACACAAAATGGAGGCGATGCGAACAAATGAAAAAAACATATCAAAAACATCCTCGTACAACTTAACGCCTTTTCCGAGAAACTTGCAACGTTCAGAGAAAAAAAAATATGCTAATGAGATCTATAATTCATAGGTGAACCAATAAAATTTAGAAAAAAAAATCAAATTTTTACATTAATGTTAGATTAAAAAAAAAATCGATTTTTTTTTCAAAAAAATCACGTTTTAAACATTGGTAAACTAATTATTTTTCCGAAATTACAAGAAAATGTAGGTTCAACGATGAGATAATACTCTTTTGTACATGTGATATAAATTTGAGCCGAATAGGTTCAATATTTTTTGAGATATCTTGTACGGAAATTGAAAAAGTACTACTTTGAGAAAAACGCGTTTAAAGTTCTAAAGCTCCACCGACCTGGGGAACGCCGCGCTGTCTATAACTGGCTATAACTCGAGAACTAATACGAATATCGCTTCAAAACTTTTTTTGGTATATTTTAAGAGTATTTCGAACACTTTGATGCAATGAAAAAAAATCGTTTTTGTTTTAGCAGTTACATGTATCTCCCCCCTTAACGTGAAAAGCGATACAGCAGTTTAGTGTATCCGGGCGCGATTAATTAAAAGCGATAAAGTGCGAGTAATTATGGTGCGATAATTAAATTGATAAAGAATTCATGATAGTGCGATCAGTAAAGTGTACGGAATTTAGAGTTATAAATATTTGTGTGAATAAAAGTGTAATTAGTGTTGAATAAAAGAAACTGTTTTATTTCACGAATGTGAAGAATATCGAATCCACGGAAGGTGTTAACGGTAGAACACAACAATTGGTGTCAGAAGTGGGATTCTGTCGCGTTCGTGATTTAGAAATTGACTTTTAGTGAAATTATGGACAGTGAATTTGTTTGAAAGTGAAAATTAATAAGTGCGCGGACTAAGCAAAAAGTTAAAAAAATTTCGGACAGTGATTATTGTTAATTGAAATTTGGGAAATTTTGTGCGGGCTAATTCAGTGAACTAAAGTGAAACCGTAAGAGATTGCGAAAAACAATGCCGAAATTAGTGAACGAGTTGACATTGGCAGAGTTAAAGGTGGAGTGTCGGAAACAAGAATTTTCAACGACTGGGAACAAGACAGCTTTACTGTCACGTCTCAGGGACACTTTGAGCACCGAAGGTAACGATCCAGAAACTTTTGAATTCTTGGACGAGGAGACCAGCCAAGAGTGTGTTCAGGAAGAAGAAAGCAGCAAGGAGAAAAACCCGGTGATGGATTTACTGCTGAAGATGTCCCTGGATATCGGTCAAAAGTTCGAACAGCAAGCCACGAAATTGGAACAGCAGGCTGAAGACAGTAGACAACAAGCCACGAAGCTGGATCAGAAGCTTGACCAACAAGCCCAAACACTCGACCAACAAGCTGTAGACGTTAAGGAGCAACTGGAACAGAAACTTGGCCAGTAAGTTCAGAAGCTCGACCGGCAAGCCGTCGACATTAAGGAACAGTTAGAAGAACATGAGAGGAAGAGTGCGGAGCAGCTGATAGAAATCAGACAACAGTTCCAACAGCAAGTTTCAGAAGTTAAACGGCAATTAGAGAGTCGAGTAACGGAAGTGGAACAACAGTTCGACAAAAAGTTGGTTGGCATTGAAGAAGGAATGGACCAGATGAAATTGGATCTTCAACGCGTGAAGGCCGTGGGAATTGTGCCAACAGAATCAAGTGGCACCAAGGCACTTAAAGCACCAACTTTTGATGGGCAAACCTCTTGGAACATCTACAAGAGGCAGTTTGAGGCTGTTGCAAAAGTTAACCGCTGGAACGATGAAGAACGTGCAACCTCACTGATGGTGTCTTTGAGAGGATCCGCGGCGCAGTAACGTTAGAGTGCGTGAAGTGTACGAAGAGTGTGTATGCCAAAGAGCCGACGTCAGCCGAGAATCAACGACAAGCGGAGCTCCACAATGTTGGAACTGTGGAGAAAAAGGGCACTTGAGGCGTGACTGCCGAAGGAAATTGAAGACAAGGTTTTGCGAAGGGTGTGCAGCGCGATGGCGACAAAGGAACGAGGCTGGTTCAGCGAACGTAGCCGTCTCTTATTTGGAAGAGGCGGGAAACCAGTAAGAACCAACCTCATGGGTCGGAGTTTGGCTCGTGGAATTGTTGACCCCAGAACCATCATCACAGTCTCTAGGCTCTATCGACACGAGAACGACTTAAGTCTGCGAGGAAAAATCGAAAGCAAGCCTTGCAATATCACCATTGATACCGGAGCAATGAAGTCGATTTTGCGGATGGACTTGGTGAAGGCATGGAGACTTGGTGAAGGCATGGAGACTTAACGTTGGACGATATGTACTTCGTACAGCAACAGGCGAATCTGCACCAGTTCACGGAGAAATAACGCGCCAAATACAGCTCGGTGATTTGGTGTTCCCGCATTGGTTCCTTGTGGCAGATATAACCGACGAATGTATACTTGGGATGGACTTCCTAGGCCCTCATGGCTTCAGCCTGGATTTGGGAGACAGGGTGATCAAGTGGAAAAACGTTGAAATACCGTTGGTAGGAAACAGGAAGGGAAACGACCGGCTAAGAATCGTCGTCTGCGAAAACACCAAAGTACCAAAGTCGTCGGAAAACATCATCTGGGCTACATTAGATGGTGATCCTGGGGGCCACCAATTCTTTATCGTGGAGCCAACGCAAAACCCAGCAGTCAGCAACCTTATGGTGGCAAAAAGCCTAACCACAATTACGGAGGGGGCTTATGTTCCAGTAAGGGTGCTGAATTTAGCAGAGCAGAAGAAGAAACTTAAGAAAGGAGAAGTAATCGCTGACTGCCAACCAGTTTGTCCAATTACTTCTTTGGAGATAACCGAAATAGAATCTGAACACAAAAAGATACCCAACAGGAAGATAGGGGAGCTAGCAAAGAACATGCTACAGTCTTCGGAACTAAGCGACGAACAGTACCAACAAGGAGTTCAGCTAATTGAACGCTATGCTGATATCTTATCGACTCGAGAGGACGATTACGGAAGAACAAGGTTGACTACTCATCGAATCGATACACGAGATGCATCAACGATTCGGCAAGCTTCCCACCGCTTAACACTAGCCAAACAAGCTGAGGTCGCCGATATGATACAGAATATGCAAGAACAAGGGATCATAGAGCCTTCGAATAGCCCTTGGACGTCGCTAGTTGTCTTAGTCAAAAAGAAGGACGGCAGTACACGGTTCGGTGTTGACTATCGACGACTGAATGATGTTACGAAAAAGGATAGCTACCCATTGCCGAGAATGGATGACATTATGGACACTCTAGCCAGTATGAATTAGTTTTCAACGTTGGACCTGCGGATACTGGCAGGTCGAAATCGAGAGAAGTGACCGTAAAAAGACAGCTTTTTCCATGGGAACTGGGCTCTGGCTGTTTGTCGTAATGCCGTTCGGACTCTGTAATGCTCCTGCGACCTTTGAACGACTCATGGAGCGAGTACTGCTAGGACTAAGTTGGAAGACATGTTTGGTGTACCTGGATGACATAATTGTCATCGGCAGAACGTTCAAGGAACACTTGAAAAACCTGGAGGACGTATTCGAAAGGTTGCGAGCGGCTAACTTGAAGCTAAGTTCCAAAAAATGCAACCTGTTCTGCAGTGAAGTGAAATACCTTGGTCATGTGGTTTCTACTGGAGGAATAAAAACCGACCCTGCAAAAATTGAATCCGTTAAAAGCTGGCCAGTACCTAAGGATAAGCATCAACTTCGGAGTTTTCTGGGATTGGCAACGTACTATCGCCGGATCGTGAAGGATTTCGCTACCATCGCCAAAAGTTTACACCAGCTGACGGAGAAAAATCAGCCGTTTAACTGGAACCACCAGTGCCAAGCAGCGTTTGAGAAGCTTAAGCAGGAGCTCTGTGAAGCACCGATGCTAGCATATCCAGAGCCGCAGAAAACTTTCATCGTGGACACTGATGCAAGTAATACAGGTATAGGTGCCGTGTTATCGCAGCAAATTGATGGTCAAGAACGGGTTATTGCTTACTTCAGCCAGGTGCTATCCAAGCCAGAGTGAAACTACTGCGTCACTCGAAGAGAGCTGTTGGCAATAGTCGAGGCCACTAAGCATTTCCACAAATACCTGTACGGTCAAAGCTTCGTATTGAGGACCGATCACGCTGCTCTGAAATGGCTGCTCAACTTCAAGAACCCCGAAGGACAAGTGGCACGATGGATTGAAAGGTTGCAAACATACAACTTAAACATAGTCCATCGAAAATGTACTATAAAAGGTACACGGAAATGCTGATGCTCTCTCCAGACGTCCATGCAGGGCGGAATGCATGCACTGTCATCGGTTAGAAGAAAAGGTAGTCGATGCCAAGGTTAAGTGGATATCCGTTTCACCAACAAGAGGATGGTCGCAATCGGAACTATTGGACGAGCAACTGGCGGATGGAGATCTACGAGAAATATAGCCTGGAAAGAGTCTGCACATCGGCCTGAATGGCAAAGCATATCGAATCGAAGTCCTACGCTAAAAAGCTACTGGGCACAATGGAACTTCCTGCATCTTGAAAGAGGCCTACTGAAAAGGAAATGGGAAATCGCGGATGGGTCAGCGCATCGAATGCAGGTTGTACTTCCTCGGAGCAAAGTTAAGGATGTTTTGCAGGAAGTACACGAGGGAACGTCAGGAGGCCACCTGGGCATAAACAAAACACTTAATAAAATAAGAGAACGATTTTATTGGGTGCATGCGCGGGAAGATGTGGAGGACTGATGCCGGAAATGTGCAGCCTGTGCATCTGTAAAGGGACCCAGGAGAAAGCCTAGAGGTGAGCTGAAGACATATAACGTGGGAACTCCTTTCGAAAGGATCGCCATCGATGTGGCAGGACCGTTTCCGGTGTCGGAACAAGGAAATCGTTACGTGCTGGTGGTATCCGACTTCTTCACCAAATGGACAGAAGTCTGCGCTATTCCAAATCATCAACTGGGTTAGTAGGTACGGAGTCCCAAACGAGCTACATTCCGACCAAGGTCGAAATTTTGAATCCCAAGTGTTTACTGAGTTCTGCGATGCCTTGGGCATAAAGAAAACGAGAACCACTCCACTTCACCCACAGTCCGATGGAATGGTCGAAAGGTTCAACAAAAGCTTGATCGAGCACTTGGCCCAAGTGGTAGAAGACCATCAGCATGATTGGGATCGTCACATCCCATTCTTCCTGATGGCATACCGAACAGCGACGCATACTACAACTGGAGAATCACCGTCACGTGTCGTATTTGGACGAAATATTCGACTTCCGGCTGATGTTAAATTCGGATTACCACCAGAAGACCCAACGCCAACAATGGAGTACGTTTCGGAGCTGCGGCAACGACTAGACTCCATTCACGAGGTAGTTAGGGGCCGCATAAACCTAAACACGGACCGGATGAAGACGCGATATGACCTAAAGGCAAACTCGGCTGGATTTCAAGAAAATGATTTCGCGCCGGCAGAAAGGCTTGAGCCCGAAAATGCAGCCAAAATGGGAAGGACCATACCGCATCATTAAACGGCTCAATGATGTTGTCTACCGAATACAGCAGCATCGAAAACACCGGTCAAAAATGAAGGTCGTGCACCTAGACCGACTTGCCCCGTACCATGGAAACAACGCAATGGATGACGACGAATCTGTTCGGGACGAACAGGTCTAAGGACGGGGTAATGTTGCATGCACGCCAAACGAGCCGTGTTTCGTTGTGGCGGCACCAGAAAAAGCCAGAAACGGCGAGGAAATACTCGACATACATCACATACATGTATTTCCTACATGTATTTCATACATGTATTCAACAACGAATACAATCCATAGATAAAACGTAGAATAACCCTCTAGAAAATAAAAAGGGAACATTCCAGAGCCTCAAACCCATGAGTCAGATCTCGCATGGCAAAGGAAATTCCCATGAGTCATCTTCCACACAGTCAAGAACTTTAAATAGCCCATAGAGCCCTCTAGAAAGCAAAAGCGGAACATTCGAGAATCCGAGACACATTTGGCATGACTATAAATACCACCACGAGAAGTACTAGCAATCACTCAGTAGATGGCGAAGACAGCGAAAAGGCTGTTAATGTGAAAAGCGATACAGCAGTTTAGTGTATCCGGGCGCGATTAATTAAAAGCGATAAAGTGCGAGTAATTATAGTGCGATAATTAAATTGATAAAGAATTTATAATAGTGCGATCAGTTAAGTGTACGGAATTTAGTGTTATAAATATTTGTGTGAATAAAAGTGTAATTAGTGTTGAATAAAAGAAACTGTTTTATTTCACGAATGTGAAGAATATCGAATCCACGGAAGGTGTTTTAACGGTAGAACACAACAACATATATATATATATATATATATATATATATATATATATATATATATATATATATATATATATATACATATTTATATATATATATATATATATATATATATATATATACATATATATATATATATATATATATATATATATATATATATATATATATATATATATATATATATATATATATATATATATATATATATATATATACATATATAAAGAAATATGAGTTTTCGGCGAAACGAGTTTAATACTAATTTTCGAAGAAAATTAGTATTATAAAAAGACAACTCTATGATAATATGGAAATAAATCAGCTAGTATCATTTTAGTCTATAAACTGTGCTTACAGGTTTTCCAAATTCCTCAATAGCAGTTCTTGAAGATGGTGTTAGAAAGACCGAAGACAATCAGGGTTTCTTATCACGGTGACAAAAATTATGTGGAGGTCTGAAAGTATCCTGAAAGTATCTGCTTTTTTCATTCAATGAGATGGAAAATGACTCCATCAGAGAATTATGTGATTCGGTGCTTGCTTGAGATTTGGGGCTTGCTTGTATCATGCATGCGTAGGAAATAAAATAACAAAGTGAAGACGGCATAGAGAACGTTAATATAAGCAAAGCGCCAAACACTTACACAATTTAAACTTTTCCTGGATGAGTCTTCCGTTTTCAGTGGTACTTTTAAAACTATTCCAAACGATCACAGCATTAGTATATGCACTATATGAAATAAGTTTTTGTTTGCAGGGATTCATAACGCTCTTTGCTATTTCTGGCAAATCGATGAGTCTACTGACGCCAAGTGTTTGTTCCAAATATCAGTGATTTTTTGATACGTTACAGAACAAGGCATTATAGTAGAGAGGTTCATAGTTTTTTAATGTAAGTGAAGGCAAAAAAGCTGGAGATCTCTATAAATTACTAACCAAAACATTTGAGTATATCGATATGGCCAGCAAACTAGTGGGGCAAACCTATGATGGTGCTTTTTTGATATCGGGGACTTGCAAAATAAAAGAATGCCACATTTTTTTGTGAATTTGACTGGGTTAGTAGCATTTTTTCCGATTCGACGTAACGAACTGGTGTACTTGACAAAGTTTTTGGTAGGCGGCTACCTAATTGCAGCAATACACGATGGATGAATTCTCGAATAATTCAAGTTCTTTCAAATAGTTCAAATGAGTTGCTGGAAGTCTTCAAAATATTTTTAAAGGATGAAGCCTTTGTCCGAGATTAAGAAACGATTAAAGAGTCTGTGAGCTTCATGCAAATTTCATCGGACATCTCGTTTTTATTTTTGACAAACATGTGTTCTATTTAATATTTTACTCTCGCGAAGCTCAGATATTAATTATTGTAAAGAGCGAGTCAGTAACTTACTACTAACAGTAAAAATATATAGAGGATACATATTTTGAAAAAATAATGTAACGATGTGTGCAGTAATGTTGGGCAACCTGTTAAAAGATGTAAAATATATTACTATGGCATTTCAGATGCGAGAACTTATTTTTAAAGACTTCATGCGTAAATCTTAGACTAATCTAACTAAACCTTTTGTCAACTTGATTAATAGCAGTAATCTCAAATCATTTGCGAATGCTTTTCCCAAAAATCTACTTGACTCGCTTATCCACAGCTACCCCTAAATGTTTGACAAAAGTAAGCAACGAAACGAACTATGTGTATAATGCTCTGATCCTAATATATTTGGAATCACGCAGAGTTTATCGGACGTTTTCATTTTTATATCTGATAATAAGTTACAAACGGAAGTATTGGATATTTATAAATTGCTAAGTCAAGATCTTGATCACTGGCATCTTCTTCCATTTGAAGAGAATAAAAACCTTTTTGCGGAATTCAATTTATCAGCAAAGACTATCCAATTTAAGTACAAGAGCAACTGAAAGGGATTTAATTATAAAATGTTGCAAGAAGATGACAATTTCAAATTTCACGACAAAATATTTGATCTCTTTGCTTCATCAAAAAGTAGACGTAGTATACCGCGCTTCCAGTTTAGCAGGCATGAGCTACGATTTAATATTTCAGTTAAATATTTCTCGGAAGTCTATCGACTGCGTGAACGTAGTAGGTAGCTGGGCCAAAAAGAATGGTTAAATGGTGAAAGGTGTGCACATAGGTGTTATATAAATAGCGACTAAAACATTAAATTTTATTTATTTGAAATAACTGGCCAACATAGAATGAAATCAACAAAAATTTATTCGGATTACAATAAAAAACTGGGCCCAGCCAATCTCAACAAGCACGAGCCACCACTGCATTTTAGAGATATTTTAAATATACTTATTATTCTGTCAGCAAATAACTTCTGCTAAAATTAAGTTTATACAATGAATTTCGAAAGTGTTTTAAATGTGAACATGATATTTAATTTAAAATAAGAAACGACAGCTCTATTATAAAATGTAAATAAATCAGCTAGCGTAAATTAGGTCTATGAACTGAAAGATTATGTGCTTATAAGTTTTTCAAATTCTTCAATAACTGCTCTTGATGATGATATTAGAAAGTCCAAACATAATCAGGACTTCTTATTACGGCGACAAAGAAAGTTGAACAAACGGAAAAGTACACCAAAGTATTAGAGAGCTGCAAGGACCTGTTGATTAACGACTTAATTCATCAGCACCCAGACTTCACGAAATCTTTTGTGCTAACAAAAGACGCTAGCGATTTGCCATCGGTGCAATATTGTCTCAAGGTCCGATTATCAGCGATAAGCCTGTATGTTATGCGAGCAGAAGTCTAAAAGATTGATTTGATTCTGAGTTTGTGCAAGAGGAAAATTTTTGATTGCTTTAATTTTGTCTTGGTTTGGCTTGATAACCTCTTCTGTTATTACATGACCTAGATAAGAAACTTCTTTACGCAGGAATTCTATTCTATTTGTATTTTAAAGTTAGCATTGTTCTGTTATTTATAGAAGGAGCAAAAAAACACGCCTAATGATTCAGCTGCCATTTGAGAACCGAAATAAACAAAATTTTGCGACCGCCTGTGGAGGCTATATACTTTCAAACTAACATTCATAGCTTAACTAATATTTATTAAAATATTTTGCATGATACGTTTACTTGGGGAGTAAATTTTATGGGGAGTTTGCACATACGTTTATGCATTTAAAATGACGGGAGTGAAGTGGAAGAAAGCGAGTATGTTGATTTGTGCTTCATTTCCCTCTTCCAAAAAACCTGCTTGAGCCCTTGGACCCTTTTATTGGAAATTAATTTTCAAGGTTTAAGGAATCAGCACAAACATATGAAAATAAGATCTGATGCAGAGAACAGCTGAATTTTAGAAACTCATCACTGAAACTTGAGAATTTTGGTCATAATGTTTCAACGGATCATGCAAACGTACATATTTGTAATCATTTAATAGTCTGGGGAAATTTAACATGGTGCTTCGGAAAAATTAGGGCAAAGCTGAATTTTGGTGTGAACCTTGGTACTGGCATTTTGAACAAAATGTCAAAAGTCCCCATCGATCCGAGTGCTGCGTTACTTTTTATACGGAGTCAAAGGTCACCACAAGTGACCTTTCCTAAATATCTCAGTAACGATCACGTCTTTAGAAAAACAATGTATGGTGGTAACTTTTCGGAGCACAATGGTGGGTACTTTTCGGAGCACACTTTTCCACCTACCCTGGAGTCTGGTAGATAATTTTGTTTAGATGTTTTTTTTATGCGCTTTCAAACATAGAAAAGCCAACTCA
Organism: Nemotelus pantherinus; assembly: GCA_963978885.1. Taxonomy (NCBI): domain Eukaryota; kingdom Metazoa; phylum Arthropoda; class Insecta; order Diptera; family Stratiomyidae; genus Nemotelus; species Nemotelus pantherinus. The sequence goes on from OZ022265.1 coordinate 61,154,212, forward strand.
CAAGCATTCCAAGTCGTAATCGAAATCGGATAATATCAATATGCCGTTGAGAAAGAGGATGCTGTTAGTAGCAAATGTTTAGATCAATATATCTAAAAAACGGTTATAATTACAAGAAAAACTTATAAAACCTTTTTTTGTTGGAAATTGTTTAAGCTACAAATTCGTCATACATTATTTTTCTAAAGACGTGACTGTTACTGACATATTTAGGAAAGGTCACTTTTGATGACCTTTGACCCCATATAGAAAGCAACGCAGCACTCGGATCGAAGGGGACTTTTGACATTTTGTTCAACACGCCAGTACCAAGGTTCACACCAAAATTCAGCTTTCCCCTAATTTTTCCGAAGTTTCGCCTTTTTTATGTCGGATTTCACTGGGCTATAATTGAAATTGTTTTAAAAGCAAATTTGTAGTGTAGTCGCGCATGCGCCATGCATGTGAAAATATATGTATTAAAGAACTGAAAGTGAATCAAATATGAAAACACAGGCATTCTACACTGATCTAAATTTACTTCTCTTCTTGTTTTCCCCTTTTTATGTCTACCCACCTGCCATCATATCCACATATCCACCCTGCCACAAAGAAAAAAGGCAGATTAGCAATCGTTCAGCTATTTCTGCATTTTAAAAACAAACACTACCACTCAATCTTGCAATCATCATGAATACACGTTCACGAGCCTGTAGATGAGTGTTTTGGCGCACACCTAGGGATTGCTTCAAGTTTAATTTTAGATCTGCTCCAATGGCTAACTAAATACATGGCGGCTACTAAATAAGGAGTGTAAGTATACGTAAAATAATATACAAGATGAGGACTGTGCCGATTCAAAAAGCCGCTGACGATCTGTTCAGTTGGTTTTTGCCTCTTGATCGCAGTAGACAGCTTAACTTTTTACAACAAAATGGTAAGGATGACTTTTCGGTGTTAAAAATATATCGCCTTAAGCACGCGGTACGGTTTGGAATCTCAAATGAAGCCTAGTGAATTGTGAAAATTCAACTCCGGAAGTGAAATACTAATATCTGCAGTTATAAATTTTTAATTTGCGCGGGCGAAAACTGTGGATTAGCTACCAATTTGCATACGTAGTGCATTAAGTAATCAGTTTCGAGCAAAAGTGGAAGATAATTTTTTTAAAAATAGCCCGTCGCCCTTAACGTATCTTACATAGAAGGAAATATGTATGCATCTTGAAATCGGAGGTATCAAGTTGAAGACTATTTTTAAGTAGAAAGAAAACTTTCAATGGAATCGCGCATGTGCTAGTTCTTGGAAAATGTTTGCGTTACCTTTTTTTAATCACTCTCAATAGGCTGGCTCTAACGCATATCGTATTACATTCGGACCGTTTTATATTCGATTTATGTTTGATGGTAATTTTGTATTGATTTTTTCATTAAAGGCGGATGATAAGAAGAAGGTTAAGAAGAAGAAGGTAAAGGAAGATGGTGCAAGTTCCGCCGAGGCTACTTCCGAAGCTGCATCAGAGGCAGCAACTCCTGCAGCTCCAGCAACTCCTGCCCCAGCTTCCACTGGTGGCTCACAACGCGCTTCATCTCGCGGTTCAAGAAAATCTAAACGTGCGGGATCCAGTGTCTTCTCCATCTTCTCACAGAAGCAAGTCGCTGAGTTCAAAGAGGTAAAATTTAGTTAGTGTAATATAATGGCTACATCAACAATTGATCGTTTAGGCTTTCGCTCTTATGGATGCTGACAAAGATGGTATAATTGGTAAGAACGATCTCCGCGCTACCTTTGACATCGTTGGCAAGCTAACAAACGACAAGGAGTTAGATTCCATGCTTTCTGAAGCCCCAGGTCCAATTAATTTCACCCAGTTGATGTCCTTGTTCGCCAACCGAATGGCAAGTGCCGGTGCCACAGATGACGATGAAGTTGTCATCGCCGCCTTCAAAACATTCGACAGGAACGGTCTCATCGATGGTGATAAATTACGCCGCGACCTTATGGCGTATGGCGACAAATTCAGCGCCAACGAAGTTGACGATGCCTTTGACCAAATGGTTATTGATGATAAGAACATGATCGATACGGCTGCACTCATTTCCATGCTCACCGGCAAAGATGAAGAAGAAGAAGAAGAAGCAGCATAAGATAAAACCTGCAAGATACAGCCATAACATCAAAACATGCTGAAGTCAAGGATATAAAAATTCGACCAACAGTGAACACCACCGCATCATTGTCATTATCTCCATTTTTCTAAGCAAAGGATACTTTCTCATCTCTGGCTTTAAGTTCCAATGAAATAAAAATGAAAAAAGGATATTGTCGACTTGTTTTTTCTACAATATCACATACTATACAATATTGATTCAGATCAAAAAGATTATATACCAATAACGAAAATGAGAACAATATCACATTTTTCAGATATTATGATTTTGAGCTGAACATATTTGGTTGTATCAAATATTTCGCCTGTCAGTTTATGTGAAAAGAATAAGTTATTTTCTTAGAATATTTTTAAATTGGGTGGGCAACAAAACCAACTCGTTGCAATATATTAAGTGTATATGAAAAAATTAATAACTTAAGATATTACTATGAAAAAATTCAAATAAAAATCTGAAAAGTATCAAAAGCAATTTTGGATTAGAAAACTAGCTTAGAGTTTAACAATTCTTGTTAAGGTGGAATTGATTTGCTCTTTTCGTGAAATACCTAATCGCCATTATAATTTATGGATATGCTGGCTTGACTCATTACTTATTCTTTAATCACGCACGTCTTGGAATGGTCATCGTCATTTGAAATCCGCGCCAAGTAAAACTTACTCTTTTCATCGCATTGTTATAAGGTCTGTTCCCGTACTTTCAGTCTCTGAATTTTACTGAATTTTCCTGAATCATGTGGTGGGGAATTTCATGAAAAGTACGGGAACGCTCTCATTGTATTTCCTGAAAATTGACAACCGAAAGTGTCAGTTTTCGGTTTTTGGGAGAACAATAGTGATTATAAAGTCATCTAAGCGGGGTAAAACTTGGAGGGTGAACTTGGATACTTGTCCCCTGGAGTAGTTCAACCTACTCACCGCAGAGTGCACACGGATATGTAAAGTGAATTTTGCAACACTTCTAAAGCACTCAAACTATGCGTTGTGTTACAGTTGTTGTGGGAACGGGGGAAGGGGGTTTGAGGGTCTTCTTGAGTGTATTTGTGGCGTGCAAATAAATATATGGAACGATAACGAATAATGTTAAATGTGATAAAAGGTATATGAAGTATACGAGTGAATAAAAATGAGTAGAAGAGCACAATGGCCGTACGAAGAAGTGCATAAAAAAAGTTAAACAGTAAAAATATGTTTAAAATACAATGAATCGATATGTGAATAAAAATGAATAGAAAAAGCAGAGTGGGAATATGCTTATGCTTAAGTGAATGGAAATGTGTAGAAGTGCAAAATGCTAGTATTTAGAAAAGTAAAAAATGGAAATATTAGAACAAGCAAACTTCGATGATGGATTGGAAATTATCTTTACCCAATGGGCGAATTTGTAAATATTCCATATTAGTAGTATCGGTATGTTAAATGTGGAGTAAATAAAAATATTTTGAGTACAATGGTAAATGGAAATTGGTGTAACATATGCAGTACTTTAGATTCAAATTATATCTGTTTTACTGTAATTATTATGGAAATGCCTGTAAATAGATATCTATACTGGTTACAGTTTCTCGATATGTTAGGTAGTAGGCAAATGGTTGTTTTAAGACTAATGAACAAGTTGTAGTGCTATGAATATGATTGGTAGGTGCTTTTGTGCTTAAAATTGAATGCAAATTAGGTAAACTTGGAGTAATAATGCAGTTATTAATATTCGATGGGATATTTTGTGAGTGGATGCGAGTATAACAAATACTATTAAACGTGTAAGAATAACGCCAAAAATAGAATAATTCATAGAATGTTTTTTTTTTTACCGATTTACCGAATATAATCTTACCTAAAACCTCATGTATATATATATATATATATATATATATATATATATATATATATATATATATATATATATATATATATATATATAAATTAAATGTAAATTAGGATATTTTTAGAGTTTTCAGGTGCCCCTATAATCCTATGGGAAGACAAAATTCGGCAGTAAACAAGTACGAAAATTGATAATGTTTGTGAATTTTAGGGCTTAGGCAGCTGGTGAGTGCATGTGAAATAAAAAATAATTAAATTTCTAAATCACAAAAGTTTTGCTATGATAGCCTAATTAAATGTTATTCCTTCATTTTCGCAAACAAGTGCTATTTTTTAAATCATTTTTCTTTATACTCTGCAGAGAATTGAGATTTCTGTTCAAGAATATTTCTGTTGAAGTTTCTGTTCGTACGTGAGTACTAGCATCAGCATCAAGTAATAGGCTAGCAATTCTAATCAAATGATGGACCATATACGTATATTAAGTTTACCCTCTAGTTTGGAACTATTTGTACCCTGGCTTTACTTTTTAAATGAAAGTATTACTTCGCACAAACATGCTCATTCAAATAGATAGCTCCTAGGGGAGCATAAGTCTTTCATTTACCTGAGGAGAATTTACCAAAATTATTCCGAAATTGACTTTATAATGAATTGTAGATTTTTTTCAAACATTTAATTATGATCATCTGAGCTGCCGATCTGGAAAAAAAGAACTAAACATTATGGTTTACACAGAAATATAGACATCGGCCTGGAGTCATGCAAAAGAACTCTTCGGAGGAGGGACGAAAGTTTCAACGCAAACATAAATATTTTACATGCTTTCACTTAGACAACTGCAATAAGCTAAAATACAAGTAAATTATTAGTATTTTATTCATATAAGCTTTGAATTAGGAAATCTGCTATATACACAATCATTATGCTGATTTACAAATAAATCCATGACTCCTTCTTACCCCATTTTTAGCGAAAATGTTTCTTCGCTCTATCCTTATCACTTTTTACCTATATCTTTCACATTACTTTCGGATACTCCACGGCATCAATGTATTGTTGTGATAAGTACTCGGAAACGATATCAAATTTTAAAGCAAACTAACATCAAAAACCTAAAAAATTGAATATGGTATAGAAGTATTAATTATAATAGGTGCGTTTTATTTGCACACCCGAGCAGATCAAATTTTGTTAAGTATACTAAAATTCAAATCAAATTTTCTTAAGTATATTGAATACAAAAAACAAATCCTGCCCATGTGCATGATTTTTTTTGTTGAATTCATTCAATATACTTAACAAAATTTGATTTGAATTTCGGCATACTTAACAAAATTTGATATGCTCGGGTGTGCGAACAAACGCACCTGATACCTTAGACAACATATGTTGGACTTAAAGCTTTTCCGAGCGTAGAATATTTGATGCGGGAATATGGATCATTTCGCGGATAAAACCTCCGAAAGCATTATCAAATAGAATTGTTTTTTGGTTGCGAGAGGATCTAGAATTTAACGAATTAGTTTTAAAAGTATGTACTGTTTCTTTAAAAATCTATAATCTCCCACTGCAAGTGATTACACTTGTCATGTATACACTATGAGCTGATATATATAAAGAAACAGTGCATACTTTCGAAAACACTTAATTAAATTTGAATTTTTGATTTTGGAATAATTTACAACACAATATCTTAATTATACTGTGTTTTATTGAAATACAAAATTATTTTGTCTTTATTGAAAGAACCTGTACAATTACACGTTTTGATGGCATTAATACTGTATTTGAACCATATGGTGGACGGTTGGGATTATGCAGTGATTGCTTTGATAAAATGTCAATTACTTCTTTCAATATTTGCGTAGTTGGGTCATTAATGTCGTGATAAGGGGAGTGAGAAGTGCCAATATATATGAAAATTAAGTTTTCTGTTTCAATATATTCACCTCCTACTCAGATACTTTTTTCGTATTTTTCAATTAGTTTATACAAAACACCTTTTCAAAAATGTTTTGTCTTTGTCTCTTTTTTTCATTGATAGCTTCTTTCAACCACTGTAAAATTGAAGCATCATATTCTCAGGATTTGGAGACGAGTTTATTTTTAAAATATTTTAAAATACAAGATCCGTTCTGGGTCCCAGAACGGCTGCCATGACTTTCTCAGCAGACACTTCAGTGGTGGTGTGCGTATTTGTGTCATTGCATAAAACCTTTTTTGGACTCAGGCTCATAATGATTAATCCAAGTTTTGTCTCCAGTAGCGATTCGACTCAAAACTCCACCCTCGTCTTCACTATAAAGTTCCTTGCTCTGGCTCGTCTTCAAGTGAGGATGCAAACGGATGTCATTTTTTCCATTATAGTTTGAGCCGACTTTCATTGTTTGGCGCGGAAATTCATAACAGTAGGGTACTCGATTATATTTTACACTTTAATCCAGATTGAGTTGCTTGGTTGCCGATAGTTCAAAAACTAATGGCTCAATCAAAATAAAACTTGCAATCGATACTTATAATGCATTTCTAAAGCCATTTCGTTTCATTAAAATACCCCCTTTAATGATCTACCTTTTCATTTCACGAACATAATGACCCACTCTAAAAATATTGTACCGTTCAATCGTACAAATCATTTTAAATGCAAATATGATTAAATGAACAATATGTTAACTGTTGGCTTATGCAGCATGTGTAGGGCGCATGATCCAGATTCTCGCCATCAGCCTGCAGTTCAATTCGGCATATCACACAGCTATTTTCTTCATTATATATTATATTTTACAGTTACTTTACACCATGCTCAAAATGCATACACTAAATTTAGTTTAGTTTGATTTTGAATTTAAGTCGTTGTGCCGAAGAAAATGCAAGTCATGTTTTTGGTAGTGTCAGTTAGATTAAGCCAAGCCTACCAGCTACAAGAGTATCCAGAAGAATCAAATAAAATAATTCTAATATGGATGAAAACATTATTACCACAATAACAGACAAAAATATAATTTAAAATTTAGTTTAAAAAACACAATTACCACAATAACAGACAAAAATCTAATTTTTAATTTTCATCCGCATCTGCTAGATAGTTTGTTGTACGTTAATTAAGGAAGAACCGCGCAAAATATTAGGCGTGTTATTTTGCTCCTCTATCCAGTAGAGAGTAGGATATACGCATTGGAAACAACAACACTCCTGCACCAGTGAATTCACTAGTACAGAAATTGTATTCGTCATAGGTAGTTCACGTGCTGAAGTATAGAATGTGCTGATAGAAAAAAGAAAAGCTCATACGATGTTGTCTTTTTTTCTGTTAGATGGCTTTCGTTTTTTGAAGGTTAAGTTGAATGTTTTGGTAGTTAGTAAATTAAAAAAAGCTCGCATAATGTGTAGAAAGTTAAAAGAGATAATTTTCTGTTAGTCCTTTTGCTATTTTCTATCGATTGTGGTAGTGGATATTCGTTATTTTCTCCCTTTATTTTGAGCTGTTGAGCTGTTGAGCAAATACAGCAACCTATGTCAGCCTTAGCGAAAGCATAAGCTGTTTTGTGAGGGATCGTTTTTTTGCGTCATTGTTCTATTCTGTTCTGCATCGGAGCAAAAAAACACGCCTATTAACTGTACTCTAACACAACTTTGAGACAAGTGGCATTAGCTTTGAATAACTTTTCCTCATCTGCTTTCATCAAATTTACGTAAGTAAAAAGCTGGTGAGATTTTCTAGAAGTAATTTTCATTTGGAGTCCAATATAAAAACGTGCCGATTCGAACTACGATTCCGGTGGGGATCAAACCCGTGATCCACGTGACGTCGTAAGTCTTAGTATCCGCTTAGCTAGTTCGAACAAAAAACGTGAGTTGTCAGAGACAATGTCCACATTTTTAATTTGGGAAGAAATTTAGATCCAAAAACCTCAACTCAGAAAACATGTGCTGGTTGTTTTAGTTTAATGCTCGAAAGTGAAAAAGTTGTGTAAACATCCTATCGAATATAAGAAATTACATTATTAGTCCAAATTCACTTAGTTTCTATTCATTCATACGAGCGAACATGCATATTTAGTGCGCATCGAGTCAACGTCATTTATAATTCCCTATCCCGACCTTGTAAATTTGATACCAAATTGCAACTTTTTCGTTAGCCTTGAAGCAGCCATTTGATTATAAGCCGACATAATGGGGAAATTGCAGGCAGTGCGCAACATTACAAAATCCAATATGTATGCAAAGTTCAATTACTAAGATATCTGAATACATTTTCAAAACGAACAGCATGTATATGTTCGTGCTAATTAACGTAAAATACGAACCTAAGTCGAATTCAAAGGTACTGCACATAATATACACATTTCCATTGGTGATTGTATCCCAAAATTATTTAAAATTAAAATTAAAGACATGGTAAAAAATGTTTGCATCATATGAAGAGAGATTTTGCCGATTTTGATTTTTCAAATCATCCTAAACTAAATTTAGTGTATGCATTTTGAGCACGGTGTGTAAAATATAATATATATAATGAAGAAAAAAACTGTGTGATGTGCCGGAATTGAATTGCCCTATACTTACCCTATACATGCTGCATAAGCCAACAAATATTTATTTAATCATATTTGCACTTAAAATGATTTGTACGATTGAACGGTACAATGTTTTCAGGTTGGGTCATTAAGGTCGTGAAATGAGTAGGTAGGTCATTAATGGGGGTAGTTTAATGAAACGTAATGGCTTAAGAGACGCATAATAAGCATTAATTGCAGGTTTTATTTTAATCGAACCATTAATTTTTGAATTATCGCCAACCAGGCTACTCAATCTGGATGAAAGTGTAAAATATAATCGACTACCCTGCTGATATGAGGTTTCTCGCCAAACAAGGAAAATCGGCTCAAACTATGATGGAAACGATGACATCCATTTACATCCGTCTTTTTAAACCAGAAAAAGACTTACTTGAAGACGAACCACAACGAGGACCTTTATAGTGAAGACGAGGGTGCAGTTTTGAGTCAAATCACTACTGGAGACAAAACGTGGATTGATCATTATGAGCTTGAGTCCAAAAAAGGCTCTATGCAATGACACAAATACACACATCACCACAGAAGAAGTTCAAGGTGTCCCAGCTCCTGGGAAAGTCATGGCAGCCGTTTTGGGACTCAGAATGGATCTTGTATTTTGAAACATTTTAAAAATAGAGTCGTCTCCAAAAACCTGAGCTTCATTTCTACAGTGGTTGAAAGAAGGTATCAAAAAAAGTAAACAAAGACAAAACATTTTCGAAAAGGTGTATCAAAGCAATCACTGCATAACGCCAACCGTCCACCAACTATGACTGCGAGACCTTAAGATATGGCTCAAATACAGTATTAATGCCATGAAAATGTTAGTTATTGTACAGGGGCTTCCAATAAAGACATAACAATTATGTATTTAAATAAAGCATAGAATAATTATGATATTCGGCTGAAAATTATTCCAAAATCAAAAATTCAAATCTAATTAAGTGGCTTCAAAAGCATACACTGTTTCTCAATAAATATCAGCTCGTAAACATGACTGATGTAACCACTTGCAGTGGGAGATTATTGATTTTTAAAGAAACAGTACATACTTTCGAAACTAATTCGTTAAATTTTAATTTTGGATCGTCCTGCAATCAAAAAACAATTCTATTTGATAATGCTTTCGGAGGTTTTATCTGCGAAATAAACCACATTCCCACATCAAATATTCTACGCTTGGAAAGGGTCGACGTACGTTGTCTTTGGTATTAGGTGCGTTTTTTTGCACACCCGAGTAGATCAAATTTTGTTAAGTATACTGAAATTCAAATCAAATTTTGTTAACTGTATTGAATTCAACAACAAAATCCTGCACATATGCAGGATTTTGTTATTATATTCAATATACTTAAGAAAATTTGATTTGAATTTCAGTATACTTAACAAAATTTAATCTGCTTGGGTGTGCAAAAAACAAGGCACCTATTACAAGAACAGAAAAAACTATTGCAATTTAATACTTCTATACCATATTTAGTTTTTTAGGTTTTTGATGTTAATTTACAGGAAAATTTTATATCGTTGCCGATTACTTATCATAACAATCACATTGATGCGATGGAGTATCCGAAAGTAATGTGAAAGATGTAAGTAAAAAGTGATAAGGATAAAGCGAAGAAACATTTTCGCTAAAAATGAGGTAAGAAGGAGTCATGGATTAATTTGTAAATCAACATAATGATTGTGTATAAAGCA
>OZ022265.1:61169444-61226944 GCA_963978885.1 Nemotelus pantherinus
TCAATTTGTGTTCAGCATCTTCATTTTCGACTTTTGTGTAGCCTATCAATTGAGAATTTGGTTCCTTCAAAACAACTAGATGTGGTTCTTTCACCATCCTTGCATGCAACTTCTCATCGATTTTTTCCATTGTTAAAGCATCATTTTTTCGGCCGTCGAATGAAAATGCTATCAAATTGGATGCATCATACTGCTTACGAAGCAGTTCTTCTCTGCATTTGGCCTTTTCTCGACGCACTTTATTTTTATCCATGATGATAGGATTGCCATGTGCATCTTTTACGTCAATGTCTTGCATAAGAGATGTTGCGAGTGCTGCTGCTATTCTATCAGACACACCAAATCGATCACACATCGCAGCGAAGTTCGAAGCATCGTATCTGGGAGTATACGGTCCTCGTATCATTGGCGGAATATCTTGTGGATTTGAACTTGGCTGATCTATATCAGTACTTGGTTCATATGCTGAATGGCTCTGTTCAACGCTTGTTGGTATTATTGTTGACGTTGGTGCTGGCTCTTCAACTTCTAGCACGAATTCCGGTATCGTCAATCTTCTGTCATTATTTTGATCTCGCATGAACTCTTTCAAATGATCTGGAATCAATCCACATGAGCATAATTCTGCTTTCAAGTCACATTGACATTTGCCGATGTAAAATAATTCTTTTGTAGATTGCTCGAACGTTCTGAATGAGGCGATATTTGAATGTTTAGTTTCGATTTGATACTTGTCAATCAATGTACCCAATTTTCTAACAACACTTTGTTTGGTTAGAATTTCAACATTAAGTTGACTCCAAATTTCAATCAATTTGTCTGTTACGTGCGGTACGAATGTTTTATACGAAAACATTTTGTTTTGGAGTTTAGCACGTTCGGCCAAGAAAAAAAAACATCTTAAAATATCCTGTTTCGTTGGCAGATCGAGTCCACTCAAATCACAAGATGCACCAAAAACAGCAACATCGTGCGAAGGCAAATGCTTCAAATGACTTTCGGTACTTGTTGATGTTGTTGCGGTTTGAGATGTAGACGGCAATGCATTTGGATCCATTGTATAATTTTACTAAAAAAATTTTAAAAAACTGAAATTAGTATATTTCAAAACATTTGGTTCGAATATATTTTTTCCACCTACAAATTGGCATAACTCATATGTGATCAACAGCATTTACTCATATGTCAACCGACATTTCGCCTCTAAGGACCAGTTAATACATTATTCCAACGCACATTATTCCTACATGCTATACATATAAATACATTACAATGTATTACATATTTCAGAAAAAAGTAACCAAGCAAGAGAACAACATCGATGCCTATGTGTATTAAATTACAAAATTTTAACACATACCTTTTAATTCTTTTTGAATTTCACAATTATTCACTGGCAGGAAATTTATAATTCACTTTCACTGAAATGATGCTCAAACACTAATGAACTGAACACTCATAAATGTCATTGTGTTGTGCTCTTTCACAAAATATGTCGGTAATGATGTTTTACCGATGTTTTTTTTTAAATAAATGCGTTGTTGACTTGAAAGCAACAACACTTTGTCGCTTTTTTTCTCACTAAATTCATTTTTTTTATTTTTTACACATGTTCTTATTTTTTAATTTGAATTTTCATTGAAAAAAATTAAATAAAGATCAATTTTACCGAAAAACTTGTAATTTTTCTCGGAAAATAGACGAAAAATAGTTAAAATATGCATGAAACGCCCTCTGGCGGTAGTCATAGGTAAAAATAAAGATCAGAAATGAATTTCTCGACCCCAAAAACCCCCCATATACACATAAAAAAGATAATATAACGATGAATAAAAAAACGAATTTTGAATCAAAATGATGTTATAGGGAAAAAATCTTTTTTTGAAAAGTGGGAGACTCGAAAATCGAGATAGACCTATGGTTCCTTCGGCAAAGTTGCTTAGAATTGTCCATAAAATCATCCTAGGGCAGATCTAATCGAATTTTTCGGCTCCATACAAATTGGCCCGCCCTAATATATATATATATATATATATATATATATATATATATATATATATATATATATATATATATATATATGTTTATATGTATATCTATCTATATATATATATATATATATATATATATATATATATATATATATATATATATATATATATATATATATATATATATATATACAGTGGTGGACACCTAAATAGAACACTTTCCTCGCAGGCTGTTCAATTGAAAATTCCTGGAAACATGCAGCGAGGAATCGAATGTTTACATTTCTTATCGCATGCTCACATATGTGAGAACTAGTTTTGAGCATCTTGATATAATACGCAATGCATCTGGCCATTGCATTGCGTATTTCAGTGTAAAAGGAAGTGTTTTTATCTGGTCACCTAAATAGTACACGCTTGGTTTAAGTGAGTCGAAGTGAATTTTCTTGAATAATAACAAATTTATCTGAAATTTAGAGCAGTTAACATTAGTTTTTGAAAAAGTTAAATATAAAGAAATATTTTTGAAGTTGGGAAGAGGGCCACATTGCTCCGAAGAAAAGCGTGAAATCATCTGCAACATGAAAGACAGAGGTTCAACAATTACGGAAATATCCAAGCAGATGGAGTGTTCGCGGATGGTAGTTTACAATGCATGCGTCATAAGGAGCTCTGTGGCAGTGCTAAAAACGTTCCGAGAGCTAAAAGGCCAAGAAAAACAACAAAAAAGAGGACAATGTTATGTACAGAGTAGGTGTCATCGACCCCTTTTCGAGCTCCAAAGCGGTAAAAAGCAGTGTTCTGAATGATAGCAATAGAACAATTAGAGGGCGTCTGCAAGAAAAAAATCTAAGAGGATGCATCGCTCAAAAAAACCACTTGTGACAAAAAAGAACTTAAAAATGAGGAAATCGTTTGCAAAGGAACATCTAAACAAACCGATAAGTTTCTGGAAAAATGTGCTGTGGAGTGATGACTCCAAGTTTTGCAGGTTCGGATCAGATGGGAAAAGGTATGTTTGGCGTCCACCTAACCAACAACACAATCCCAAATACACACAGAAAACTGTTAAACATGGTGGCGGAAATGTGATGGTGTGGGCTGCTTTTTCCTGGCATGGGGTGGGAACAATAATCAAGATAGACACGAAAATGGATCAACACGTCTACAAATAAATTCTTGAGGACCACTGATCCCCTTTGCAGACGGAAATATGCCACTGATATGGCGTTTTATGCAAGACAATGATCCTAAGCACACTTCTCGTTTTGTGAAGGGTTAAGGCCCAGTCTCCTGATCTAAATCCGATCGAGAACCTGTGGAATGATGTCGAAACTCACATAAACAGGGTGAAACGTAAAAATGCTGCTGAATTGTGGGACCAAATTCAGATCGCCTGGATATCTATTCCCAACGAACGCTGTCAAACTTTAGTGGAGAGTCTACTAAAGCGATGCTCAGCTGTGCTTAAGAACAAAGGATTTCCAACAAAATATTAATTTATACGATTGCTCAAAAATATTTTTTTTTATAACTTTACTGCAATGCAAATTTATGTACTATTTATGTGGCCACGCGTATTTTAATTAGTGTGTTTATATATTTTTACTAACAAACAAATACAGTCATCATTTCACATTTTAAATAAGCTTTTATAGTTTCAATAAATAATACATAAGTCCGAAATCAGTTGTTTCATTAAAAACTGAAAAAATTCCCTTTTAGTGATAGAAATGCAAATGTTCTATTTAGCTGGCCACCACTGTATATATATACATATATATATATATATATATATATATATATATATATATATATATATATATATATATATATATATATATATAAATATATATGTATATATACATATATATATATATATATATATATATATATATATATATATATATATATATATATATATATATATATATATATATATATATATATATATATATATATATATATATAAATATATATATATATATATATATATATATATATATATATATATATATATATATATATATACATATATATATATATATATATATATATATATATATATATATATATATATATATATATATATATATATATATAATATATCCATATATATACATATTTGTATAAATATATAAATATATATGTATATATACCTATATATTTATATATTTATACATATATATTTATATATTTATACATTATTTATACCTACATATATAAATATATATATATATATATATATATATATATATATATATATATATATATATATATATATATATATATATATATATATATATATATATATATATAAAAATACATACATATATATTTATGTATGCATATATATATATATATATATATATATATATATATATATATATATATATATATATATATATATATATATATATATATATATAAATTGCAAAAAACTCTTTTAAGTTTTGCTAAAAAAAATAACTTTATTTCTTTATCAATGGTCTTAATGCTATCAAGTACGATTTTACAACTAACTCATTACAATCTAATTCGGTCCTTATATCAACTACGATTGCTTGCTCATCGTGGGAAGATGCTTCAGCTTGTACTTAGAATCAAAACAGTGATCATCAGTTGCAGTTCGCTGCAACTGATGGGAAAGTAAAACAATTTGAATATTGCAGAGTCAAAACAATGATCATCACTTGCAGTTCATTGCAACTGATGGGAAAGTAAACAATTTGAATATCGCATAATGAGAATAGAACATTCTCATCACATGATACTGAATATATTGCGAGATGCATATGTAACCTCTCCCCCGTTTAAATTAACATTCTCCGTAATGTTACTAATTTTGGAAATGTCGCTAAGCGAATTTTGAACAATTTGCCTTGATTTTCGATATTTGAGGTAAAACGTTAGTATGATACCAATTGTGAAAATTAATATTATTATGATCGATGAGTTAGCAACGTAGTGTACATTTTTGTGAAATACTAATCTTTCAATATTTTCTAAATTATCCATATTTTTTAACATAATCCTTGTAAAGTTTAATTGCTGGGTAAAATTGTAATTTGATAAGTTTTCTGAATAGAAAAATCTATCTACAAACTTCTCCTTTGAATTAGTGAGTGTTTGATTTAAAATTTGGATAGTACAATTATTAATCGTGATAAGATAGTTTCCATTTAGTTTTAGTTTTCGGTCATCACATTGATTAACGAGTTCAACGTTATTCATGTTTTTGCAGATTATGGAGTGATCATCAATCTTTACAATTTCTGTTATGTCTTTTTTAACAAAGAGACAATTGTTTTTCGTTATACAATTATTCCAGGGTTTTAATTCATTTTCATATTGAATCGTATTTTCAAAAATATAGTTTTTTCCATTAAGCTCTAGAATATATTCGTCATCCATTACTATTTCTAATTTATCAATGGTGGGTCGAGCTGTGATCAATTTATAATTTGAAAGTTTGTAAGAATTTGGAATTTTTAGTGCTAAGATTAGCTTGTTATCTTTGAATTGGAATAGTCCGGTCCGTACGTTTTTTAATTTGTAGAAGTCAAGTTTCGTGTCGGTTATTTCGGTTGCTGTTAACATACTTGGGTGAACGAGTCCGTGTTTCGCTAGCGCGATACTGTCAATAATTTGATTTAATTTTTCTTCCAAGATCCTTAATTTTAATGTTTGGTCAATTTTGAACTGGTTGGAAACAATATGCTGCTCATTTTCCGATAATTGATTAACGGTTCTACTAATTTGGTTTCTATCTGCTTCTACGACTGTTTTCAAATATGTGATTGTTTCGTTCAAATAAGAGTTTATGTTGATTTGTTTATTTAGGTTTTCGATCGCGTTTCCGTTATTCTCCTCAACAATTTTCAAATGTTCAGAAATCTCCTTCCTATCGTCATCGTTCATAGTCCCGAAAAGCCATTTTTGAATCGTTCCTACAACGTTAATCAGTCCTCTTCTTCGTCTGTTATTTTTCTGTGGCTGTATAGCCCTAATTTTTGCATAGATGTTTGTTAGTTCTTTTTTTATTATTGGATCGGTATCAGCATGTACAGTTTTAATATTGTTTTTCAGGCAATCGGCTGTCTGTTTGATCTCGTCTATGTTGATGATATGGAGTATAGTCTTAGTGTCCTGTACTATTTCAGTTTGTCCCATATTTATCATTATGTATCCATTTTCAGTCGTTATTTGGTGTAATGTCAACCCCGCTTTGGTTTGTGGCAGCACTAGAGCTAGTAGTGTTAGTGTGTGAAACACTAATGTCGTCACCTGCAAATTTACGTGGTCTTTTAATATTAATAGGATGATCTCTTCCCCTATTCTTGATTCTATATCTAGGTTCATTTTTATAATAGTTTCTTTTATAATTCTTAACTGGGATTATATTTCTGTTTTCTTCATATTCTTCTCTAGTTCTATTTAGTTTATCAATTACCTTTTCTTTCCTGTTTTGTGCTAATAGTTTGAGCCGCGCCGGTTCAGTCTGCATGGCTTGATCGGGTGTCATTTTAATTGTTGAATGATACCTACCGTTATAATTGTTAACGGCTCGGTGTACTTTTTGGATAATACTTAAATCTAACTTACGCATTGATACTAGTTTTTCTTGTAATGTACTGTGGAACCTGTTTATATCACTGTTACCAGTGTGTGTATTCGGGGTTGTGAGATGAAGTTCTACTTCTTGCTCTCTTAAAAAGTCTTGTAAGTTCAAAGAATTGAATTCGTTTTCAGCCACAAGTTTTCTTGGCTTCCCAAATTTTGAGAAGTGCTCTTCTAACGTTTCTACTTTCTTTGTCCAATGCCTGTTTGGCATGTGATAGGCATACGCTTTCTTTGTCAGCTTGTCTATTAGGGTAAGGAAAGGTTGTTTTGTGAAGTAATACACATCCATGTGAAGGATCTGATTAATTTTTGTGGGTGTTTCACTGATTTTATATTTCATTTTAATTGGTTTCCTTTCATATTTTGTTTCTAAGCATGTCTTACAGTTATTGATTATCTTTGTGATTTCATTGCTGAGACCGGGGTAGTAAATCTTATTCTTTAAACTATGATAAGTTTCGATAATTCCACTATGAAGACTTTCTTGAGTGTGATAAAGAGATATGTTTCTTTGTGCTTCTTCTAATGTTCGCATTTCTGTTGCTCGCAGAGTAGCTTTAACAAACTTAATTTTACTTTGTTGGCTGAAGAGTTGTATTAATAATTGTTGTATTTTATTGTATTCATGATATGACAGCTCAGTGTAAATTCCAATTTGTCCAGGCGTAATATATCTTCTTAATAGGCCTATCCAATGATCTCGACCTTTCGTCATGTCGACATAAATGATTCTTCGATTATGTAATGTTTCCATTTCGTTTTCTACATCGTAGGCTAAAATAAGCTGGGTCCTGTATTTGTTCACTATAGTCTCTTTTATCGGTATGTGGTCTAAATGTTGTTCTTCTTGGGAGTGAATAGTGGCATTATCTGATAGTGCGTTTACAGATTCGTTATCAATCGGGTTTTCATCCTTGGTTTCAGGAATCCTACTCAGAAAATCAGCGACCTTGTTTTGTTTACCTTTTAAATATTCTATGTCAAATTGGTACTCCTGTAACTTGAGTAACCATCTCTGATTTCTCTGACTAAATTCTTTGCCGCTATATTTTTTGTTCAGATATTTAATGGGTAAGTAATCGGTAATGATTTTAAACCGGTTACCCCATAAATAGGGTCGGAAATAGGTTACTGCCCATGTGATAGCTAGGAACTCTTTATCTGTTACCGAATAGTTTTTCTCATGGTCATTGAGGGACCTTGACGCATAGCAGACTGGCTGTTCGTTCTGCGTTAGTACGGCTCCCAATGCATAATTACTTGCATCAGTATACAACGTGAATTTTTTCGAAAAATCGGGGAATTTAAGGATTGGGTGTTTAATTATGCTACGTTTTAGTGCTTCGAAAGCTTCAATGTATTCCGGATCATTTGTGTTTATACTTTTTCCTTTTTTAAGGTATTTAATCATGGGACTTGCAATTTTTGCATAGTCCTTGACGAATTTCCTGTAAAAACCAGTAACACCTAGAAACCCTTTCAATTGTTTATCCGTTTTGGGCAAGGAGTACTCTTCAATACATTTTATTTTGTTGGGATTAGGTTTCATACCTGCCGTAGTTAAGATATGACCTAGAAATTCTGTATTCTTCTTCATGAAGGAACATTTGTCAAATTGTATCTTTAAGTTGTGTTCTGCTAGTTTTTTAAAGATCAACGTCAAAGAATTTATATGTTCTTGGAGGCTAGTTGAAAACACCAATATGTCGTCCAAATAAACGACACAAATTTTGTTAATATATTCCCGGAGTATGTCATTCATTAGCCTTTGGAACGTCGCTGGCGCGTTCTTTAGCCCAAAAGGCATCCTGAGATATTCATATAATCCACAAGGGGTTACGAATGCAGTTTTTGGAATATCATTACGGTGAACTTTAATTTGGTGGTATCCCTTGGCCAAATCAATAGAAGTAAAGTACTGTGCTCTTCCGAGCTTATCCAGGATACTATCTATGTTTGGCAGAGGATACTTGTCGTCTATCGTAATCTCGTTTAATTTACGATAGTCTACACAAAGACGAAATTTCTGCCGTCCGGAATTGTCGATTTTTTTAGCAACCACGACAATGGGGGAGGCGTATTTACTATTTGATTTACGGATTATACCTTGTTGCTCCATTTCTAGAACCTTGTTTCGAACTTCCTCCTCATGTTTAGGAGGAAGTCTGTAAAGTTTAGCGTGAATAGGTTGGTCGGTGGTTGTTTTTATTTCATGGCAGATGGACTCGGTATTAGTTAACTCGTCTCCATCTTTATAAATGAGATGGCTAAATTTATTAAGTAAGTTTTTGATTTGTTTCTCCTCCTCTGAATTCAAGTGGCTTAAGTCTATTTCTTTGTTATTTGATTGGAGTTCAAAACAATCAAAATTCGTTTTGTTTTCAATAGAAAATATGGGTATTTGACTATCATTGTTAAGGATCATTTGTTTATTTTTAAAGTCTATATTTTTACAAATTTTACTTAATAAATCCATACCAATAAGGATGTCGTATTGTTTATTATCCAACTTTCGTTTGTACCACCTTGTTGCACCCTTTTTATCATAATTGAATTCTAATGGTATACTTGTTATTATTCGATCCACAATTTCAACCGTCACATTGTTAATAGTTTGCAAATTCATTTGGGTTCGTTCAAATACTTTGAATTTACTACAATCCACCCTACTAGAATTAATTATGCTCATAGTAGAGCCTGTGTCAATTAAGCATAGGTATTTTATTTTGTCAATGGTTAGATAAGCAAAGATTTTAGTTCCGAGGCCTAGTTGAGAAAAAACTCGGGCTCAATGCTATGAACTTCTTCTGTTATAATGTTTTCAGCGGTAGTTTCGTTAATTTGGCCTATATCCATCGGTTCGGGACGCTGATGAGCGTTCCTTAAC
Organism: Nemotelus pantherinus; assembly: GCA_963978885.1. Classification (NCBI taxonomy): domain Eukaryota; kingdom Metazoa; phylum Arthropoda; class Insecta; order Diptera; family Stratiomyidae; genus Nemotelus; species Nemotelus pantherinus. Next base: position 61,178,946 of record OZ022265.1, read on the forward strand.
TGACCGGAAGTATTGAACATAAGATCTCGATATTGACCAGAAGAATGATTTCGTTCTGGTTGGTAGTTATTTTGGTTATTATGCCTATTTTGTCCCGAGTAATTACCTTTATGTCTCCATTGATCGGAGCTATTATTATTTTTTCTAAACTGGCCGGAACCAAAACTTTCTCTGTTATCATTATTGTTCTTCTTAAATTCTTTAGTGTTAACAGGATGTTTGTCGTTGTGTTGCGGTCTACCGTCGGTATGTCTGTTATTATGTTTTTCAAAGTTTTTATGTCCGTGGTCACTTATCATCAGGTTTTTATCTAAATTGTTGTGGTCATACCCCACATACGAATACAAAACAGTTTTAAGGGAATGGAGATCGAATATATCCTTTACATCACGTGAAAGGTTCCCTGACACTAATTGTTTAACACGATTTATTAATAAAATGTAAAATGTGTTCTTTATTTCACTTGAATTGGTCTCATAGAATGCGAAAGCATTAATATCTTTGACAATATTTTCTAACTTCTTATTCAAATCTACAATTGAACTTACTTTTAGGTTCGTAATTTTCCAAGATATATCCTTGTAATTGACGGACGGTCGAAAATGTTGCACTAGCAAGATTTTCGCTTCTTCCCAGTCTGCAGGTTGGTTGTTCAAAAGGAGATCCTTTGCACTTCCACTGATTTTTCCGTTGAACACTACCCGCCAGAGTTCGGGTCTCAAGGGTACTTCCACTGCATCCATGTGTGTGTCGACCGCGTTTATGAAGTTAGCCAGATCGTTAGCGTCTCCTTCGAATGGTTTTAAGTATTTAATTTCGGTCATCATCCTGGCTGCCATGCTCGGAGGTGGGTTAGCAGGGATATTAAGGCTAATTGCTTCCAATGCTGCTATCAACCTATTTGCGGTTTCCACGTCCATTTTGTCTGGTTTGATAATGTGTCCCCAAAACTTCAGTAATTTATCCTCGGGTTTTCGTGGAATGGTTGCTTGGATTAAATATCGGGTTTGAGTCGTAAATTGGCGTTGCTGTTGTAGTTGGGCCCAATGTGAGATCTTCAGTAGATCCTTAGAGGTGCACGATTAGCAACTAGCATTAAGGTTGGTTTGGTTATTCAGGGGTTTTATTTTATAGGGGTTCACTGATTTTTAGTGATCACCACACTAGATATATATTTATATTTCACCACTATGTATTTTTATTTTATTCACTGATTTTTAGTGATGCGAAGTGAAATATGCACCCACTTATTCCACGGCTTGGTTGTTGAATAAAAAAACACACCGCGTAAATTCGTTTATTGGATCCTGCAAGTTTAGACAGGATCCTACCGACTACGCCAATTGCAAAAAACTCTTTTAAGTTTTGCTAAAAAAAATAACTTTATTTCTTTATCAATGCTCTTAATGCTATCAAGTACGATTTTACAACTAACTCATTACAATCTAATTCGGTCCTTATATCAACTACGATTGCTTGCTCATCGTGGGAAGATGCTTCAGCTTGTACTTAGAATCAAAACAGTGATCATCAGTTGCAGTTCGCTGCAACTGATGGGAAAGTAAAACAATTTGAATATTGCAGAGTCAAAACAATGATCATCACTTGCAGTTCATTGCAACTGATGGGAAAGTAAACAATTTGAATATCGCATAATGAGAATAGAACATTCTCATCACATGATACTGAATATATTGCGAGATGCATATGTAACCTCTCCCCCGTTTAAATTAACATTCTCTACTTTTTACATTCTCTAAATTAACTAATTTTGGAAATGTCGCTAAGCGAATTTTGAACAATTTGCCTTGATTTTCGATATTTGAGGTAAAACGTTAGTATGATACCAATTGTGAAAATTAATATTATTATGATCGATGAGTTAGCAACGTAGTGTACATTTTTGTGAAATACTAATCTTTCAATATTTTCTAAATTATCCATATTTTTTAACATAATCCTTGTAAAGTTTAATTGCTGGGTAAAATTGTAATTTGATAAGTTTTCTGAATAGAAAAATCTATCTACAAACTTCTCCTTTGAATTAGTGAGTGTTTGATTTAAAATTTGGATAGTACAATTATTAATCGTGATAAGATAGTTTCCATTTAGTTTTAGTTTTCGGTCATCACATTGATTAACGAGTTCAACGTTATTCATGTTTTTGCAGATTATGGAGTGATCATCAATCTTTACAATTTCTGTTATGTCTTTTTTAACAAAGAGACAATTGTTTTTCGTTATACAATTATTCCAGGGTTTTAATTCATTTTCATATTGAATCGTATTTTCAAAAATATAGTTTTTTCCATTAAGCTCTAGAATATATTCGTCATCCATTACTATTTCTAATTTATCAATGGTGGGTCGAGCTGTGATCAATTTATAATTTGAAAGTTTGTAAGAATTTGGAATTTTTAGTGCTAAGATTAGCTTGTTATCTTTGAATTGGAATAGTCCGGTCCGTACGTTTTTTAATTTGTAGAAGTCAAGTTTCGTGTCGGTTATTTCGGTTGCTGTTAACATACTTGGGTGAACGAGTCCGTGTTTCGCTAGCGCGATACTGTCAATAATTTGATTTAATTTTTCTTCCAAGATCCTTAATTTTAATGTTTGGTCAATTTTGAACTGGTTGGAAACAATATGCTGCTCATTTTCCGATAATTGATTAACGGTTCTACTAATTTGGTTTCTATCTGCTTCTACGACTGTTTTCAAATATGTGATTGTTTCGTTCAAATAAGAGTTTATGTTGATTTGTTTATTTAGGTTTTCGATCGCGTTTCCGTTATTCTCCTCAACAATTTTCAAATGTTCAGAAATCTCCTTCCTATCGTCATCGTTCATAGTCCCGAAAAGCCATTTTTGAATCGTTCCTACAACGTTAATCAGTCCTCTTCTTCGTCTGTTATTTTTCTGTGGCTGTATAGCCCTAATTTTTGCATAGATGTTTGTTAGTTCTTTTTTTATTATTGGATCGGTATCAGCATGTACAGTTTTAATATTGTTTTTCAGGCAATCGGCTGTCTGTTTGATCTCGTCTATGTTGATGATATGGAGTATAGTCTTAGTGTCCTGTACTATTTCAGTTTGTCCCATATTTATCATTATGTATCCATTTTCAGTCGTTATTTGGTGTAATGTCAACCCCGCTTTGGTTTGTGGCAGCACTAGAGCTAGTAGTGTTAGTGTGTGAAACACTAATGTCGTCACCTGCAAATTTACGTGGTCTTTTAATATTAATAGGATGATCTCTTCCCCTATTCTTGATTCTATATCTAGGTTCATTTTTATAATAGTTTCTTTTATAATTCTTAACTGGGATTATATTTCTGTTTTCTTCATATTCTTCTCTAGTTCTATTTAGTTTATCAATTACCTTTTCTTTCCTGTTTTGTGCTAATAGTTTGAGCCGCGCCGGTTCAGTCTGCATGGCTTGATCGGGTGTCATTTTAATTGTTGAATGATACCTACCGTTATAATTGTTAACGGCTCGGTGTACTTTTTGGATAATACTTAAATCTAACTTACGCATTGATACTAGTTTTTCTTGTAATGTACTGTGGAACCTGTTTATATCACTGTTACCAGTGTGTGTATTCGGGGTTGTGAGATGAAGTTCTACTTCTTGCTCTCTTAAAAAGTCTTGTAAGTTCAAAGAATTGAATTCGTTTTCAGCCACAAGTTTTCTTGGCTTCCCAAATTTTGAGAAGTGCTCTTCTAACGTTTCTACTTTCTTTGTCCAATGCCTGTTTGGCATGTGATAGGCATACGCTTTCTTTGTCAGCTTGTCTATTAGGGTAAGGAAAGGTTGTTTTGTGAAGTAATACACATCCATGTGAAGGATCTGATTAATTTTTGTGGGTGTTTCACTGATTTTATATTTCATTTTAATTGGTTTCCTTTCATATTTTGTTTCTAAGCATGTCTTACAGTTATTGATTATCTTTGTGATTTCATTGCTGAGACCGGGGTAGTAAATCTTATTCTTTAAACTATGATAAGTTTCGATAATTCCACTATGAAGACTTTCTTGAGTGTGATAAAGAGATATGTTTCTTTGTGCTTCTTCTAATGTTCGCATTTCTGTTGCTCGCAGAGTAGCTTTAACAAACTTAATTTTACTTTGTTGGCTGAAGAGTTGTATTAATAATTGTTGTATTTTATTGTATTCATGATATGACAGCTCAGTGTAAATTCCAATTTGTCCAGGCGTAATATATCTTCTTAATAGGCCTATCCAATGATCTCGACCTTTCGTCATGTCGACATAAATGATTCTTCGATTATGTAATGTTTCCATTTCGTTTTCTACATCGTAGGCTAAAATAAGCTGGGTCCTGTATTTGTTCACTATAGTCTCTTTTATCGGTATGTGGTCTAAATGTTGTTCTTCTTGGGAGTGAATAGTGGCATTATCTGATAGTGCGTTTACAGATTCGTTATCAATCGGGTTTTCATCCTTGGTTTCAGGAATCCTACTCAGAAAATCAGCGACCTTGTTTTGTTTACCTTTTAAATATTCTATGTCAAATTGGTACTCCTGTAACTTGAGTAACCATCTCTGATTTCTCTGACTAAATTCTTTGCCGCTATATTTTTTGTTCAGATATTTAATGGGTAAGTAATCGGTAATGATTTTAAACCGGTTACCCCATAAATAGGGTCGGAAATAGGTTACTGCCCATGTGATAGCTAGGAACTCTTTATCTGTTACCGAATAGTTTTTCTCATGGTCATTGAGGGACCTTGACGCATAGCAGACTGGCTGTTCGTTCTGCGTTAGTACGGCTCCCAATGCATAATTACTTGCATCAGTATACAACGTGAATTTTTTCGAAAAATCGGGGAATTTAAGGATTGGGTGTTTAATTATGCTACGTTTTAGTGCTTCGAAAGCTTCAATGTATTCCGGATCATTTGTGTTTATACTTTTTCCTTTTTTAAGGTATTTAATCATGGGACTTGCAATTTTTGCATAGTCCTTGACGAATTTCCTGTAAAAACCAGTAACACCTAGAAACCCTTTCAATTGTTTATCCGTTTTGGGCAAGGAGTACTCTTCAATACATTTTATTTTGTTGGGATTAGGTTTCATACCTGCCGTAGTTAAGATATGACCTAGAAATTCTGTATTCTTCTTCATGAAGGAACATTTGTCAAATTGTATCTTTAAGTTGTGTTCTGCTAGTTTTTTAAAGATCAACGTCAAAGAATTTATATGTTCTTGGAGGCTAGTTGAAAACACCAATATGTCGTCCAAATAAACGACACAAATTTTGTTAATATATTCCCGGAGTATGTCATTCATTAGCCTTTGGAACGTCGCTGGCGCGTTCTTTAGCCCAAAAGGCATCCTGAGATATTCATATAATCCACAAGGGGTTACGAATGCAGTTTTTGGAATATCATTACGGTGAACTTTAATTTGGTGGTATCCCTTGGCCAAATCAATAGAAGTAAAGTACTGTGCTCTTCCGAGCTTATCCAGGATACTATCTATGTTTGGCAGAGGATACTTGTCGTCTATCGTAATCTCGTTTAATTTACGATAGTCTACACAAAGACGAAATTTCTGCCGTCCGGAATTGTCGATTTTTTTAGCAACCACGACAATGGGGGAGGCGTATTTACTATTTGATTTACGGATTATACCTTGTTGCTCCATTTCTAGAACCTTGTTTCGAACTTCCTCCTCATGTTTAGGAGGAAGTCTGTAAAGTTTAGCGTGAATAGGTTGGTCGGTGGTTGTTTTTATTTCATGGCAGATGGACTCGGTATTAGTTAACTCGTCTCCATCTTTATAAATGAGATGGCTAAATTTATTAAGTAAGTTTTTGATTTGTTTCTCCTCCTCTGAATTCAAGTGGCTTAAGTCTATTTCTTTGTTATTTGATTGGAGTTCAAAACAATCAAAATTCGTTTTGTTTTCAATAGAAAATATGGGTATTTGACTATCATTGTTAAGGATCATTTGTTTATTTTTAAAGTCTATATTTTTACAAATTTTACTTAATAAATCCATACCAATAAGGATGTCGTATTGTTTATTATCCAACTTTCGTTTGTACCACCTTGTTGCACCCTTTTTATCATAATTGAATTCTAATGGTATACTTGTTATTATTCGATCCACAATTTCAACCGTCACATTGTTAATAGTTTGCAAATTCATTTGGGTTCGTTCAAATACTTTGAATTTACTACAATCCACCCTACTAGAATTAATTATGCTCATAGTAGAGCCTGTGTCAATTAAGCATAGGTATTTTATTTTGTCAATGGTTAGATAAGCAAAGATTTTAGTTCCGAGGCCTAGTTGAGAAAAAACTCGGGCTCAATGCTATGAACTTCTTCTGTTATAATGTTTTCAGCGGTAGTTTCGTTAATTTGGCCTATATCCATCGGTTCGGGACGCTGATGAGCGTTCCTTAACTGACCGGAAGTATTGAACATAAGATCTCGATATTGACCAGAAGAATGATTTCGTTCTGGTTGGTAGTTATTTTGGTTATTATGCCTATTTTGTCCCGAGTAATTACCTTTATGTCTCCATTGATCGGAGCTATTATTATTTTTTCTAAACTGGCCGGAACCAAAACTTTCTCTGTTATCATTATTGTTCTTCTTAAATTCTTTAGTGTTAACAGGATGTTTGTCGTTGTGTTGCGGTCTACCGTCGGTATGTCTGTTATTATGTTTTTCAAAGTTTTTATGTCCGTGGTCACTTATCATCAGGTTTTTATCTAAATTGTTGTGGTCATACCCCACATACGAATACAAAACAGTTTTAAGGGAATGGAGATCGAATATATCCTTTACATCACGTGAAAGGTTCCCTGACACTAATTGTTTAACACGATTTATTAATAAAATGTAAAATGTGTTCTTTATTTCACTTGAATTGGTCTCATAGAATGCGAAAGCATTAATATCTTTGACAATATTTTCTAACTTCTTATTCAAATCTACAATTGAACTTACTTTTAGGTTCGTAATTTTCCAAGATATATCCTTGTAATTGACGGACGGTCGAAAATGTTGCACTAGCAAGATTTTCGCTTCTTCCCAGTCTGCAGGTTGGTTGTTCAAAAGGAGATCCTTTGCACTTCCACTGATTTTTCCGTTGAACACTACCCGCCAGAGTTCGGGTCTCAAGGGTACTTCCACTGCATCCATGTGTGTGTCGACCGCGTTTATGAAGTTAGCCAGATCGTTAGCGTCTCCTTCGAATGGTTTTAAGTATTTAATTTCGGTCATCATCCTGGCTGCCATGCTCGGAGGTGGGTTAGCAGGGATATTAAGGCTAATTGCTTCCAATGCTGCTATCAACCTATTTGCGGTTTCCACGTCCATTTTGTCTGGTTTGATAATGTGTCCCCAAAACTTCAGTAATTTATCCTCGGGTTTTCGTGGAATGGTTGCTTGGATTAAATATCGGGTTTGAGTCGTAAATTGGCGTTGCTGTTGTAGTTGGGCCCAATGTGAGATCTTCAGTAGATCCTTAGAGGTGCACGATTAGCAACTAGCATTAAGGTTGGTTTGGTTATTCAGGGGTTTTATTTTATAGGGGTTCACTGATTTTTAGTGATCACCACACTAGATATATATTTATATTTCACCACTATGTATTTTTATTTTATTCACTGATTTTTAGTGATGCGAAGTGAAATATGCACCCACTTATTCCACGGCTTGGTTGTTGAATAAAAAAACACACCGCGTAAATTCGTTTATTGGATCCTGCAAGTTTAGACAGGATCCTACCGACTACGCCAATTGCAAAAAACTCTTTTAAGTTTTGCTAAAAAAAATAACTTTATTTCTTTATCAATGCTCTTAATGCTATCAAGTACGATTTTACAACTAACTCATTACAATCTAATTCGGTCCTTATATCAACTACGATTGCTTGCTCATCGTGGGAAGATGCTTCAGCTTGTACTTAGAATCAAAACAGTGATCATCAGTTGCAGTTCGCTGCAACTGATGGGAAAGTAAAACAATTTGAATATTGCAGAGTCAAAACAATGATCATCACTTGCAGTTCATTGCAACTGATGGGAAAGTAAACAATTTGAATATCGCATAATGAGAATAGAACATTCTCATCACATGATACTGAATATATTGCGAGATGCATATGTAACCTATATATATATATATATATATATAAATATATATATATATATATATATATATATATATATATATATATATATATATAAATATATATATATATATATATATAGATATATATATATATCCACATAAATATATATATATATATATATATATATATATATATATATGTATATATATATATATATATATATATATATATATATATATATATATGTATATATGTATATATATATATGTATATATATATACACATATATACATGTATATGTATATAAATATATACACACATTTTTATGTATATATATATATTATATGTATATATATATATATATATATATATATATATATATATATATATATATATATATATATATATATATATATATATATATATATATATCAGTGGCGTGGCGTTCATGGAAGCAAGGGAAGCATTGCTTCCCTTACATTTTACTGATATATATTTTAAATTAATTTATTTAAAAATCGCGAGAAAAATCATGGACAGGAATTTTCTAAATAAATTTTCCCAAAAACTCATAGTGAACATCTTGCACGGCTAAGGTGGTAACACCACCGAATGAAAATATTGAGAGAACAAGACGGGTGGAAGCAACTAAAAAATTGCTTCTACGAGCATTAATTTCACTTCATGTAGACTGCATTGTGACGTCATTCAAAAAAATATGCTTGTACTGGCTGTTTGGAAGCAATGCAGAAATTGCTTCTTAGGGGAAATTCTCGTCTCAAGCGAGAAACTGAGAGAGAAGCCGCGTACGTATGGTTGCTGTGGAACTTATTGCGACGTTCCCCATATAATTTGCTTGTGCGTATTTTTTTTTTTGAATGAGAATGTTTGCTGTAGTACCTACACACTATGTGAATTTTTGAATGAATTTGAACTACGAGATGTTTTAAGGGTTGCCAGAGACCGCTTGAATGTAGTTCGGTAGTGAAATTTGTGCTATATTTTTTATATAAATTTGGTGAAGGTATTTTTAATTGGTGAAGGTAATTATTTCACCAACAGTTTAGAGTATTGTTGTAATTAAATTGATTTGAATTGTTTAGAATTGAGTGCGTAGAATTACTTTCTGGAATCGCATGATATTTTAAATTTATACTTAAAATAGTGAGAGTGCAATCAAAAGGTTAATGTATTTATTTGTTCCGTAAATAGCATGGATTCTAATTGCATAATTAGTGACCTTTTTAAATTTCCTTTTGGATCTCGATCTTTTGCGGATAAAAAGGAACTCATTGTTTTTTACTCTAATGCAAATTCACAGAAAAAATATTTTTGAATATTCTATCAGCAATAAATCAGAAAATAGTTTAAAACAATTTTATAAATCAGTTTTTTTAGTTCTAACATTGCAAGTAATGAATGCAAAAGAGAATGTTACAAGAGCGCCCGTAGAGCACAGTTTTTCTTGCTTAAAAAGGATTAAAACTTATATCAGGAATAGGACAGACTAACAGTTACTAAGTGACTTGGCAATACTTTCCATAGAATAGGTTTTCTTAAAATAATGTTTGAGCGAGTAAAGTTTTTATCAAGACGTCATAGATGAGTTTGCAAAAAAAAAACAAAGGCAAATTGCATTAAATTTAAAATAGAAGTATGCATGAATTTTCTCATCAAATTTGATTTATAATAGATTTTTTTTTCAGCTGTCACTTCATTTATTTTGAATTTACTAGATTTTTTTTTAAAATATAAATATATATGTTATTCGTTATGGGAATGTTGTTACTTTACTGTTATTTTTTATAAGTACTAGAATATTGAAATTTTCTTTATGCGTATAAACATTTAATTTGCATAATCACTGTGGTTGTTATTGTTGCCGTAGCTATATTTGCAAATGCTTTATTTACATAGCTTGCTGTTGCAACATCGCTAATTTATATGTTTGCCAATATTTAATTTTTGCAAATATATATTTAATGAAAAAATAATTATATATTGGTAGCATGCGAATTAGTACTGATAACAATACAGTATAAGTACTCTCACGTCCATGCTCGTAATTCATGGAAGCTTTTGTATTTGCAATGTTAAAAGTAGCTAACAAGAGGGTTTCCATTAATACGTAACAAATTTGAAGAAAACATAGCCAAAGTCAGTCATCGAAATGAACTAATTGCTTCCCTAAGGTAAACTATCACGCCACGCCACTGATATATATATATGTATATATATATATATATATATACATATATATACATGTATATATATATATAAATATATACACACATTTATATATATATATATATATGGTAAATATATAGGAGAGTCACTAAACATTTGGTTAATGTTTTGAAATGGTAAATATAGAGGAGAGTCACTAAACATTTGGTTAATGTTTTTAAATGGTAAATGTAGAGGACTTTATAAGAAGCAATAGTTTTTGCCTTTCTTCTGAATTAAGATGATTCGTACGAATTTCATTAAGTACATTTTTTGATGGATTCCTCTGGTCGGAAAACGCCACTATCTCATTGGATAACTTGTGTCACTTGTGGTCCGATTACAGATTTCGTTTACTCTACTTCACCAACGATTTGTTTGAAAACTAAAAATAACTTCATTAATAATGTTGTTGCCAAATTCAATTTAATACTGTGATGTTTGCATAGATTTTTGGAATTCAGTAAGCTAAAAAAAAAGACAGTTGTCGAAAATTTGATTTAGAAAAAATATGTAGTTTTGAGTTCAGTGGAGTCAGAGAGTGAGTCGAGGAGGAATAATTGTAATATTTTGAGTTGATTTGAATTTGAGAATTGGAGTCGGCAAGTAACCGTAGAGGAGGGTAGTCGTCGTTGGGACTACACATTTGGAAGCAATTGCAGTAAACGAAAAGAACAATAGTCTTGGGGTTCGCGCTGAAGAAAAAGTCATAAACAGAAATACAGATTCGAAACCATCCTAAGTGGAAACGCTCAATCAAATAGGAAGGTTGCGAAAAACGATTTTTAAGCATAATTTTCAAAGTGCACCGCGAACAGCTTGAAATCAGATATTTTTTGCAAAATAGTGTGCCTACATTTGCGAAATAAGCTAAGTCTCGTACGTTTATTTACTCCGAATTCAGGGGAAGCCAGTCGTTCCGAAGTGCGAATTGCAGGTAGACATCTTAATTTCTATCAAGTTCCGTTACGAATGGGTTTTGGAGAAAACCAAAGAAGATTAGCAGTAGTGAAAAGTGTGGAATAGTTGTGAGCGAAAAAGAATTCAGGAGGAATACGTTTGAAGAGTACGAATTTGGTGCTGTTGCAGCGGTGTATGCAGAAAATCGTACGGAACGTTACGTGTGTCCCGCTTTCGCACGAAGTGCTGAAAAATCGATTCACTAGTGAATTCACCTTTAAGAATTTTCAAGTTTAATCAACTGAGAAGACTGTCTGCATCCAGAGGGGGCCACCACAGGTAGTTGTTTGTTTGTTTCTATTGTTATTATATTGTTACAAGGTTGATTTTTTTTTTCATGAATAATATTGTGTAATGTAATTCAAACGAATCGTTGGTGAATTTTATTGATCGCGTGATAAAAGGAAAGTGACTCTCCAAAGAAAAAAAAGTGACTCTCCCTAGAGTAGAGTATTTGGTTAGAGTAGAGTATTTGGTTCTCGTATGTAAACCAAAAAAAAAAAAAATATATATAGATACATTTTTCCCTCATTATCCGTGAGGCTACGTCTCGTTCCGTAGCCGAGGGAACGCAATAGAAATTGAACGAGTGGCGCTGTTCTTTACCACGACCGTCTTCGGCTGTGGTCGGGCAAAATCTTCGAGCGGTCCCCGCGGTATTGCGTGACATTTTTGGCGCCCAACGTGGGGCCCACAAGTTTAGATTCGCGAGTGTGAAGTGATGTAAATTTTGGTAATCGCGGATGTGTTGTGAATGGTGTTTTTGATTGCTAAGGATAATTTTGTGTCGTATGGTAGTGAGTGTGATTTCGCGGGTGTGATTGCATAATAACCATAGTGATTTAGTGATCAGTCTTTGCGTGGCTGAAGTTCCGGTGTTTACTGTGAGTGTAAATTTGATGAAATTTTAACTCTGTAAAATATATATACATATTTGATTATCTTTGGTGTTTTATACAGCTGTAAGCTTATAGGAGTTTTGTTTAGCCATGTCTTTGGCAAATAAGTATTTGGTGGACAAGTTGGTCAAAGATGAGCTGATGTACGAATTAGCCATCCGGGGTCTACCTGCAGATACGACGGAAAAGATGCGGAGGTCTTTACGGGCAGCGTTACGAGCAGAGGAGGCAATGGACGAATCGTTACAGATTAAAGATTATCCATTCACGTATGAGGAGGACTTGGAGGCTATGAAGGCGCTGACAGGGGAAGTCGAAAGCATGGCAGAAAACTTCACTGGCGATAAGAGGTCAAGAGATTACTTGAGACTCAAGGCAAAGGTGGAGTTTGGTTTGCGCCGCCTTAAGAACATGGCTCAGTTGACAAACGCGTTGCCAAATGAGATAGACAAAATACGGCGGCGTATAATGATGGGGATAGGCTTTGTTCTGGAGGATTCAAAAGAAGTCGAGGGGCTAGACGAAGAGAAAACAATTAAGACTGGGGTACTGAAGTGTAAACCGGCACCGGAGTCAAAGTCTCTTGAAAATTTCGAAGGACCAGCCTTTTGTTCAACCCCAAGACTTGTCACGGAGGATTTTTCTAAACAACAAAATGTTGTTAAATGGGGGGTTAAGTTCACGGGGGAAACTCCAAGTTCCGTGAGTGCTTTTCTTGAGCGGGTGGAAGAGCTCCGCGTTGCCCGCGGTTTAGCTTCTTCTCAATTGTATAAGGCCGCGGTGGATTTGTTTGAGGGCAAGGCTCTCATTTGGTATAGAGCTAATCGAGACAGGTGGTGTAGCTGGGAAGACCTGCGACGTGAGCTACGGGCCGAATTTCTTCCGGCTGATTATGATGATCGCCTTTGGGATGAGATTCGGCGGCGTACTCAAGGCCAAGGCGAGTCTATTGGAATTTATGTAGCCGTGATGGATGGTTTATTTCGAAGGCTAGGAGAACCGTGTAGTGAGTCCAAAAAAATGAAAATCCTACGGAGAAACATTAACCCTTTTTATCAGATGCAGCTAGCAATGCAATCAGTAGCAACAGTGGCTGAACTAGTACAGCTGGGAAGGAAGTTAGAAGCAACGAGGGCCACGGTAGAAGCTTTTAATCCTCCACCAAATCGAAGGATGGCAAAGCTTTTAGAACCAGATCTGGCCTATGCAGACCCTTGTTTGGTGGAAGTCGTTACTTCACCAAACGACAGGCCACAAGGAGTTTGTTGGAACTGTGGAAGTCAGGCGCATTTCGCGAGACAGTGCTCAGAGTTGAGACGTTGTTTTGGATGCGGCCGACCAAATACGATTCGTTCAAGGTGTCCAGAGTGTACCTCGCGCGGGAGGCGATCGACATGGCGCTCAGGGGAACGAAACCAAACAAAAGAAGCGGGAAACGACTGCGGTGCTCGATAGGCGGCAAACAGGGCACCGTAATTAGCTGTAAGGAACAAGCCGCAGAAGAAAGGTCCGCGTACATTTTTTATTCACAACCAGGGGATGTACGTCCTCATCTGGGTGTGGATATTTTAGGGAGAAAGTTAACGGGTTCGGTAGACTCCGGTGCGTCCACTACGATTGTGGGACAGAAAGGTTGGCGGCAGCTGCAGGAAATGGGAGTAGAACTGAGAACGACTACTCAACAAGCAGTACGATTGGCAGATGAGGGGCGGTGTAACATCCTGGGCCAGGTGTTGGTGCCCATTAAGCTATATAGGGCGACAAGGTGGATGGAAGTTTTGGTGGTTCCTTCGTTACCGCATGGGCTGATCCTCGGGGTAGATTTTTTAAAGCAGTTTGGAATTACCTTAAATTTAAAACATGATTGTTGGGATTTTATCCACGAAGCGGTGACTCTTTCAGTTGAACATTTACGCGATAGAATCAGTCTTTCTCAGGAGGAGGAGTCACATTTGAAAAATTTGGTGGATGACGAATTTATGCAAATGGGAGATGGATTGGGATGTACTAGTTTAGTGGAGCACGTCATCAAGACGGATTCGATGCCCATTAAACAAAGGTATTACCCGGTTTCACCAGCTCTTCAAAAACACATCAACGCTGAGTTGGAAGAAATGTTGAAGTTGGGAGTAGTAGAGCCATCCTCCAGTGCATGGTCTTCACCAATTTTGATGGTGAAAAAGAAAGATGGCACATAGCGTTTTTGTGTAGATTTTCGCAAAGTCAACCGGGTATCTGAAAAGGATGCATATCCTCTACCCTATGTTTCAGCTACGTTGGATAAGTTACGGGACGCAAAATATCTTTCGTCTCTAGATATAAAGTCCGCCTACTGGCAAGTACCTGTGGCGAAAGATTCCCGTCAGTTTACCGCTTTCACAATTCCAGGTAGGGGTTTATTTCAGTTTTGTAGGATGCCGTTTGGATTATCAAACGCCCCAGCTACGTGGCAACGGTTGATTGATCGTGTTCTAGGTCCTGCTTTGGAACCCTACGTTTTCACGTATCTGGATGATATCATCATCGTCACCCAGACGTTCGACAAACACTTAGAGATACTCCAGGAGGTATTTAAACGGCTAAGGGAAGCAGGCCTTAAACTGTCCCAGAATAAGTGCCATTTCTGTCGTCCTCAACTAAAATATTTGGGATATCTGGTTGATAAAGACGGTTTAAGCGCCGATCCCGAGAAAGTGGAGAGCGTGATTAATATACCCAGACCCCACTCGGTGAAACAGATTCGACATTTTTTGGGTATGTTATCTTGGTACCGGCGGTTTATACCGGATCATTCATCATTGGTGTCACCACTGACGAATCTGCTTCGGAAAAACCAGCGTTTTCAGTGGACTTCTGAATGTGAACTGGCTTTCAACAAATGCAAATTGAAACTGGCTTCTACTCCGATTCTGTCATGTCCAGACTTCAACTTACCATTCATTGTCCAGACGGATGCTTCGGACGTCGGGTTAGGAGCAGTACTAAGTCAAGTTTTTCCGGAAGGTGAAAGAGTTATTTGTTATTTGAGTCGTTCTCTAAACAAAGCAGAGAGGAAATATTCGACCACTGAAAAGGAATGTCTGGCCGTTTTGTGGGCGATAGAGAAATTGTGGCCATATATTGAAGGTACCAAATTTAGAGTAGTCACCGATCATCATTCTTTAGTGTGGTTAAATAACCTGAAAGATCCGGCAGGGAGACTCACAAGATGGGCAGTGCGGCTTCAGCAGTTTGATTATGACGTCGTTCACCGAAAGGGGAAAGAACATTTAGTGCCAGACGCTTTGTCGAGGTCGGTTCCTGAAGTAGCGGCAGTTGTGAACGATGAGTTGTTAGAAGATAGATGGGTATTAGGAATGATGAATAAGGTAAGAAACAATCCAGATCAATTTAAAGACTGGCGGATAGAGGGCAACTTGTTGTGGAAAAGAGTTTCCAATCGTTATTCGGATCTCAAAGGAAACTCATGGAAACAAGTGATTAACAAAGGGGACAGGAAAAAGGTTCTGCAAGAATGTCACGATGAGCCAACAGCGGGACATATGGGTGCAAGTCGCACATACGATCGGGTGGCACAGAGGTATTTTTGGCCTAAAATGCGTGCCGATATTCAACGGTATGTGGCCAGATGTAAAGTTTGTCAGGCCACAAAAGTAGAGAGGCGACCGCCATATGGAACCATGACTACCAGGGTGGGTCAAGCAAAAGAACCATGGGAGATTATCTGTATTGATTTAATCGGTCCTTTGCCTCGATCGACACAGGGCAACACATATATTTTAACGGTAGTGGATTACTGTACGAAATTTCCTCTGATATTTCCACTAAGGCAGGCAACGGCCGCACAAGTTTCCAGACTACTCGAAGATAGGGTCTTTTTACTGTTTGGAGTCCCTGCGGTGATAGTGTGTGATAACGGGGTACAGTTCTGGTCCAAGGAATTACAGACACTCATGTTTTCATATGGTACCCGGTTGCAATATACAGCTTTCTATCACCCTCAGGCAAATCCGGCAGAGCGTATAAATCAAAATATTAAACGTATGCTTTGGGCGTACGTCGGTGAAAATCATCGGAAGTGGGATCGTGATTTACCAAAGATTGGATGTGCGTTACGCACATACACACACGAGGCCATGGGAGCCACACCTTATTTTGTGAATTTTGGTCGATAGATGATCGTTTCGCGAAAGGGACCACAACCTCCATGCGAGGATGAGTTAGTCAGAGATCCGGTACAGAGGGCGGAGGGACTGATGAAGATTCGGGAAGTAGTACTTCAACATCTAAAGGAGGCCACAGGAAAGAGTATGCAGCGATATAACATCCGAAAAAGGATTCCTCCATTTTCTGTAGATGACTTGGTTTGGAGGCGTAATTTCGCCCAATCCGACGCAGTTCATTTTTATTCTGCGAAACTAGCTCCAGAATATTTGGGACCTTTTAGAATTGTGCAGCGCGAGACTTCATCTATTTTTAAGTTGGTGGATCTCGAAGGGCGTGAGGCAGGACGCTGGCATGCCAAGGATCTTAAACCATACGTAGACTGAGATAAACTAAGACATATATAAATAGCATGAATTAACACGTTAATGGTTTCGTTACATCAATTGAATTTCAGGAAATTCTTTTCGTGAGGGGGGAAAATGTTACGGATTAAATATTTGGTTAATGTTTTAAATGGTAAATATATAGGAGAGTCACTAAACATTTGGTTAATGTTTTGAAATGGTAAATATAGAGGAGAGTCACTAAACATTTGGTTAATGTTTTTAAATGGTAAATGTAGAGGAGAGTCACTTGTGGTCCGATTACAGATTTCGTTTACTCTACTTCACCAACGATTTGTTTGAAAACTAAAAATAACTTCATTAATAATGTTGTTGCCAAATTCAATTTAATACTGTGATGTTTGCATAGATTTTTGGAATTCAGTAAGCTAAAAAAAAAGACAGTTGTCGAAAATTTGATTTAGAAAAAAAATGTAGTTTTGAGTTCAGTGGAGTCAGAGAGTGAGTCGAGGAGGAATAATTGTAATATTTTGAGTTGATTTGAATTTGAGAATTGGAGTCGGCAAGTAACCGTAGAGGAGGGTAGTCGTCGTTGGGACTACACATTTGGAAGCAATTGCAGTAAACGAAAAGAACAATAGTCTTGGGGTCGGCGCTGAAGAAAAAGTCATAAACGGAAATACAGATTCGAAACCATCCTAAGTGGAAACGCTCAATCAAATAGGAAGGTTGCGAAAAACGATTTTTAAGCATAATTTTCAAAGTGCACCGCGAACAGCTTGAAATCAGATATTTTTTGCAAAATAGTGTGCCTACATTTGCGAAATAAGCTAAGTCTCGTACGTTTATTTACTCCGAATTCAGGGGAAGCCAGTCGTTCCGAAGTGCGAATTGCAGGTAGACATCTTAATTTCTATCAAGTTCCGTTACGAATGGGTTTTGGAGAAAACCAAAGAAGATTAGCAGTAGTGAAAAGTGTGGAATAGTTGTGAGCGAAAAAGAATTCAGGAGGAATACGTTTGAAGAGTACGAATTTGGTGCTGTTGCAGCGGTGTATGCAGAAAATCGTACGGAACGTTACGTGTGTCCCGCTTTCGCACGAAGTGCTGAAAAATCGATTCACTAGTGAATTCACCTTTAAGAATTTTCAAGTTTAATCAACTGAGAAGACTGTCTGCATCCAGAGGGGGCCCCCACAGGTAGTTGTTTGTTTGTTTCTATTGTTATTATATTGTTACAAGGTTGATTTTTTTTTTCATGAATAATATTGTGTAATGTAATTCAAACGAATCGTTGGTGAATTTTATTGATCGCGTGATAAAAGGAAAGTGACTCTCCAAAGAAAAAAAAGTGACTCTCCCTAGAGTAGAGTATTTGGTTAGAGTAGAGTATTTGGTTCTCGTATGTAAACCAAAAAAAAAAAATATATATAGATACATTTTTCCCTCATTATCCGTGAGGCTACGTCTCGTTCCGTAGCCGAGGGAACGCAATAGAAATTGAACGAGTGGCGCTGTTCTTTACCACGACCGTCTTCGGCTGTGGTCGGGCAAAATCTTCGAGCGTTCCCCGCGGTATTGCGTGACAATATATATATATATATATATATATATATATATATATATATATATATATATATATATATATATATATATATATATATATATATATATATATATATATATATATATATATATAAATGTATATATATAAATATATATAGACACATTTATATGTTTCCAGATAAATTTTTAATGGTTGCATCTGTTAATACGAAAATAACCAAAATGCCTGGTTCTGGCAATCTTTTGTTAGCGCCAAAGACAAAAAAAAACGTCATGTTAAGGTTAACTCAGTGTGTGAATTTTATGCAACCGGACGAATGAATTGTGTATACTCTGCGTTTGATGCTGATGCGGTACTTGAACCACATCAGCTTGCAAAGTTTGAAAAGAAGATATTCAAGCACTTGAACCTGGACACCTTGAAATAAATGTTGATGTGATATATGTTGATTGTCTAGAGACAATATTGTAGACGGGCCTTGGGATGCTTCTGTTGAGTCCTTACTACCAAAGCGGCGAGGCCGCAGCTAATGCTGGCACCATGTTTAAGCTACCCTTAAACATTTGCCGTGCTTTCTATTTGCTTTGCAAGAAAACCTCGCATGAGCATATTATAATTGTATTAACACACAGCTGGTTCGTGAGGAACTCAATTTATTATTCAAAATCACTCTTCTTATATCTTTCATTCAATAATCTTACTTCCTACATGTGAAAAATGCATCATAACATAAATTGTTACCTTAACCCAAATATTACTTCTACATACAAAATGCACTTAATCAAAATAACATAACTGGTCACCTTAACCTACGTACAACATTTCAACTTATTAATCTATCGTAACGGTAAAAGGTGAACTAGCTGACAATCTGGGTAATGGTACCGGTGCTTCTTTGGTAGATTCTTCAGGTTGATTTAATTAACGACAACGTTTCACGATCCAACCACAACCAATTAACGCAATCACCGTCAAGATGAGGCTTATATATCCCACAGAGTAATAATGTACATGATGTTTCTTAATGTTATCTGGCATGCTCACTTGCAATGTTGCTAGTTGTTCCTTTAGCAACATCAGTTCCTTAGTCTGCGAATGAAATTGGCTTTTGTACCCATCCTCAGGAGCTTCAGATGTTTTCTCTACAGCAATTAGATCAGTGATGTCTCTAGCTGGTGTGTAAGAAGTATATCTTTTCGTTCCTAAGATATTACTCCCCGTAATAGTCAACAAAGACTGCCTGATGACACAATTCCCATGAATAGTTATTATGCCGGAACCATGAAGTATCATTTCCGTTAGACGTTTTCCACATACAACATTAATCGATGTTTCTCTATCCAAAACGTATATCCACTGATTCGGATTATGCAGTTGAGTCCAGTGAGGCGCAGGTCCAATTACCCTTGTTGTACATGAAGATGTTGCTGTTGCATGACTGAGTATACTCATTTCGCAGGCACTCTGGGCTGCACCTTTCCTAAATAATGGTCCATAATGCCGACGTAGAAATTGGTCTTCATTAAGTGATCCACATTGGCGGAACTCATCTTCTTTAACTGGATAATATTGTTCTCTATGCAGGTCCGTGATCAAATACGGTGATGACGGAGCCAAGGCAACGAAATTGAGGTCTGCCTTAAAGGGAACTGGCACTACCTTTAGTATTTCAAACTGTCCTGTAGCCACTAGCGGGATTTTTATTGTGAAAATAACATACTCATCTGTTATTTGCCCCTTTATAGCCATTAGATTGTAAAACTTCGGCAACTCCTTTGTTTCTAACGGTAAGTTCAAAGTTGGTGGTAACATTGCCTTTAGTTTTGTTAACTGTATTTGTAGTTGTTCTGGAGGCAACAATTCCGGGTTGAGTTTTCCATGATGTGAGTCTGTCACAATGTCTATTAGTGAATCTTGAATCCTTTGATGATTTATTAATAGCGTAGAAGCCTGAAACGTAATTTCTGTGATCTGTTCAAAAATTTCTTCCCTTTGCTGTAGACCATTCAGCATGTTTCTTGTTTGGTTGAATTTATTTTCGATATACTTAAATTCCTTCTCAATATCTTCTTGACTCTTTTTCATAATGGTAAGCGTGCTATATGTATATATATATATATATATATATATATATATATATATATATATATATATATTGTAGGAGAATTGGATCGGTCGATCTTTGTCAGTGTGTGCTGGGTGGGTGTTTGTGTGAGCGCCGAGAGGGAGTGTGACAGCCTGCGGGAGAGAGGGAGCGGATGGAGGAGAGACCGAGGCTTAGCAACGAAGTGTCGAGGGAAGAGCGAATATTCGAACAACGACGTTACTCGAAAGAAGACGTTCAAGAGACGACGAAAGTACATATAATTTACTGTTGTAGTTTGATTTGTGTTAAATAAAGATTGTTTGAAATTAAATTCACTGACTCATGAGACCTTCTCTAGACCACATCCAGGAATAAAGAAAACAAAGAATTCCTATAAACTTTGGGGGCTCGTCCGGGATCGAGTGGGGATTCGTGGGAAGTGATACAATGAAACGACGAAGTAATAAGTGATCGGCATAACACAGGATGAATTCCGACGCGTTGTGACAAATTACGGTGAATTACGAATGATCTTCGACGCGATTGAGCTATACGACGGAGGCTCAGAGTAATTGTAGATCGGGAAATCACGTTAAATCACGATACGAACACGAGGGCGAGTGGTGCGCAACGTTAAGACGACGATAAATCAAAGACTACGGTGGATTGTGCGTAGTGAGTGAACTCGTATAAAAATGAGTGCTACCGGAAAAGACATACGTGACCTTACGGTGCAAGAAATGAAAGACGCTTTAAAAGGACTTGGCTTAAGTACAGTAGGGCTTAAAGGCGAATTAATAGAACGACTTGAAGAGGCAGATACATCTGGCGCATATGCGATGGGTGGGATAAACAATGCAAGTATTGCATCAGACGACGAAGGTGACTCAGACGAAACTGTGAGGAGTGTGCGTCATAAACGCGAAGTAGAATTATGCAAACGAGAAAAAAATCTATTGGAACGTGAGCTTGCAATAGCTCGGCGTGAAATCGAGCTTTTACGGAATGCTCAGCTGGCCGGCACATCGAACTCTACACCGAGTGTAGACTCAACTGCAAATGCAGCAGCATCGCCAACAGCAAGAATAAATGTAACAGCGATAGCCGATCTACTCAGTTACTTCCAAGGCGACCCGGAGACGTTCGAGACATGGGAGGCACAAGTGACATTCCTCAAGACGGCGTATAAACTCCAAGACGAACTAACAAAAATTCTGATCGGCATGAGGCTGAAAAGCAGGGCACTAGAATGGTTTCATTCTAGGCCCGAATATATTAGTTCCACTTCCGTGCAAATAATAAACGGGCTAAGAAGCATGTTTTACCATCGCCCGAATAAGATATTGCTAAGACGACGGTTCGAAGAACGTATTTGGAAGAAAAACGAGACGTTTCATGACTATGTGCATGATAAAGTGATTATGGCTAACCGCATCCCCATTGGCGACGACGAAACTGTTGGATATGTAATCGACGGAATACCAGACTCGGGTTTGCGTGACTTGGCCCGCGTACAGGGATTTACAACGATCGATTCGCTTCTTCAGGCGTTTGAAGAAATTACTCTACGAGACAAACACTCTTCGACAAAGAATGCGAAAGGTGAAAAAACTACGAGGGACGAAACAGGCGATAAAAATGCAGCAACTGAGATGAAAGTCTCGCACGGGAGAAATGAGCGCGGTATGATGAGACGTTGTTATAATTGTGGACAAAAAGATCATGTAAGTTTGAACTGCCCGACGAAAGATCGAGGTACAAAATGTTTTGAATGTAATGAGTATGGCCATATTGCGACGAAATGTCCGAAGAAAAAAGACGTGCCAAAAAACAGCTGTGCAGTTACTCAGCCGTCGAGTAATAAACATAAGAAAGACGTGTTAATAGACGATGCCCCAGTTGAAGCGATTATATATACGGGGAGTGATATTACAATCATGCGAGCGGGCGAATACGTTAAGCTTGGTTCACCGCGATTTCAAAATCGAACAATTCCTTTCCGCGGTGTAGGAACAGAGATAAATACGACTTTAGGAGAATTTCAAGCGAAATTAACAGTTGACGGTCACTCTTATCCGATTGTAATCCGAGTTATCTCTGACGATCTTTCTAGATATAAACTGTTAATTGGCCGCAATTTCCTGGATACGATCAATTTAAACGTAAAACGAGGCATCGCCACTGTAAATCCATTAGACGACACACCCGCCAAGAGCAATCCCGATTTGCCAGAGATTTCAAATCGACATAATTTCTGACGCTGATGTCAACGCCGTTGATTTATCTAATGTAAATGACACGAGTTACAGAGTCGTTATAGAAAATTTGGTTGATAATTACAATCCGATAAGAACTCGCGAAGTAGGCGTAAAAATGACGCTAGTTTTGAAAGACGATGAACCCGTGTATCAGAGAGCAAGACGGTTGGCCGCCCACGAACGAGACGAGGTAAATGCTCAGATTCATGAGTGGATTGCAGAGAAAATTGTTCAACCATCTGTATCAGATTACGCAAGTCCGATCGTGTTAGTGAAAAAATCAGACAACTCAAACAGACTTTGCGTAGATTACAGACTGCTCAATAAGAAAGTAATTAAGGATCGCTATCCATTGCCGCTGATCGAGGACCAGCTCGATAAATTACAAAACGCGAAAGTCTTTAGTACATTAGACTTAAAGAATGGATTTTTCCATGTTGAACTAGCCGAAGCAAGTCGAAAGTATACTGCCTTCATTGTACCAGATGGCCATTATGAGTTTTTGAGAGTACCTTTCGGACTGTGTAACTCTCCGGCAGTTTTCCAGAAATTTGTAAACACTGTTTTCAAAGAATTGACATACGACGGCACGGTTTTAATTTACATGGACGACTTGATTGTACCCTCTGCAGATTACGAAAGTGGTTTGGAAAAATTAAAACGAGTGTTAGATACGTTGAGCCAGGCCGGCCTAATCATAAACTGGAAGAAATGTAGCTTTTTACAACAAAAGGTCGACTTTTTGGGATACGTGATAGAGAACGGTCGCATTCAACCATCTGAGGAAAAGACGAGCGCGGTACAAAAATTCCCAAAACCCACGAACATTCGACAGATACAGGGATTTTTGGGTTTGACTGGCTATTTCCGTAAATTCGTACCAGGGTACTCAATGATTGCACGACCATTAACGAATCTCTTAAAGGCAAATGTAAATTTTCATTTTGGCGCAAAAGAGAACGAAGCCTTTACGAGGTTAAAAACTATGCTGAGTAACAAGCCCGTGTTAAATTTATATCGAGTAGGCGCGGAAACTGAACTCCATACCGACGCATCGATGTTCGGATACGGCGCGATTCTTTTACAAAGAAGCAACGAAGATAACATGTTACACCCCGTGTTCTACGCGAGTGGTAAAACTACTCCCGCCGAAGAGAAGTATTCAAGCTATGAATTGGAAGTATTGGCAATAATCAAGTCGCTTAGAAAGTTCAGAGTGTACTTGTTAAGCATTCCGTTTAAAATTGTCACCGATTGTCGAGCATTCACGCTAACGATGACGAAGAAAGATCTGTGTGTGCGTGTTGCGAGATGGGCTCTTCACTTGGAAGAATTTCAATATAGTATTGAGCATCGCCCAGGCAAAAATATGATGCATGTAGACGCGTTTAGTCGTAATCCGTTGCCGACGTGCATGTTGATCGACGAAGCCGAAGAAGGATTGACAGCTCGACTGAAAAAAGCGCAGAAACAAGACGACGAGGTGAAGAGAATTACCCAGCTGTTAGAGCAAAATCGAGCGAACGGATATATTCTCCGCGGTGGACTACTGTTTCGAGAAATCGATGACGACATACGGCTAGTGGTGCCCAAAGCTATGCACACTCAGATAATAAGACAAGCACATGAACGAGGGCATTTCTCTATTGGTAAAACCGAAGCGACAGTGAAAAGAGATTACTGGATTCATAATCTGCGACCAAAAATTGAGAAAATTGTACGAAATTGTGTTGACTGTATCTTGGCCGAGAGAAAACAAGGCAGGCAAGAAGGTTTCTTGAATTCTATCGGGAAGGGAGATACACCGCTGAATACATTCCACATCGACCATTTGGGTCCGTTGGCCTCTACAAAGAAAAGCTACAGACACATTTTTGTAGTGATCGACAGTTTCACCAAATTCACGTGGCTGTATGCCACTCGATCTACAGGAGCAGCGGAGGTGCTAGACAGACTGAGGAAGCAAGCCGCAATTTTCGGGAACCCTCAAAGAATTATTTCTGACTGAGGAACAGCTTTCACCGCGAATGAATTCGAAGAATATTGCACGAACGAAAATATTAAACACATACGGACGACGACAGGTATTCCCCGAGCCAACGGTCAAGTAGAGCGTGTCAACCGAACGCTTATATCGCTCTTAACGAAGTTATCATCACCGAAACCAGAAGAGTGGTACAAACATCTCAGTATCGCACAACAGTTTCTTAATACCACGATGCACCGAAGTATCGGCATGACGCCATTTCAACTATTGTTTGGAACTGAAGCGCGACTCCGAGACGATATACGCATTAGAGAACTGATTGAGGATGAATGGATTGCTTCATTCCAGGAAGGTCGAGACGACTTACGAATCCAAGCTAAGGCGAAGATTGCAAAAATTCAAGAAGAAAATCAACGAGGATTTAATAGAAAACGAAAGAGCGCCACGATTTACCGGGAAGGTGATTTAGTCGCTATTAAACGCACGCAGCAGAGGCCAGGTCTTAAGTTTGCTTCAAAGTTTCTCGGGCCGTATAGGATTACCAGAGCTATGCGCAACAATCGCTATGTTGTGTCTAAAATTGGAGAGACAGAGGGGCCTATAGAAACGTCAACTGCCGCCGATTTTATGAAGCCCTGGCTCGACAACAGCGACAGCGAAGGCGATGATAACGATGAAATAGATTCACCCGACGAGGGTAAAGACAAAGACGAAGATATCCGAGGCCGAATATCGATCCAGGAGGGCCGACTGTAGGAGAATTGGATCGGTCGATCTTTGTCAGTGTGTGCTGGGTGGGTGTTTGTGTGAGCGCCGAGAGGGAGTGTGACAGCCTGCGGGAGAGAGAGAGCGGATGGAGGAGAGACCGAGGCTTAGCAACGAAGTGTCGAGGGAAGAGCGAATATTCGAACAACGACGTTACTCGAAAGAAGACGTTCAAGAGACGACGAAAGTACATATAATTTACTGTTGTAGTTTGATTTGTGTTAAATAAAGATTGTTTGAAATTAAATTCACTGACTCATGAGACCTTCTCTAGACCACATCCAGGAATAAAGAAAACAAAGAATTCCTATAATATATATATATATATATATATATATATATATATATATATATATAATATGTATATATATATATATATATATATATATATATATATGTATATATATATATATATATATATATATATATATATATATATATATATATATATATGTATATATATATATATATATATATATATATATATATATATATATATATATATATATATATATATATATATATATATATATATATATATATATATATGATGTTTGATTGTTTGAATGCCTTGCAACTTCTTATTCATTTTGGTGGAGTGCATTTATCATCGTAGCTATTTCGTCTGCATCATCGGCATCTAATATTCCGAAAAGAGTATGAGCAACGTTTCCAATGAAGTTAAAAGCACCTCGTTTACTGCGTATGAGTGTCGTTGGTCTCAGTAATTTGTTGTTAAGTTCTAAATCGGAAATGGCTCTCTCCAACTGGGTTCCGATACTTGAGCAGCTATTCGAGGGTGACCAACCTTTACATAAATTTTTTATTACCTCAGGATATCTTTTAATAATCTCAAACTCTTTCCAGTAAGGCTTCATATTGAAATACGTCACCATCTTCCATTCACTTGTAGTTATCCCCACTGGACCCAATTTTTCAAAGTAGAAGCCAAAATTTGTATCAAATGGCTTGTTTTCTATTGATTGGCCCTTTGTTGATGATATGAAGAGGCAAGTGCAAAAAAATGTTACTAATGCTGATCTTAGTGATAGTCGCGAGCGTTTTAATGGTTGTTGATTAGGTTCTGGTGGTCGCGGGCAACCCTGCTTTAATGTTGGTAATTTCTCGTTGTTATTTTTTGTATATTTTTCTTCAACAGGTTTTCTGAGTTCATTATCGTCTGGAAATAAAGGTGCAAGTCGATTTACTGCACGTTTCAGAGTTCCACCAGTTGTTTTCACATCTACCACTCGAACAACTCCATCTTCACCTTTGTATGTTTTTATTATTCTGCCTAATGGCCATTGCAGCGTTGGAAGGTTATCTTCTTTGATTATGACCATGGTGCCGATTTCAACATTCGGTAAACGATCCTTCCATGTATATCGATGTTGCAGCTCACTCAAGTACTCCAAGCTCCAACGTTTCCAAAATTCGTGTTTTATGTTAGACACGATTTTCCAGCGAGTGTTTAGATTAGTCTTCAAAGATGATGCCAGTGAATCCACTGGAGCTGTAAGTGGTTCACCGATCAAAAAATGCCCGGGCGTAAGAGCGTATAAATCATTAGGATCATTGGACATGGGGGTGATCGGTCTTGAATTTAGGATCGACTCGATTTCAATGATCACAGTTTCCAGCTCTTCATACGTTAATGATGCAGTGTTGATACTTCGAACTAAGAGATGTTTAGCAGACTTGACGACTGCCTCCCAAAGTCCTCCAAAATGAGGAGCTCGTGGAGGAATAAAATTGAAATCAATTCCTATTTTACTGCACGTCGAAGTAATCTTCTCGAGTCCTGCCTTGCCATGAACAGCAGACGATAATTCTGCTAGTTGATTTCTAGCTCCAACAAAATTTGTTGCATTATCGCAAGAAAGATTTCTGCAGTGTCCTCGACGAGCTATGAACCGTTTAAGGGAGGCTATGAAGGCATCGGTTGTTAGATCACTCACGACTTCCAAGTGAACAGCCTTTGTAGCGAAGCAACAGTAAACTGCCACATATGCTTTGTGTGGTCGTTTTCCTCTAATTTTGTGATGTATCCAGAAAGGGCCACAGAAGTCCACGCCGGTTTTTAAGAAAGGACGTGCAGGCTGAATTCTTGCTGATGGTAAATTGCCCATAAGCTGTTGAAACACGACCGGTTTGGCTCTGATACAACGGACACAATGTTGAACGGTTGATCTAGCCATTATTTTTCCTTTTATTGGCTAGAATCTTTGTCGTATTTGTGCCAATAATGCCTGTGGTCCACAGTGCATGTTCCTCATATGAGCTTCTTGCATAATCAGCTTCACAATTGGGTCATTGTTTGGGAGCAGCATTGGATACTTAGCGTCATATGGCAATGATGATGACTGTAATCGACCTCCAACTCGCATAATACCCTTTTCATCTAAAAATGAGTTGTTGCTGTTCACTTTTCCATTTATGCTTAATTGCTTAATTTCATCCTTGAATTCCGTTTGCTGTACTGTTTTTATTATGACATGCAATGCATTTTCAAGCTCTAGTGGACTCAGCACAAGCGATGAGCAGGAACCATTGTCAGCCTTCTTGACACGTCCAATGAATCTTAACATATAGCCAACGATTCGTTGCAGTTTCGGAAATGAATTTTTCGAGTTAACTTTATATATAATATCTTCAGCAGTTAGAACAGATGCAGGCACAGCCGTTGGTACCTGTGTACCCCATTTTCATTCAGAGCACTCGTCAGGCAAGTCTGTTTTCTGAATTGCGATGGGCCAGCTTGATGCGGGTCCTGGCAAAAATAAGGGTCCGTAAAACCAAATGTTGCAAGATGGCATCTGTCGAGGTTTCAATCCCCGGGATAACACATCGGCTGGATTGTGTTTTGTGGGCACATATCTCCATTGATCAGTCAGTGTTAGCTCTTGAATTCTTGCAATTCGATGTGCAACAAATGTCTGATAGGCTGATGAGTTCGAATTAATCCAACTTAATACGACCTGAGAATCTGTCCAGAAGCTTATGCGATTGTTTCCAAAGTTCAGCTCTTCTACCACGCGTGTCATAAGTTGTGCACCCAGGAGTGCTGCACACAACTCCAATCGTGGAATTGTTTGAGTTTTAAGCGGAGCGACATGTGATTTTGCACATAAGAGTCTGACTTTGACTGTGCCATCTTGAAGTGCTGCACGCACATAGATTGCGGCACCGCACGCCCTTTCTGACGCGTCCGTAAAGCAATGTAACTGAATGTTCCGCGGTATCTGATGGTTGAAAATATGTCTGGGAATTTTTGTGTTGTTGAGAGTTTGCAATTCACTTCGAAACATTGCCCATTCATGTTGGTATTCTTCTGATAGTACGTCATCCCAGCCAAGCTTGAATTGCCATAATTTCTGAATAAAAATCTTTGCCATTACAACAACCGGTGCGAATAATCCAAGTGGATCATAAAAACGTGCAATATCTGATGCCACTGTTCGTTTTGAGATAACTGAACTCGTATCAATATTTGTTTTTATGCAGAAATCATCCTGTAGTGGAGTCCATGAAAGGCCCAGGGTCTTTACAGCCTTATTGTCATCAGTCATCATCGTTTTTATGATCCAGGTTGACTTCTTGATCTTCCTTTGGGACACCTTGCAATAATCGTGAATGGTTGGCGCTCCATTTACGCAACTTGAAACCTGCACTTTGTAAAATTGAAGTAATTTCTTGTTGGACTTGAAGTGCTTCGGCCAAACTATCGGCTCCTGTCAGACAATCGTCAACGTAGAAATCTCTTTCGATCACTCCTGCACCCAACGCAAACGATGATTTTGCTTCTTTACCTAATTGCTGCAGGCATTTTGTTGCAAGGTATGGTGCCGATCGAGTTCCATAAGTAACTGTTTTTAATTGGTAATATTTCAAACAGTCCATTGGAGTTTTCCTCCATACAATTAACTGCAACATTTCGTCATCTGGATGAATTAAAACTTGTCTGTACATTTTCTCAATGTCGGTGACAAATGCGTATCTTGGTAGCCGAAACCGGAGAAGAATGGAGAACAAATCCTTTTGTACTATCGGACCTTTATGCAAGATATCATTAAGTGATTTGCCAGAAGACGATATTGAAGAGGCATCAAATACTACATGTAGTTTTGTAGTACTGCTATCTGGTCGTAAGACACAGTGATGGGGAATGAAGTAATGAGGAGATGAAATTCCTTCCTGGCTGACATCCTTCATGTGCCCAAGATTCTCGTATTCATCCATGAACTCAGCGTATTGTTTTTTTAGCTGAGGATTTGATGTTAGTCGACGCTCAAGCGATAAAAATCTTCTTGTAGCTGTCTGTAATGATGATCCAAGAGAGGTTGAATTGTCTAGCATTGGCAGCTTGACGATAAAACGTCCTGCTGATGTTCGTCTAGTAAGATGATTAAAGTAAGCTTCGCATTCTTTCTCTGCAACAGACAACATTTTATTTTGCTGTACTGGCTCTTCAATATCCCAAAAACGAGTGAGGAGTTTGTCCATAGATTCTTCTTCCGCACTGTTTATTCCACAAACGAAAGTTTCTTGTGGGACTTCCGAAAACTTGCCAACTATTATCCACCCAAGCAGCGTATTTTGTAAGATAGGTAGATGGTCAGCTAAATGAATACGTCCTGCCAGTGATATCAAAGGGTAAAACTCAGCTCCTAACAGTACATCGATTTTATCCGGTCGGTTAAAATCAGGGTCGGCAAGTTGGACATCCGATGGTAATGGCCAATTCATTATGCCTATCCTCTGCGATGGCTGATCCGAAATAATTTGTGGAATGACAAAAGCTTCCATAGATGTTGCATATGCAGTTGTTCGTGATTGAAAACTGAGATGAACACTTCCATGAGCTTCACTCTTTGCCTTTCCAATGCCTTCAATATTCAATGACGTTGGCTTAGAAGATATTCCTAGGCGCTTCACTAATCTTTCTGTCACCATATTGATTTGTGACCCAGAATCCAAAATCGCTCGACATTCTACCCTTTCTCCATTGATTGACATCAACTGTATTCGCGCTGTGCTTAGGAGTACATATCCTGTGGCTCGAGCCTGCATGGAAGCGGTTAGGGTTGTCGATGACCTTTTTTCGATTCTGGCCCTGTGATCAGTTGTTATTGTTTGTGGTTGAGTGTCTTCAATATGCAGCAACGTATGATGTTTTTTATTACACTTCGAACAGTTGCGTTAAGTGCATGTAGAGATTCTATGCCCTGCCTTTAGGCAATTAAAACATAGCTTATTTTCCTGCACGTATTGCTTCCGCTTTGTTGTTGGCAATTGAAGAAAGTTTCGACAATTGTTCAAACTATGCGTGTCATGTTTGCAAAGTTTGCAATTGATGTTGTTTCTTGTCTTTTCTGCTTGAATTGTTGATATTATTGTCGTACAAGTCTTCACACCACTCGGCTTTGCCCTTTGTGAAATCGCTTCCAGAGATTGGAATCTGAATTCTAAAAACTTCAGGAACTGAAGTAAATTCGTAAAGGATTCTTGTTGCCTTATCCAGTTTTTTGATCAACATGTGCAGTAATAAAGGTTCCCAATTGTCTGTTGGTATTTTTAATGCTTCCAGTGCTAACAAACTTTCCTTTGTTGTATCATGTAAAGCCTTTATGCTGCTTGACGATGTCGTGTCGGAGTTATTGGTGGGCTGCTCAAGAAGTCGTTGAAGAATCGTGGATGCCAAAACCCTTTTATTGTGGTATCTATCTTTTAAAGTGATCCATGCTATCTCGTAATTCTCCTTCGTTAATGGGAGATGTCTAACTAGTCGCTCTGCTTCACCAGTTAAGTTGGTTTTTAGATACCACATCTTTTGAATGTTATCTAATGGTCTTTTGTGAATGATCTCCACAAAGAGGTCATAGAATTGTGGCCAATGTAAATAATCACCATCAAACTTTGGGATAGTTATCTTTGGTAAATCAATTTCTGGTTTTTGGCCACCTTTAACTATAGCTGGAATTGGTTGACTACTCAACTTGACGGCCAGTGTAGGCAGCACAGATTGTACTTCTATTTCAAGTTCAATGTAGTCCTTCATGGAGTATCCGACAGTCTCAGGTTGTTCCATTGCTTCACATATAGTGTAATGGTTAGACTCAATTTGTTTCCAGAGCTGATCAAACGAGTTCATCTTATATTCGTAATATGAATTAGGCTGATTATCTTCAATATTCAATGTCGAAAGCCTTTTCATTGATGCTATTAGCGCTTTCTGTTTTCGGACAGTTCTCACAGTATTCCCTATTTGTTGTGTCTGACAAATTGTTCGTTGCTCCGCTATTTGTTCTGAGCCTTTAGTTGAATGCTGCATCTTTGGAGTCCCCTTTGATTCACTAATGTCTTTAGTGAATACCTTTCGGTAATGGCTGACCAAAGCTCCTATTTCAATGAAATAGTCTAACGCATGTTGTCGCAACCCGTCAGCAACTTGCAATATTTTGTTATGAGTCGCCTCAAATTTGGACCAACCGTCCTCTAATAACTTTAACCATTTTTCATAGTAGGTTCTAGTTTTTCTTGCCTCGGTGTCTCCTTTAAACAGGCAAATGAGCTGCTGGATTTCTTCTCCAGTTCGTTGCTGCTCAATAGCTAATTCTTCAACTGTGGACATCTTGACTCTTTCAGCGAGTTTGCTTCCTTACAGTTGCGATGTTGAATTATCGTTCGTACTTCTAACAATTCGCCGGGTTGAATTGCTGTAGCGATTCGCTGAGTTGGATCGCGTGAATGAACAATAGTTCGCGATGAATGGTATAATTCGCCTGGTTGAATTATACAATTTTCCGTTGATACTCCTTCCTGCAGCGATGTCTATTATTATCCTCACTGATAATAATTTTTTGATTCAAAGAATACTGCTCTTTGAATCACGTGGGGGTCACCAAAATGTATACTCTGCGTTTGATGCTGATGCGGTACTTGAACCACATCAGCTTGCAAAGTTTGAAAAGAAGATATTCAAGCACTTGAAATCGAACCTCACGAACCAGCTGTGTGTTAATACAATTATAATCTGCTCTTGCGAGGTTTTCTTGCAGAGCAAAATGTATACTCTGCGTTTGATGCTGATGCGGCACTTGAACCACATCAGCTTGCAAAGTTTGAAAAGAAGATATTCAAGCACTTGAACCTGGACACCTTGAAATAAATGTTGATGTGATATATGTTGATTGCCTAGAGACAATATTGTAGACGGGCCTTGGGATGCTTCTGTTGAGTCTTTACTACCAAAGCGGCGAGGCCGCAG
The DNA here is from genome assembly GCA_963978885.1 of Nemotelus pantherinus. Classification (NCBI taxonomy): domain Eukaryota; kingdom Metazoa; phylum Arthropoda; class Insecta; order Diptera; family Stratiomyidae; genus Nemotelus; species Nemotelus pantherinus. The sequence goes on from OZ022265.1 coordinate 61,211,584, forward strand.
TTAATGCTGGCACCATGTTTAAGCTACCCTTAAACATTTGCCGTGCTTTCTATTTGCTTTGCAAGAAAACCTCGCAAGAGCAGATTATAATTGTATTAACACACAGCTGGTTCGTGAGGAACTCAATTTAATATTCTAAATCACTCTTCTTATATCTTTCATTCAATAATCTTACTTCCTACATGTGAAAAATGCATCATAACATAAATTGTTACCTTAACCCAAATATTACTTCTACATACAAAATGCACTTAATCAAAATAACATAACTGGTCACCTTAACCTACATACAACATTTCCGCATACAAAATATCAATTAATGCATTCTTGCTGAATGCGTCAAATATGCATATAGCGGTCAATACTTCGATCGCTTCGCTGTTTACAAATATAGCTTATGACTTGTTTTCGATTTATTGCATCGTAGATCACACAGTGTATTGCATGTGCTTCTTATACAATAGTTCTTGACCTACAATGCATACGATTCTTATTTTACACATTGAATGTTGTAAGGGTAAAAAGAAATTAAGGGCTACCATCCGCAAAAGTATTTAAATTTTCGAAATCTTAATATTTTTTGTTTGTTGTCACTACAAGATCATAACCATTTAAAAATTTAAAGACATAACCAGACATAACAAGAAATGACAATTGCCTTACTAAAGATATAACAAGAAATGACAATTTCCTTCAAACTTGACTTACCATAAGGTTCCTCTACTATATGAATTTCGTTTTGATATCATGACTGCGCCGAAATTTTTGAGGCGTAAAGCTTTGATTTTGCTGAGCAAATTTTGAAGACATAAAACAGACAAAACTAACATAGCTGGTGCCTTTATTTTAATTTTTCAACTAAACTTTTAGCATTCTTGGCCTAGAGCAATGTCCAGCTATTGCGCTAATTTCTTTAAAATCTGGTGCTTGGATCGCAATTTATAAGACAAAAAGTAGTTTTTTTTTTAGTGATTTTTAGTAGAAGATGGCTTTATTGCCACAGGGTTGCCAGACATTTCAAAATCGCAGCTAACTTGTGCTGTTTACTAACGTGCTTTTTAATTTTTTTGCAGGAAAAGATGGAATTTGGAGTAAATCATTGGTCCTTGTTAATCACGAGAAGAAAGCTCGAGTCTGCGCAACTATTGCCTCTGAAGATTCGTCTGTTGAACATATGGCTGAGGTCAGGTTAAAATCGACAATATCGGGCTTTATATATTTTCGATGGCTGTCAACGCCTGAAAAAAACGGCTGGGAAACAGTAATTTATGGAAATATATATCATGTGAATAAACTAACGCAAGCAGCTCGCTTAAAATCGTACAGTGAACACTCATGGAAAATATATGTAACTGACATATTTGAGCACGATCATCATCGCTCTGAAGACAATTGCAACTTTTTGCAACAACTGTTTGACCCGCAAGGAAATGGTGAGGGAAAAGCACTTGGCGATTTAGACGTTCGATCTGGAAAAATAAGAATTGCTACTGATCCCTTAAAACAGGAACATAGAGTTCTTTTTACCGATAAGAAGCTATTTCTACTACCATCAGATTTGGCTATTCCTCACCGAACATTATATTTAGTAATATTTGACTCTGTGCACCCGGAAGATTTCATAGCGTGTGCAAAAGTACGTCATGTTCACCCACTTGTTTTTAGGTAAGTACAATTTTCAAAAAAAAAGTTTTCCGAACCCTGTTATTTACTTGTGCAGGTCTTTGCTCAATGTGGGTGGAGTAAAAGGCAATATAATGTTCTCGCAAAGATCTATCTTCGATCCAACTGTATTAAACTTTACAATGATGGCAGCTAGTAACCAACGTGAAGACAATGTCAAGTATGCGGAAAATGTAGCAGCATTCAGAATAAATGAACTTCCACCATCACCTCAAAGAGTAAATAAAAATGATTATTGTGCAAGCACAAAGGAGTTGTATAATCCAAGTAATATTAGAGTAGATGCTATCCCACCTCCTGGTTTCGGAACGCAGGATCAGTATCCCGTTGGCGATATTTCAGGAAAATTACAAAGTAGAAATAAGGAGTATTACCACAACTTCATTTTACCAGGTGCAAGCTCGGAGCTGAGTGGTATTTACTGGGATACATTTCTCCCTTTGCATGGCAAACATAGTGTAGCGCATAGATCTTTGGTATTGTACAAATATAATCGAAAAAATATAGAAAATATCACCGAAACCCAATGGGGCTGCTCATCTATACTGCAGTATGATAAAAGCGGACTTTATCAGAAGCCAATGTTAACGGCACAAGTACTTTTTCGGTATCCAGTAGTAGGGAAAGTTCTGTTTCGACAGCCGAAAGATGAACCCTGGCACGACACAACTGTACTTATAGAATATCTCATTCACGCGGACGGATCAACTCAAAATACATCTCTTTTACATCGTTGGGCTATTCATTTAGATCCTCCTGGAAAGGACTTTTATAATTGGAGTGATCGATGTCTTAGTGCCGGTCCAGTTTATAATCCGCATAAAATTTCCTTCAATAGTGGTTTTCCTGCAGATACATGTAATTCAGTTATTTCCGGCTATTGTCGATTAGGAGATCTTTTCAATCGACTTGGGAGCATATCAATCGCTGGAAATCGACTTATTGCTCTCGAAGTAAGTCGTAAAATGTTCATTGACAATAATCTTCCTTTGAGTGGAAGTAGTAAAATCCTGGGCAAATCACTTGTTCTCTTTGATGATTTCGGTCCGAAAGCGCGAGGAGAACGTTTGGCGTGTGCACTGTAAGTATTGAAAAGATATTATTAAGAATATAATTTTAACACATTTTTGGCAGAATATCTGGATATTATAATCGGAAAGCTGTCGCGCGAGATTGGTACTCCAATGGTGATGTTTTGTCAATGCAAGGCAAGTTAGAAATCTTTCAGCAGTCTGAGTATGACGTTAGCAACATTGAATTGGATCTAAAAGGTTTAATGCAAACTAGCGAGTACCATGTCCACACAGTAAGTATAGTTTTACATAAGTGAAATTGACATTTTTGCCTGACAGCTGTGTTATGTAATTTGAATAGATCAGTTTTTCATCAAATGGTCGTCGCAAATACTTCAATTCTAAAATAAATTTATTCATGTTTGATGATCGTGTTACTCAAAAATTCTTTGATTTTGTTATTTTCGTCTTGTTCTTGGTGTAGAAATTGCCAAATCAGTACTTGCTAAATACAAAAAAGTCTAGCGCATCAGGATCGCTAGAAAACTGATTTGCGAAGAAATTAACTTTGAGTGACTTAAAAATGTGTAAAGACGTAATACACTTAATACACTTCTTTGTAGTATCATCAATCATTTCTTACTCAAAGTAAAAAATATCATTTTCTGACAGCATCTTCTATAAGGATTCCAATCCCGGGCCAGTTTTCCAATCCCGAAATTACGGGATTGAAAAATCGAAAATCCCGGGATTCGGGATTCAAAAATAACACAACCAAATAAGACAACCTTTTAATAAACAGATTATATTATTTGCCATCATTTTAAAACAACAACAATAAGTAAGTTCAAAACTGTATAATAAATATGTTACTGCATAATTACTAATTTATATAATTGATGCGAAAAATAAAACAATAATTTTAATTATCCAAGGCGTTGACAGTATGAAGACAAATATTTAAAATTACAACCATTACAAGTTTCAACAACAAATCACAACTCTTAAAATTGAGGTACATAATAAAGAAAAATATAAAAAATTCTGCCAAAGTTCATTGGTTTTTTCGGAAGTAACATTGAAGCAATAGCAACGCATCCAAAGTATCGTCTCAAAGCCTGCTTCTAAATTTATTCCCGATGTAAGACGCCGCGGAAAAAACTCGTTCTGACTCGATACTTGTTGGTGGAACGGTCGATTAATATTAGTACGCTTGCTCCAAATTATGTCTACGAGCGCCACCACTTTCGAAAAGATTCATTCAGGTAGCTCGGTACACTGAAGCTCGTTTATTCGGTCCAATATTGCAATTTTCATAGCATTCACAAGAATGGACCGTTTATCTCCTAACTGCCTAAATAAAAATCTTAATGAAGTATTAGCAGCGCCTAAATTTGCATCTTTGTGACTTAAGGCTTCCACAGTCAATTTTACAGGGAGAAAAATTTCAATAATTTTCTGAATCGAATCAAACTCAGTTTTTTCTAATCGCTTTTCACTGAAGGTCTATTAATGCCTTCTGTATACTATTTTTCAAAATGGAAAACCGTTTAAACATTGTCAAGAGATTATTTAATCTTGTTTTGCAATCCAGTTAAAGAGACAGTTCTTTGCCTTGCTCGGATTTTACATAGTTAGAAGAACGTTCTCATTTTTCGTTGGAAGTTTTTGTAATTGAAATTGTAATATTGACCAAACGGTCAATATTTCATCCTATTTGATCAACTCATTGCATTTACGCATTTGCTTTCGCTTGTTTTGCCTCTGGAAGAAATTGTCACTAAAAAAATATACACTTCCGTTTCACTTGTGTAATTTACACACATTTCAGTTATTTTCACCTTACAAATGTAGTCCGCAGCTTCACAAAAGACAAATTTCTGAATATCGGCGTTACCACACCCGCAACGAATTTGATTGACACTGTAGTAGTCATGTAGGGGAAATTGTAATAGGAAAACATTATAATAGAAAAGTTTTCGGGTCCCTTCTCCTCTAGTGTGTTTCTTATGGACGTGTTAACTCCATTTATATACTATCTCTGTGTAAGCAACACGAAAATCGGCCATTTCAGGATTGGAAAAAAGTTCGGTGGAGTGACGAGTCAAAGTTCAAAGTTTTCGGCTCGAGACGAATGGTCTTTGTTCGTAGGTCAGCAGGAAAGTGAAGATCCGATCAGTGTTTAGTGCCTTCCGTGAAACATGGTGGTGGTTTTGATATGGGGCTGTTTTGGTGGAGATAGAGTCGGTCACATCTGGAGAATGTAAGGAATTATGAGGAAAGAACAGTATCGGGATATTCTCGAAAACAAAATGTTGTCATCTGTACTGCGTATTTTGGGAAAAGGATTCATATTTCAACATGATAATGACCCGAATCAATCTTCGAAAATCTGCAGAGAGTATTTAAACCAGCCATCAGCTGAGGGAGCTCTTAAAGTTATGGTTTGGCCACCACAGTCACCTGATCTCAACCCAATAGAGCTTTTATGAGATGACTTGCACAGAAACGTCCGAAAAGTCTTCCCTACATCTGCTGAACATATGTGGAATATTTTGCAAGCAAAATGGGGCAAAATCTCATCAGGTATCTTAACAAAATTACTTCGTAGGATGCAAAAACTTTGTGCAGCGGTTATTACGAATAAGGGTGGACACATTGATGAGACGAAGATTTAATAATAATTGTACCGTTTCGAAACTTTTTTATAAATATAATATGTACTCTAAACATACTTAAAATACTATTCATAAGAACTTGTTTTTCAAACTTTTAATCGTATGAAATAGTCAAATTATTGAGAAGTGTAAATACGGTAGTGTATACCTTTTGTATTTTTGTAGATCTGTTGAATTATTCGGATATTTTTTGCATATGATGAATCAATTTATTTTATTCATTTGAATGTAGAACAATATTTTAGTTATATATGTGCGCTGCTTTAACAGCTTAGTATATTCATAACTAAACCTTGTTTTTCAAACTTTTAACCTTGTTTTTATTTCGGTTGTTCTCAGACACCTGTGGAGGCGAATTTAGCGTTTCCTTGCGAGAAAACATCACTATATGGTATATGGAACCCAAGAAATGTAGACAACAGAAAAACACCAAGATCAAACGTAAGAAGCTCTGACCAATATCAGATTGGTGATTTGAGTGGAAAATTCGGAACACTTGATAATTTAACTGAAGTTGTAACTTCATACAATGATACGAACCTTCCATTATTTGGCTACGAAAGTCTTATTGGAAGATCTGTCGTATTCCACAAGAAAGATATGAAACGGCGATGGGCATGCAGCACCATAGAATCAGGCTTCAGCCCAAGTGAAGCAAGAGAAATCAGGGCCATTGCGTCTTTTCACCATCCCGCTGGATACGCATACGGATATATCCGTATGCAGCAATTAATTTATACCGATGGAAGTGCAAGCGATACGGTTATTGAGGTTAAACTACGGCACCCTGGCAAAAACGACAGAAATATCGTAATATAAATGATAATAATCTGGTGCACATTTATTTCAGCTATATTGCAGACACGAAATCATCGCTGGCAGATATTTGTAAATCCTGTGGGAGTGGACGCAACGGTTAAGCAAACAATTACTCGTTGTGTAGCCGGTGGATATGTATGGAACCCGTACTATACTCAGTTAGCAGACCCATTGAATGTAAACGCTATTGTATTGAGATATTATATTTGTGAGTGCCATTTTTTGTTGTAGGGAGAACTATATCACGAAGAGTGTAGCCCAGATAATCCATTGCGATGCTATGTTGGTGATGTGTCAGCAAGAGTTGGCAAAATAGGTACGAAAAACAATTGAAAAAGCTATGTAAAAGACGCCAGCTTTTTTCTCAGATCTCGGTGACAAACGTGTTGTGTTGAGTGATTCAAATTTTCCTTTAGAAGGACAAGTTAGCGCTTTAGGTCGTTCAATTGTTATTTTTGGTCCAGATAGTTCCGAAGAACGCTATGCGTGTGCTAATATTGAGCCAGACCACGACATAATAAAATACATCAACTTGCGAAAGCCACCCCGATTTGTAGTGTAAGTATTGCATGTTTTTCAAAATGAAATATTTATGAAGTATAAGCCCGACCAAGATAGGAATCTATTAGCAGTTACTTTATATATTCCTCAAAATCAAAAGAAAGATTGATATCTCAAAGAAACTGCTTGGTCTGACAAGTTTGATCACGATGCACCAAGCCACACTATAGCCGCGGAATCTTTATGGAGCTCATTCATCCAGTGGTGGCTCGTAGTATTTTAGAACGGGATGGTAGTTAACAAAACAAGAATACCTTTACCATAAGAAGATGCTAGCGTGCTCAGCAGTAATATAATTTAAGTAATAATTTAATATTATTAATATTATCATTATTCTAAAAGTGGTTCATTGTGCAAAATTGATTTACACTATTGACATATTATGGCATGATTATGAGGCCAGGCGACATTATGACTGCTATCGAAATGATGACACTTATTTTAATGTCATTATATTATTTTTGACATTTGAATGCACGTCAAAAAAAAAGGATAGAAAATGGTTATAATTTAAAAAAGACGTAATACACTTTTTTGTAGAATCATATCAACCATTCCTTATCTCATGCAACAAAACTCAACTATAACACAAATGATGAAAATGTTCAGTGCTGGCAACACTTTCCCAACGAAGCAGCAATAAGTTTACCATAGCAAGCTCATACTTAAATCAACTTATTCTTTGAATTTCGTTCTCATCGGAGGATTTCATCGAAAGTTTCAGCGGTTAAACGTTGTTTGAGGCTGCCATCCGAAAAATGTTCAAAACTCGGAAAATTAAAAAATTGGTTTCTTATTTTTGTCGCAAATGCTTTGCATATGAGTATGTAATTTGAAGCATCTGTTGGTGCAATATTTATGAAAATGGCTAATACTGGTTACCCTGTGTCAGCAGCAGAGCAAAATATATACCAAATCTGCTTCACGTTAAGTTAAACCCAACCAGTAAATTTCGTTTCGATTGAATCACTGCGCTGGAAGCTTTACGGCTGAAAAGAATTTTAGGGTTGCCACCATTAAAACTTTTCAAATTTTTAAAACGTTAATATTTATTGTTAATTTTCATTGCAAGATTATTCCCATTTGCAAATCTAATGACATAATCGCTCAGTCAAGAAATTCCACAAAATTACAAAAATGGTCATAGCTGGCAGCCCTTTCATGATTTTCGTACGAAATTCCTACGACATTTACTTCACACTAAGGTCCATTTGCTGCATGAACTTCGTTTTGATTTCTGCACTGGACCGGAAGCTATAGGGAAAAAAGCTTTATTTTGCTGAGCAAATTTGCAAGATTTATGAGACAAAAATCACCATAGCTGGCAGCCCTATTCTAATTTTTCAACCAAATTTTTACCAAATGTTACAAAGGCTAAGATTCAAGTACTGTGTGAGTTTTGTTCAAATCTGATGGCTGAATCGGAAGTTATAGGCCAAAAAGCTGTTTTTTTTCTCAGTGATTTTTCAAGATGGTACCACTGCCACAGGGTTGCCCGCATTTCAAAATCACTTCTATCAGACCTGGTCCTAGCTAATACCAACATGTCCTGTAAATTTCATTATGATCGGATAATCCGGTCGTCAGTTCTCGTGAACAGAACTTTCGAGTGCTGAAAATAGAGGTAATTTGGTGATGGGTTGCCGTTCTTGTGCAAATCGGAATTTTCAAAATTTCAATTTGACATGATGGACAAAGGTCAAAATTTATCAATGATTTGAAACTTTTGCCAAAAATCAAAAATTTTTGAGGAGGGTCAGTGATTTGAAGGATTTTTTTTCAGGAGCCTGCCGTAGCTACAGTGTTACCCGTGCAACCTTGAAAACCCATATATGTTAAGTCCTAGTCAACATCAATACGCTCTGCAATTTTCACGATGATCCGATGTTTTGATCACAAGTAATGACAAATCGAAATTTGAAAAAAAATCCTTGCCTACTTTTAGGCACTTAGCACCCACACACGGCTCAAAAATTTCAATTTTTTATCATAGACAAGCTAAGAACATAATTAATTTTCATTCCCAATACTTTTTTTCAACGAAAATTTACACTGCTTGGAAATATAGGAGTACCTCAAAATTCACTAAAACGCTCGCCGCCGCCAAAAGGTTTAGGATATCTGAATTTGAGAAAGTCGTGGACCTACCTACTATATACATCTACGTTCTCCGAAAGTTTCAGTTCAATCGAATCGGCCACTCCAGAGATTATCTCGGAAAATCATTTTGCTGATATATATATATATATATATATTTATATAAAGAAATATGAATTTTCGGCGAAACGAGTTTAATACTATTGTTCTTCGAACATTAGTAAAAATCATTCCTTATCTCAAGTAACAAAACTCAACTATAACACAAATGATGAAAATGTTCAGTGCTGGCAACATTTTCCCAACGAAGCAACAATAAGTTTACCCTCACAAGCTCATACTTAAATCAACTTATCCTTTGAATTTCGTTCTCATCGCAGGATTTCGTCGAAAGCTTTAGCGGTTAACGTTGTTTGAAGCTGCCATCCAAAAAATGTTCAAAACTCGGAAAATTTAAAAATTGGTTTCTTAGTTTTATTGCAAATGTTTTGCATATGTGTATGTAATTTGAAGCATCTGTTGATGCAAAAGTTACGAAAATGGCTAAAGCTCGTTACCCTGTGTCAGCAGCAAAGCAAAATATATCCCAAATCTGCTTCACGTTAAACTAAACCCAACCAATAAATTTCGTTTCGATTGAATTACTGCGCTAGAAGTTATACGGATGAAACAAAATTTAAACTTTTCAAATTTTTAAAACGTTGATATTTGTTGTTAATTTTCATTGCAGGATCGTTCCCATTTGCAAATCTAATGACATAATCGCGCAGTAAAGAAATACCAAAAAATTACAAAAATGGTCATAGCTGGCAGTCCTTTCACAATTTTTAAACGAAATTCCTGCGACATTTGGCTCACATCTAAATTAATTTACTGCATAAACTTCATTTTGATATCATGACTGCACCGGAAGTTATAGGGAAAAAGCTTTATTTTGCTGAGCAAATTTGCAAGATTTAGGAGACAAAAATCACCATAGCTGGCAACCCTATTCTAATTTTTCAGCCAAATTTTCACCAAATGTTACGTTATGTAAGATCCAAAAATTGTGTGAATTTTGTTTAAATCTGATGGCTGAATCGGAAGTTATAGGCCAAAAAAATGTTTTTTTTCTCAGTGATTTTTCAAGATGGCAACACTGCCACAGGATTGCTCGCATTTCAAAATCATTTCTATCAGACCTGGTCCTAGTTGATACCAATATGTCCTGTGAATTTCATGCTGATCGGATAATGCAGTCGTCAGTTCTCGTGAACAGAACTTTCGAGTGCTGAAAATAGAGGTAATTTTGTGATGGGTTGCCGTTCTTGTGCAAATCGGAATTTTAAAAATTTCAAATTGACATGATGCACAAACGTTAAGATTTATCAATGATTTGAATTTTTTGTTAAAAATCAAAAATTTTTCAGGATGTTCAATGATTTGTAAGATTTTTTTTCAAGAGCCTGCCGCAGCTACAGGGTTACCCGCACTACCATGGAAATTCATATGTATTAAACTTTAGTCAACATCAATACGCTCTGCAAATTTCACGATGATCCAATGTTTTTGTCAGAAGTAATGACAAATCAAAATTTGAAAAAAATCCTTGCCTACTTTTAGGCATGCTGCACCCACACACGGCTCAAAATTTCCAATTCTTTACCATAAACAAGCTTAAAACATAATAAGTTTTCATTTTCAATACTATTCTTGAACAAAAATTCACGCTGCTTGGAAATATAGGAGTACCTCAAAATTCACTAAAACGCTCGCTGCCGCCAAAAGGTTTAGGATATCTGAATTTAAGTAAATTGTGGACCTACCTACTAAATATATCTACGTTCTCCGAAATTTTCAGCTCAATCGGATTGGCCACTCCAGAGATTATCTCCCTTAATCATTTTGATGATATATATATATATATATATATATATATATATATATATATATATATATATATATATATATATATATATATATATATATATATATATATATATATAAAGAAATATGAATTTTCGGCGAAACGAGTTTAATACTACTTTTCTTCGAAAAAAAGTCTAGCGCATCAGAAACGCTAGAAAACAGTTTTTCGAAGAAATTGTCTTTGAGTAAGATGAAATGATAAAATGTTGACTTGTCTCATTCTGTGACCCTTGGTATTGAGGCCAAATAAACCTAAAAGGTTTTCCGATGAAATGTTATCCTTGAGGATCTTAGCAGCAAAGAAAGTTTTGAAATGTTTACGTCTCTTATTAAGTGTATTCATGGCCAGTAAGTTAAGTCGATTAATGTAAGGAGGCAAGCAAAAAGGATCTGACCAAGCAAATTCACGCAAACAAAACCGAAGAAATTTTTTCTGAATGGACTTGATACGGTCCACATAAACCTGCTGATAAGGCGCCCAAACTATGCACGCATATTCAAGTATTGGTCTTACTAATGCACAAAAAAGAATCTTAGTAAGATGTATATCATGAAACTCTTTGGATCGCCTCCTCACAAAACCCAAGAGGTAGATGAAGCTTTTAATAAGATGGCGTTAATATGATCGTCAAAAGTAAAAGAATTGTTTAAAAGTACTTCTAAATCGAGTACTTTGTCAGAATAGATTAAGGGAATACTATTCAAAGAGTATTCAAAGCTCAACGGATTAATTTTACGCGTGTACGAAACAACGGTACACTTGTCAATATTAATTACTAATTTGTTAAGGTCACACCAGGTCGTGAGGTTATTAAGGGGTTACATGGGTTTCAGAGAAAAAAAACGCCATTTTTAAATGTTTCAAAAATAAAAAATAATGTATTAAATTATTATAAATTATTGTTAACAACTAAAGTAACTCTTGAACTATATGTAAAAAAATTTTTAGACAAAAATATTGATAATACGCCCTCTGGCAGCTATTTTACGAAAAGGCTCGAAAAATGCGGTGCCAGCGATATCTTGAGCTGGATTCATCCGAAACAAAAAAATCAAATTGTTTCTGTTAGAATATAAGTTTGATTTGTACTTGAACGAAGGATTTGTAAAAATATTGAAATCTGAACTTTTGGCAACGTTGCGAGTAAAAAATTTAATTTTTGACCCAAAAATTCAATAAATAATTCCATGTGTATTAAATTCTAATGAACGAAACACAATTTCCTTCGTTCAAGTACAAGAAAATACTATTTAAAAGAAGTGTGCGAAATTTGGTTAAGATTGGTGCATTAGTTTTTGAGTTATCGTTGGCACCGCATTTTTTTCGAACCTTTTCGTAAAATAGCTGCCAGAGGGAGTATTATCAATATTTTTGTGTAAAAATTTTTTTTACATATAGTTCAAGAGTTACTTTAGTTGTTAATAATAATTTCGAATAATTTAATACATTATTTTTTATTTTTGAAACATTTAAAAATGGCGTTTTTTTTTTCTCTGAAACCCATGTAACCCCTTAAGGTCAGCTTGAAGTTCCAAGCAGTCGAGAATCTAAGATACCTTTTTAAAAAAATTGGCGTCATCAGCATATAGTAAAATTGATGAATGTTTTATGACAGATGGTTGGTCATTTATATATAAAAGAAAAAGTAGATGTCCTAAGTGACTACCTTGAGGAACACCAGATATGACAGCAATTTCAGATGATAGGGCGCCACGGAAGGATACGCATTGGGTACGACATTCCAAATAAGATGATATCCAGGAAATAAATAGCTGAGGAAAGTTAAACGAGGACCATTTACACAATAAAATGGAATGATCCAGCTTATCAAAAGCCTTCGTGAAGTCAGTGTGAATACAGTCTACCTGAAATCCTGCCTCGATTGATGGGATAACAATATTGGAAAACTCAAGCAGGTTGGTAGTTGTGGGTTTGCCTTTCATGAAACCATGCTGGAAAGGAGATAATATGGATTTACTATGAAACGCCACAACATTACTGATAATCGCTTCAAATAGTTTGACAACACATCGAAGTTTTGCGATGGGACGATAATTGCCTACAACATCTCCATCGCCTTTTTACTAATGTTCGAAGAAGAACATTAGTATTAAAATCACTTTGGCCAAAAATTTATATTTCTATATATATATATATATATATATATATATATATATATATATATATATATATATATATATATATATATATATATATATATATATATATATATATATATATATATATATATATATATCATCAAAAATTTTCAGTGAAAAAATCTCAGGAACGCGCCATCCGATTGAACTAAAATTTTCAGGACACATTGATGCATGTGCCAAATAGTGCCAGGTCTCAGAAAAGTTTAAAATCTTTAACCCTTTGGCGCCGGCGGCCATTTTAGTGATATTTTTAATATACCTATTATTCCGTACACAAATAAGTTTTGCAAAAATAAAGTTGACGAAATAAATTTCCAACGTGTTTTACATGTGAATCGGATAATGTTTTGGATTTTTTTAACCCCATGTGTGCGCTAGGTGCCTAAAAAAAGAGAACGGGAAAACTTGTAAATTTTTAAATTGCGATAACTTTTGACAGAGCTCTTCAATCATTACCAAATTTTCAGGACATATTTGTATTATTTAGTTGTAAATTTGTGTGGCTTTTGATGAGCGTGCTAGAAACCGTGAAGCTAGGGCAAGCACTGAAAGTGAAAACCTCCAAATTATCGTCTCTCTTGAAAAAATGCCGTTTCTTCAAAACAAAGTCACTCATATGTAAATTTTGTGCTTTTTTTACATAGACGAAAAAAAAAATTTGATATGGTATTACGGGCACGCCTGGTAACCCTTGCCCAATTTACCTATATTTTTAGCATCAAAAACTTCTGTTCACGAAAACTCACGGTCCAATGAGCAGAATTAATTGAAATTTGTAGACTGTATTGATATTAAATAGGACCAGGTCTGACAGAAGTAATTTTGAAATGCGGGCGATTCTGTGCCAGTGGTGCCATCTTGAAAAATCACTAAAAAAGATAACTGCTTTTAGCCCTATAAATTCTGATTGAATCGTTCGATTCTGACGAAATTCACACAGTAGCTGGACCTTATTTTAAACCACGTTTGAAAGAAATTTGGTTGAAAAATTCGATTGGAGCTGCCAGCTATGATAATTTTGGTGTTTTAAATTTGAAAAAATAAAAATTTGGAAGTGAAAACATTCAAATCATCGAATATCCTAAAAATGTCCGTTTCTTACAATAAAACCAATATGTATACAAATCTTATGCTTTATCTACACGTTCAAAGTAAAACTTTGGAAATTTCATGTCGGACAAGAACGGTAACCCTTTCCCAGGTAACCTATATTTATAGCATCAAAAACTTCTGTTCACGGGAATTCACGAACCAATAATCAGATACCATTGAAATTTACAAAATGCATTGGACTTAAGTAGAACCAGGTCTGATAGAAGCGATTTTGAATTGTGGGCAACTCTGTGCCAGTGGTGCCATCTTGAAAAATTACAAAGAAAAAAAAACTGCTTTTTGTCCTATGAAATGTGAATAAGTAACCAGATTTTCATGAAATTGACACACTAGCTGCACTTTAGTCTGAACTCTGTTTGATAGAAATTAAGTTGAAAAGATCGATTGGTGCTGCCAGCTATGGTATTTTTTGTGTCTTTAGTTTTGAAAATTCTTTCAGGAAATTAAAACTTTTTGCCCTATAACTTCCAGTGCAGTCATGAAATCAATACGAATTTCTTACAATTAATGGAACCTATTATAGACATTATTTAGGCCAAATTTGGTTGAAAAGCCACCATAGGGTTGCCAGCTATTGTTGAATTTGACTTTGTTGGCAATATCTTTATTAAGCGGTTTTATCGTAGAATTTTCAATTGGTAATGATATTGTAATGATAATAAACAGCAAATATTAAGCTTTCGATTATTTGAAAAAACTCGCTGCAGGTAACCCTAAATTTCTTTATACTCCTATAACTTCGAATGTAATACAACAACGTGAAGTAGATGTGATATATTCTTGGCTTTGATACTGGCGAAAGGTTGCCAGCACGAGTCGGTTGTGCTACTTTTGTATCAATAAATGCTTACAGTTAGTATTCATACCGCAAACATTTACAATGAAAATAAATAACCGATGTTTCAATTCCCTAAGTTCTGCAAATTTTTCCGATCGCAGCCCCAAACACCAACTTCAGTTACAGTGCTGCAGACATTGAGCATTTCCTTCATTGATGTTATATGAAATGCTGCTTTCAAACTTTAGTGAAATAAGCAACTGATAACGAATATAATTAACAATTGTTTTTCTTTCATAAACTTTGAAACCCATGCCAGTGGTAATATCTGAAACCTTCCACAATATGAGTTATAATGCATTCTTGAGACTAAAGTAAAACGTGGCATTTGAAACAGTTTGGCCGTAATAAGCAGCTCATGTGGTGGAATATGCATTCAAAACCTGCACGATTCTTCTACTGTTCTTCGAACATTAGTGTTTCTAGCGGTTCAGGTGCGCTAGAGTTTTTTATGAATAGGTGTGAAAATTGCGTATTTCCAACCACTA
>OZ022265.1:61234444-61244444 GCA_963978885.1 Nemotelus pantherinus
CAGTGCTCTGTCCCTCAAGTATTCGCATACTATCCTAGCGAGGTAAGAAGAGACTCTTAGTTGAAGTAGTTTCTCCACTATTCGGTTCCAATTCGCTGTGTTGAACGCGTTTTTAACATCAAGTGTTATAAGTGCACAGTATTTGCGTGATGCTCCGCGTGCTTCGATTGCGGGCTTTGCGAGTTCCATAACCGATCTGATGGCGTCCACTGCCGGGCGCGCTTTGCGGAAGCCGAATTGTCGATCCGACAGTCCACCATTGTTTTGACAGCTGATAGAAGTCTGTTGTGTATTAGGTGTTCCAGCATTTTCCCCATCACATCCAGCAGGCAGATAGGACGGTACGATGTCGGTTCGCCAACGGGTTTCTTGGGCTTTGGCAGCAAGATGAACTTTTGTTTTTTCCAGCATCTTGGGAAAGTTTGTTCAGTCAAGCACGCATTGAACACACTTATAAATAGAACAGGCTTCATTTTAACTGCGACTTTTAGGCATTTGTTAGTGATACCGTCCAACCCCGGTGCTTTATTGTCCTTGAGCCGACTGCAAACCTCCAATAGTTCCTTTTCAGTCACTGGGGGTATCTCACTCCCGGATCCTTGTGGGACTATTCGAAAGTTTTCCTGGTGACGGGGAAAGAGTGTGCTGACGATCTTCTCGAGGAGAGCAGGACAGCCTACTTGTGGTGATCTCAAACACATAATACGTGACATGACGGCTCGATACGCTCCACCCCATGGGTCTACGTTTGCTTCTTCGCACAGTTGTTTGAAGCATGCTTTTTTGCTTCTGCGTATGGCGAGTTGAAACCTTTTTCTCGCTTGCTGGTATTCTTGCTGAAGCACCTCATAGTTGGGGTGGCTTACGTGGCATTGGCTTTTTCTCCTTGCCTTCAGGCACTCAGTGCGAAGTCGGCTTAGCTCCTCCGTCCACCAGTAGTTTGGCCTGTGATATGGCACCGGTTTTTGCCTCGGCATGGAAACATCTCACGCACGCGTTATCAGCTCGATTACCCTTCCAGCCTTCTCCGCAGCTGTTCCTCGAGGCAAGTCGCTTTGCAAAATCATTTCCGTGAATGTTATTTCGTCGAATTTGCGGACTGACCAACCTCTACCAGCAGTCTTGGTTTTTCGCTGAGATCGACCATGTAGCCGGTGTCCGGTTTCGATATATATATATATATATATATATATATATATATATATTATATATATATATATATATATATATATATATATATATATATATATATATATATATATGTGTGTGTATATATATATACTACTGTGATCAAAAAGTAAGGTGAATTTGTCTATAAAATGTAAATTCTTTGTTTATTCTTCCAAATCAATTTCATCCCCATCAAAGTAATCCCCGTCCGATAAAATGCACTTTTGCCAACGCTCTTTCCAATCCTCGAAACAGTCGGAATAGTCTTTTTCCGGTATAGCCTTCAAGACCTTCTTCGATTCGGTTTTTATCTCCTCGATCGTGTCAAAACGGCGTCCCCGCATTGGCTTTTTTAGTTTGCTGAATAGCCAGAAGTCGCACGGAGCCAAATCAGGCAAATACGTTGGTTGTGGAATGATGTGAGTCGAGTTTTTGGCAAAAAAGTCGCGAAGAACCAATGCAGTATGACATGGTGCATTATCGTGATGAAAGGAACCAAGAACTGTTCGCCCATAATTCCGGCCGTTTCAGACGAAAAGCTTCACGCAAACGACGCAAAACGTTCAAATAATATTCTTTGCTAACAGTTTGGCCCGGCGGAAGGAATTCATAGTGCACCACACCACGTAAATCAAAGAAAACTGTCAACATGACCTTGATTTTCGATCGACTCTACCGTGGTCTTTTCGGTCTTGTTGCACCTTTTGCAACGATATTCGCTGGATTGGTCGGTGGTTTCAGGGTCGTATGCGTAAATTCAAGTCTCGTCTCCAGTAATGATGCATTTCAAGTGGTCCTGATAGTTAGACACCAAAGTTTCACGCACATAAACGCGACGCTTTTTTTTTCCAAAAAATTGAGCGATTTTGGCACCAATCGAGACTGGACTCGTTTGAGACACAAAACATCCTTCGAAATGGTTTGGACTGAGCCAAATGATCTTCCAATACTATCAGCAAGATCTCTTATGTCAATCGACGATATTCAAGCACCATATCTTAGATTTTTTGGACGTGATCCTCGACGGTAGACGTTGATGGTCGTCCAGAGCGCGGTTCGTCTTCAACGCGTTTTCGGCCCGCTTTGAACTCGTTGTACCACATATAAAGGTTTTTTTGTTGCCATAGTTTCATCACCAAAGGCCTTCCGCAACATTTTCAACGTGCCTACACAAGAATATTCGTTGCGCAAGCAAAATTTGATGCAAGTTCTTTGCTCAACAAAATCACCCATTGTACAAATCGAAAAATTCACTTTTGGTTGTTTACAACAACACGTGTAACTCGGAGATAAATAAACCTTTTGACAAACAAACACTTGGCAAATGTAATAGACAGTCCTACCAACCTAGGAAAAAAAATTTATCTGCCTTGCTAATGCCCGGGAGTTTTAACTGACAATTTCACCTTACTTTTCGATCACAGTAGTATATATATATATATATATATATATATATATATATATATATATATATATATATATATATATATCTATATATATATATATATATATATAAATATATATATATATATATATATATATATATATATATATATATTTATATATATATATGTGTATATATATATATATATATATATATATATATATATATCTAAATATATCTATTTCTATATATATATATATATATATATATATATATATATATATATATATATATATATATATATATATATATATATATATATATATATATATATATATTGATATATATATATAGATATATATATATATATAGATATATATATATATATATATATATATATATATATATATATATGTATATATATATAAATATATATATATATATATATATCAGTGGCGTGCATTAGCCCTTCGTGCAGGGTAGGCAGTAACATAAGTGTCTTAGAAGTGACTTAGAAGTAAATATTACGGGAAAATGAAAAATGATAATTGAAAATACTATGCAATGCATTATATTCATCAGCATACATTTTTCGTGCTGAAGAATATAATTCAAGATAAAAAAAACAAACAGTGACTGTGCTTGCAGCCAGTCAGCCAAGTAAATTTATCGTAAGACTTGCAATTAAACTGACTGATAGCATTCCTTTTTTTTAAGTTAAATCCAACGCTGGTGGTCATTCTGCCCACCACTGAGATGACTCGACACTTATTTTCGAATGAAAGGGCTGAAACCCCAACTCCATCAACTTTGATACACAAAGGCTTTCACATAAAATACACACCAATGCTTCCATTTCACAAGCTTATAGTTTTCTTCGGAAACTGAGTTATTAGCTCACTTCTTTTATTTATTCGTTAAAATTTGGTTGATATATACTAACGTTCAATCTATAATAACCGTTCTCATGTTGTGCAAATGCTTTGTACTCTAGAACTGATGAGACAGAATTGTCATTCAAAACTAGGTAGAATTCTGTCATTTTATGTATAATTATGGAAACTATAATTTTTAAAATTCTTTCAGGCATTACTATACAAAAAAACACAAGTGTTTCACATAATATATATATATATATATATATATATATATATATATATATATATATATATATATATATATATATATATATATATATATATATATATATATATATATATACATACATACATAAAAATATTTATGTAAAAATTTGTATGCATTTACACTTTATTTCTGCTGGCAGCTCCCTTGCATAATGAAAACTCAGCTCTGGCTGCCTGTGCACCGTGGCTGTTCACTTGTCAGCGATGCCGTGCACTTGTGCAGCATGGCTGCGAACTATTTGCACTTGCACAGCGAACGTTAGTCATGCAGCGGCTATGGTATCATCTCTCCTAGCGACAACCGAAAATTCATGAAGGCAGGCATGCCTTTGGCCGGTATAAAATAGCACCACATCTCACACATACTGTTGTAGCTGGAGGCAGTTGAACATAGAGCGATTTTATAGCTGTTCCCAATTTGGGATTGGGAATATACCGAAATTCGTGAGCTTTCTCTGCGCGTTATTGTATTTGTGTGTACACGATAGTTCTGTGTACGTACACGCCGGTTTTCATTATGGCGCCATCTGACTACTGCTGTTCACTTCGTTCGAGCATGTGCATGGACGCAGCTTTCCGATATGGCGGCTTCTGACCAACGCTGCTTGCTTCGTGTCAGCACGTCCGTGTAGTCGGATTTCCAATATGGCAGATTCTGACTTACCCTATTCACATCGTGCGAGCATGCTCGTGCGGAAGATTTCCCCTAGCGGCTTCTGCTGATTGGTGCTGATTTCGTAAGGGCGTTTCTCTACAGGGAAATTCTTTACATGGCGACTTCTGAAAAATGGTGTTCATTTCGCAGGAGCGTGTACAAACGGGCACAATTCTAACATGTCGGCTTCTGATGAGTGCAGTTCACTTCATAGAAGCATATTCATGTAATAGCCCGTCCAGACTACGGATACTTAAGTATCCGCATACATAAGTATCCGGAAACATATAATCCCGTCCAGACCGCAGATACAATTGTATGCGGAAACATTTGAAAAAGAATTGCTGTGGACCTAATTTTGCGGATGCATTGATGAATGCATGGGATATGAGAATGAAAATCTGATAAGAAAATTTATATTTGAAGAATGGCTAAGATAGAGTATTGGAAAATGAAACATTTGTGGGCACTGAAATTCTAAAAGTAGGCAATTGCCGGTTTTCAATGAAAATTACTATTAGAATCACTTTGCCCGAAATTCAGATGCATATATATATACTAACATATTATGTATATACATATATATATATATATACATATGTATGTATACATGACTCCTTTTTTCACAAGCATCTATATGCAGGTTAAATAAAATGAAATAATCGATTAATCGAATAATATACTCAGGTATACAGTGGATGAAATTTCCATGGCAGTCTTTCTCGGAACGAAAGTGGCCAAATTACTCAGTAACAACCACCAAAAGTCTTTTAGACATGCTGCATTTCCAAACCGCCTTGTCCCGTGAATTTCATTTTGGTATGATAATGAGGTCGAGAGTTCTCAACACATGTTTTGTGTGCTGAAAAATGGGTCATTTGGACATTGGCTATTTACCAGGAATGAGGTAAAGATTTTCATTTACATGCCTGCCCTAGGTTCAGGCTAACCTGCAGAGTCATTAAAAATGACACAGGTAGGTATGTTGTACCTATAACACAATCATTCATCGCTCAATCGAAAAAGCATGAGCAAATGATGCTTGTGGATGCAGTGCAGTCCACTGCACTGCATTGAAATTTAAAACTCATGTGATTCTGTGTAACAACTTGCACTGCATCGTTCAGGCTAATTTATGAAAACACTGCATCGGTTGATATTTGTTTGAAAATATTTGGCCGTGCAACAACTATTTAAATTGAGGCGGGAATTACATTCCAGGCATTAAATTGTAAATGGACGAAAAACAGATACAGAAAATCTAAATATCAAACCTCCACAAATTAATTTGGCATTAATTGTGAGAACACAGCATTGCTTTCAAGTGCATTACAATGCGTGCACTGCATCGCAAAGTGTTTCTCGCTTCCGAATCAATAATCGCTCAATCGAAGAAGTATCCGCATTCATTTTCCAACAGCGCCTACTTATGTATCCGGATACATAAGTATACGGAAACAACGGTCCACACTAGTAATTTTCACATAGTTTTGTATCTGCATACAACAGTGTGAGCTAATTTCAAGTGTGGACCGTTGTTTCCAGATACTTATGTATCCGGATACAATTGTATCCGCTATTGCTCGAAAATGTATCTACAATTAGCGCATACTTTTCATTCATTTTCATGGCAAGGGTAAAATGTATCTGCAAATGTCGCTGCAGTGTGGACCATCTTTTGGCAGATACTTATGTATGCGGATACTTAAGTATCCGTAGTCTGGACGGGCTATAAGGGAATTCCAATGTGGCGGCTTCTGAAATTCACCGTTTACTTCGTTGAAGCGCGTGGAAACAGGGAAATTTGTTTTATTGATGCTTGTGGCGAGTGCTGTTCACTTAGTTGGTGCGTGTCTGGTGAACAGCGATGTCGGCACTTTATGCATGAGCGTAACACGAACCATTTGCGATGATGGTTATGTGGTGTAGACATTTGGCGGCAGCGCTGAACGTTCTGTCTATATTTTAGCGCTTTCGAGATATTCAATGATTTGTATTTTGATGTGTACTGGGAATATATGGAGAGTGCATATTTAAATATTGATTTTAGCATACTTCCACAAAAGATAGGTTTTTGAAATTTTGCAGATTTATGAAATAGAGTATGTAGTTTTTGAGTTCGGTGTTAATTCAAAAATGTAGATAGAAATGCAGATAGAAAGTTTGTGCAAATCAGGGCAGAGCGGGTGTTTGACTCAATTTCTGATTGATTATTGTGAAAGCAAATATATTTGGAAGATGCAAGCAAGCACATTTTGATAATTTAAAAATATATGCTTCAAAGTGTTCGCAGAAGCTGAGCAATTTAAAAATTGTGGTATGTTCGCAGGCATACAGCAGATCATTTTATGGTATGATATTTTGTTTCGAAGTCGAGTTCTAGCTTGGCAAGAAGCAATCAGACAAAATGATATCTCTCAAATTTATGATAGATTTTAACTACAAATTGAATTGTATGAGAAAAAACAGTGCGGTTATTCCATTTTTGATAACGTTTCATTCATTTGCACGTTTAATATTTTGTACTTTGGGGCTTGTTCTCGTCTGCGTAAACTCAATAAACCATAAATTTTGATTTGAAAGAGTCATCAGGTTAAACAAATAAACAATAGGCATGTTTTTTTGCTCCTCTATCCAGCAGAGAATAGAGTATACGCATTGGAAACACTAGTACAGAAATTATATTCCTCATTTGTAGTTCACGTGCTGAACTATAGAATGTGCTGATAGAAAAAAGAAAAGCTCATGAGAAGTTGTTTTTTTCGCTGTGAGGTGGCTTTGGGTTTTTCATGGTTATGTTGAATGTTTTGGATATTAAAAAACGCCCTCATAATATTTAGAAAGTTAAAAGAAGTAATTTTCTGTTAGTTCTTTTTCTATTTGCAATCGATTGTGGTAGTGTATATTGGTTATTTTCTCCCCTTACTTTGAGCTGTTGTTCGTTACCACAGCTAATACAGAAACATATGTCAGTCTTAGCGAATGCACTGCTGTTTTATACTTGATCGTTGTTTCGCGGCATAGTTATATTCTGTTTTGTATCGCACTGGCTCATGGTGTTAGGAGACTAGCACAATTTGGCTCAAGTTTATTTACTTGGAATATCAGCATACTTATTTATTTTATTGAACTCAAAATTTATACAAAAGACTCGCAACTCATCGTAATGTATGAAAAAGCGTGTTTGTAAACTAAATATTAAGCTCTTAATTATACCGAATAACGAACTAAAAGAATACCGAACTAAAATTAAAAAATTCACTATTTTTCCGGGGACTAGTGCGTTTACCCTATATAGAAACATGTACGGCTTCCATGCCTTCCTCCGGTTTTTATTGTCAAGCGACAACAAAAGTCTAATCATTTTCATAAATTTACACAACCATAATCGCAAATGGTCCATGTACTAACGGCCAGGGCTCGCACTTTACTCAATTTGAAGTAGATTTAATTAATTTTTATTTTGAAAATGATAGCTACTTCCCAACTTCAGTTTCTTCGGATTCTACACCATTTTCGCTTCGAATTGAATCAAAGAGAGTTTTTCTTTTTCATATTTTTTTTCCTGCATCGAGGTTCGACAGCAACACTTTTCTAGTCTAATGCTGTTTCAATGCAAAGAACAACTTACTGCAAATCACTAACGCTAAATGTAACTCAAAAATAATGCTGTTTCGCAAAGAAATGCTGAAGATTGCAAATATAATTATGTTTTGAGTATAAAACTGATATTATGCTTTAATTGATTTTTTTAATAACTTCTAATTTGAGTTTTTGACGTTGCTTTCCGTTATAGTAAAAATGATAATATCCACCTACTTTATATGAAAAAATAAATAATGCTTTACATTAAGTGACCCCAATCGTTCATCTACTTAATTTCTTTCTACTTAAAATCTACTTCAATTTATTTTCAGCTTCTACTTCAAATGTTGTTCACGAAGTGTGAGCCCTGCTAACGGCAGCATAAAGTACCCAGGAAGCAATTTAGAAAGCGTTTCCTACAAACGATAGTTTATCGACAATCAACAGACATATCCCTCATACGAAACCGAGCTTGTTCGCAAATATATCAGCAAACAATAATTTTCCTTACGATTAGAGACAAATAATAATAATGCATGCCATATGTATGTACCCTATGGCCCATGCAACTCATTAAAAGGCAACATTACCTAGATATTTTCCCTAGATTGTTTATAATGTTACGATGTTTTATGTTCAACTTTGGCTGCCTTTTTTGCTTTATTCTTCCAGTCTTTCAAATTCACTCTACTATGCGTAAATAATTTTAACTTATTTTCAAATCGCAAAAGCAAATTTATTTGAAATCGTTAAAACTATCGCTAATAATTCATAAAAGTGTCACTTTTAACGAGTAAATAGGTCATATTTACTCGCTAAAACCGCATCTTCTTCAACTCATTAATGAATCGTTACAGGCCGCCTCCATTAGCAATTTCCCATGGCATAGCATTTTGAATTACTAATGGTATGCCTTATTTGATGGCATACCGTAAATGGTAGGCAACATGGTATGACATTTGTTTGGCCATCTGCCTGGCAATATTTTGACAGTTCTTGATTTTCATGCTCCGATTCCTATAAGAAAATGTAGGGATTCTGAATTCATAGGGATTTTAAGATCTCGTTGAGCAATACAAATAGTCTACAGAATATGAAATTGTGGGAAATAACGAAAAAGTCGAATTTTGATGCGGAATAGTGAAATTATGTACTTATTTTATTTAAAAGAGAATGACTTCTATAGCATTCCCCTTTGTACCCTAGCAAATTACATAATAGTCACATTTTCTTTTTAAATTTCACCCGCTTATCCAAAAAGTGATTTATCCTGCATGTGAAGTATTTCTTCAATTTCTTCACTCTGCACCTAAAATAACTTCTTAAGAGCATTTAACGCTTAGATACAGCGCGCGTCCTTTCCGCTTAGATGCATTTTCGGAATGATATTGCATTCCGATGCATGCTGTTTGGTGGATGGCCACCAAACTGTTCAAAGAAGTGAACAGCGACCGCTAGAAGCCACGATTTTAGAAATTTCCCTTTTGGACACGCCCTATTGAAAACAAATCACAATCTATGTGTTTGTAAACCAGATCGCCGCTCAAATGTCTATGGTTACACGAGATCGGGATTTCAAACCGGTTTTAATCCGATCTTCGTGTAGCCATATAATTTGATCCGGCACACATACATATGAACGCTTCGTACAAAACCGGTATTCGCAAATCAAGCTCATGAGGAGCTTCCGTGCACGTACACAGTCTGCGCACACATACATGGAAATCGGGTGAAAGCTCACGAATTTCGGTATGTTCCCAATCCCAAATTGGGAACAGCCATAAAATCGCTCATAGTGTTCTGATACGAAATTCGTTTTACGGTGTGCGTAAGGTAAAGGCATTCAGACTGCATGCCTTTCAACGCTCATACATGGGTATTTTTTGTTCTTATTTTGTTGAATTAGCTTGCGAAATGGGAAATATGGAACTTTAGAGTCAGAAATATACGAAGTTGCCAGATAATAGTAATTAATGTAAATTTAACTTTCAGTTTTGATTAGTAAAATAAATATAAAATATCATTGATATTGTGTAGCAGGATAAATAGCAAGAAAAATAT
>OZ022265.1:61249444-61284444 GCA_963978885.1 Nemotelus pantherinus
GCAACTCTGTAGCTACGGCAAGAATGTGAAAACAAATCTTTCAAATCATCCACCCTCCGGAGAAAGTTTTGCTCTTTGACAAAAAATTCAAATCATTAATAGATTTTAACCTTTGGCTATCAAGTCAATATGAAATTTTCAAAATTTTGAGCTGCACAAGAATGGCAACCCATCACCAAATTATCTCTATTACCTCTATAAAACTGACGAACGAGTAATGCCTGAATTACAGTCGAAGCGCAGCCAACGATGGCCACGCGCAGTGAACGAAATTACCTAGTTACATTGCAACGCGTCTAAGTGTCAGTGAACTAGAAGAATTTTCAGTTGATGTTTGAATTCCACAGCGACATCTCTGTATCCGCCTGTAGCCTTCTCATGACTAATCGGATGCTCCTTCACGTGGTCTATCAGCATCTCTATTCACATCTCGTCATCCAACACTGCATCTTTAATTGACTGCATTTTGAAATAATGCTATGTATTATTTGATTTATTCGTGGGTGTTCTTTTTTCTGCACTGTCAATGAGTTTAATCTTATTGTTAACTCATTCTTATATTTATGCCGAATGCTTTTAAAGTTTCTTTTACTACTTGCCTTTTACTATAGTCACCTTTGAAATCTTCATTGGCTCTTAAACATTTTCCAATTTTATTTAAATTCAATTAAACATCCGTTTATTATACTATTAGCTTAATACTAAAATTTCACTGATGGACTTGGAGGAGGAGTAAATATATAAACTCGTAGTAAATATATAAATTCATTTAAATAGATCTGGCTTGTAGGAAAAAAATTGGTCTTTAAACCATGATTAAATTAAAAGTAAGACCACGACAACCCTCGTACGGGTCTAGGGGTTGAAGCTGGTAGAGAGCTTCATTACAATTTTTTCAATCAATGTGAATACGAGTGTGGAGTCATTTATTCGATGTAAATAATTAACACCGCGGATACTTTAAAACTAAAATATATTTATTTTGTCTAAAAAGAATTGTACAGAGATTATTTCTTATTCTTCGGTTACTCAATGTCTACTTTAATTATCAACGTTATTGTTCCGACTGACTGTACAAGAGATTAGCAATGCACAACTCAGCAGTAGTCGTAAAAGTATTTGTCTGTATTGGTATATTTTTCACATCCTCCGCCCGGCATTCTAATTTATCTCCAACGGGAATAAGTGTTGTATAGGCCGCTTCAGTAAAATTCGATTGCCCAATTGTACCTCGCACGCTCGAACCCGGTTGTCTCTTCCAGGAAAAGTCTTCGTAATTCTCGCCAGCTTCCAGAAAAGTCGAGGTGTTGACGCATCATGAACAAGAACCACATCACCAATTTCAAGCTGCCGTGAAAATGCTGTAGCGGTATGGTGTGCCGATCGTAGTGACTGAACATATTCCGTTTTAAAACGTTTAAAGAAGTAATTTGCAAAGCGAAATCTTGACTGCCATTTAGCCCTGATATCACTGCCAGTCGTGTGAGTTAAAGTTGTAACACCAGATGGAAACGTACCAAAAAGAAAATTGGCCGGCGTAAGCGGAGATAGGTCGTTGCAATCACTGCTTACATAAGTAAGAGGCCGAACATTGATAATATATTCCACCTCTGCTAAATAAGTGCTTAACTGATCGAATGAAACGGTAGCACGTTGAATAGAAACCTTAAGAAGATCCTTTGTGATTTTCACTAGCCGTTCCCAAAAACCGCCCCACCATGGTGCTCGTTCGACATTAAATTTCCAGGCTATATTGTTATTTGATAAGTAGTTCTGGAAGTCTTCTGATTGAATAACGATCTGCAATTCTCGAAATTCTAGCGCGGCTCGTTTAAATGTTTTTGCATTATCGGACAGAATAAGGCTTGGAACACCGCGACGACTACAGAAACGCCTAAATGCTAATATGCAGGACTC
The DNA here is from genome assembly GCA_963978885.1 of Nemotelus pantherinus. Taxonomy (NCBI): domain Eukaryota; kingdom Metazoa; phylum Arthropoda; class Insecta; order Diptera; family Stratiomyidae; genus Nemotelus; species Nemotelus pantherinus. The sequence continues at coordinate 61,251,362 of OZ022265.1, forward strand.
GGTCTTAAGATCCAAAACCAACTCTAGATGTATTGCGCGTACAACAGCACACGTAATGAGTAAAATATATACTTTTCGTGTAGTAGAGCCTTCAGATGCAATCCGAACATAGAGAGGTCCTGCAAAGTCAATTCCAACTGTTTCAAAGGGACGCGACAGCTGGAGCCTTTTTTTAGGTAGAGGAGCAAACGGCTGAACAGCAGCTTTTCCCTTGAGCCGTTTGCATACACTACATTTGTTGACAATCGTTTTTATCGCCTGTCGAGCTTTAATTATCCAAAAACGTTTACGTAATTGGACGAGCACGATACTAGTTCCACTATGTAAAACTCGCTCATGCATATAAGAAATCAGTAAAACTGTAAAGCGATATTTATTCGGCAAGATGATAGGAAATTTCTCGTTAAATTCAATCCCTGATTCGTTTAACCGACTGCCTACTCGTAGAACCTCATCTTCGTCCAAAAAAGGGTTAAGTGACAAAATTTTGGAATGCTTTGGACATGAATTTTTGCCGCTAACCGCAGTAACTTCTTCTTTAAATGCATTGCGTTGGATCACCTTAATCCAATATAATTCTGCTTTCTGTAGCTCATTCGCTGTAAGATACTTATGTCTACTTTTGTTTCCTTTCAATTTGTCAATAAAACGAAACACACAAGCGGTAGTCCGGATCACCTTGCGATATTGGCTGAAACTTCCAATATCCATAATTGCATGCTCTTCTGTTAATGCGGACTGAATATTGCTAGAGGTCAGCAAACTGAACTCGATCTTTGGTTGCGCTAGTTCTTCGTCTTGAGTGGGCCATTCAGTCTCATCAGCACTTAGCCAATCAGGTCCGTGGCGCCAACTATTAGAATTGAGTAATATCTTAGCAGACACACCCCGTGTCAGTAAGTCTGCTGGATTAACAGAGCCAGGACAGTGCTTCCAGCTACCGACTTCCGTCAAATGACGAATCTCTTTCACCTTGTTATCAACGTATGCATTACGCTTGCTACTACTGTTGCGAATCCAGTACAAAACGATCTTTGAATCGGTCCAAAAGTAACGTTTCTGGCGAGAAAGCTTTAAATTATTGTTTAGGTAATCTGCCAATTTAGCAGCCACTAATGCTGCAGCAAGCTCCATCTTTGGTAGTGTCACTTCTTTCGAATCTTTACTTCGAATCGGTGCAATGCGTTCTTTTGAACATAAGAGTTCAGTGCTAATTGAACCATCACAATAGACGCTTCGTATGAAAGCCATTGCTCCATAAGCCTTTGGGCAAGCGTCTGCAAAAAAGTGAATCTCCTCCGTTGATCGATTTTGCTGATTGAAAACACATCGTGGCAAGGTAAAATCCGTTAAGCTATCAAGATCTGCTACATGTTTATTCCATTCTGCTATCATAATAGATGGAAGAGGTTCATCCCACCGCAGCTTCTGCCGCCAGGTTTCTTGGAATAATAACTTTAATTTAGTTACGTAGGGCGTTAAAATGCCAAGAGGGTCATAAATAGCCGCAATAGTTTGTAGCAATATTCGTTTCGTTAGATTCTGAGACCTCGAACCAAGAATACGGCTAAGATCAACGCTAAGCTCATCAGCCTCCGTCTGCCAAATGACTCCCAAAACTTTCTGCTTCATTAATAAAGTAGCTTCTTCCCCAAAAATGCGTCTTATTTGTACAGCGTTTGACTTCCATTTGCGAACATTCATCGATATTCGCCCCAAAATCTCGCAAGTTTCGAAGTAAAGTTGCAAAGCATCCTCGTAGTCATCAACACTTACTACCAAGTCGTCAACATAAAAGCAGGATAAAAGCAACTCGACGGTTTTAGGGAACTCTTGCGCCGATCATTTCAGATGTTTTCTAAGGACTGCACACAATAAAAATGGACTGCATCTAACTCCAAAAGTTACGCGTGTCATTACTAAAGTAATAACTGAATGAATGTCTGCTAAATTCTTCAGCCACAAAAAACGATGTGAGTTTCGATCCTTGGGGTTCAGTTCTACCTGCAAAAAAGCCTTTTCGATATCTGCTGTCATTGCATAGCTGCCCAGACGAAAGTTTAACAGAACCGCTAACACGTCAGGTAAAAGGTTCGGCCCTGTACACAACATGTCATTCAGAGCCGCCTGACTACTCGTTTGGGACGACGCGTCGAAAACAATCCTAGTTTTTGTTGTTTCTTTATCCTCCCGATACACTGGACGGTGCGGCATGTAGTAAGTCTTCGGATCATACGAGTCATCTTTACATACTTCAGCAATACCTGAATCGATCCATTCATCAATTAAATCACTGTATTGCCTAAGCTTTTGCGGCTCTTTCTCTAGCCTGGAAATTAGCTTCACTAGTCTTATCATAGCTGTTCTTCGATTGTCCTCTATAACACAGTCTTCATTTTTCCATAAAAGTGAGGCTTCATAGCGCTGATCTTTCTTGCGAACGTGCTTGGAAATAAGCTCATCAACATCACACTGATTGTCCGTTGACGATGGAATACGATCGAATTGCCATAAATCCTCAATGTGTTTCACCACAAAATCTGTCGAATCCATGTCATCATTCAATTGGCTTATCGTAAGATTGACAGCAGACGTCATCTCCTGCTCCTGCAGCGGTACCGGCCCCTGTAAAGTCCATCCAAAAATTGTATTAATGGCCACCAACCTGTCATTAATCCGTTTAAACTCATCCGATATAATCGCCTAGTATATATCTGCACCTAACAGCATGCCGATCTCGTTCTGTATTTCTCCGATATTATCATCATCTGCTAATGCCAATTCTGGCAAGATGCTTGGTACGACCGTTTTAGGTGATTGCAATATGTCGGGGCATATATTCGGCACAACAATGGCAAGCATTTCTATGCACTCTCCAGTTATTGCACTTTGTAACCTGATTTGGACTCTCTCAAATACCTTTGACTCAGTTGATTTGCTCGAACTTCCAAAAGGCAAAATTTGCATACTAACCGTATCGTACGCTTGCAGCCCCAGCATTACAGCCACACTTCGCTTAATATAAGTTCGTTGTGATCCTCCATCCAATATGATCCGAATCAATATTGACTTGCTGTTATTCTTGCTCAATGCAATCGCCCGGGCTGTTTGTAGCAATACTCCAGTAGCCAGAGATGTTTGTGTTGAAGAACACAAGACAGTTGCTGTGTCGTTCTTACTATTCCCACTCATGTGATTTACAATAGGTAGATTAGCTCTATGAGTTCTAAACGTAGGATCGCACACAGACGTAGCATGTTTGCCACCACAACTCTGCCATTTAAGATGCTTATTGAAACACCTTTTCGCACTATGACCTTTTCTTGTGCATTTAAAGCAACAGCCATTTCGTTTTAATATCGCTTTCTTTTCTAGTATCGTAAGATCTGAATTGCACATATCTGTTGTGTGCGTGACCGATTGGCAAAAATAGCATTCAGCTTCTTTTGAAGGTGTTAGAAGGCCAGCGGCAGTTTTGTACGGCTTAATATTGCCACTTGTTTGTGTGCGCGCTTTCTTCTCCAACAAAAACTCGGCACTCTCAAGTGAACTGAGTTCCCTTTTTAAAAATAATATAACTGCTTTTAACTGATCACAGCCAATTGCTGATATGGAGCTTGCATTACTACAGGCAGATATCGATGCATTTTCGTCATCGCTGGTTTCTGATACCTTTTCAGTCTTACCGGTCGATTGTTGTCGGTGAAATTCTAACACCATCTCACGAGGCAGACAGCGAAGTAAAAGTGGTTTAAGCATGATGGAGTTTCGAGTAGAAGGCACATTCAACATAGTCAACGACCTAGTATTAGTAACGACACAATTATGTAGGTTGCGGAGGTTCACAGTATCTCCTCTATACACTACTTTGGGCAAATTCATTAATTGCTGCATTATGTCGTTGACTATCTTTTCCTCATTGCCAAACTGCTCTAAAAGCAATGAAACTGCAGCATCATAGTTAGCACCCGTTGGAGTGAATCCAGCAATGCACTCAGCTGCTCTACCTGACACATGACTCGATAAATAATTGAACTTATCCGCTCCGCTAATATCATCCCTATCATGCACAGCCGCCCGAAAGTGTTCCCAAAACGATATCCAATCCTTGGAGTCACCACTAAACACTTTCAGCGATAGTTTGGGCAATTTGGCGCAGCTAGGTACGATAGGCCGTTCATTTTCACTGCGAAATACAGGATTCGAAACATTTGATTTCATTGATTTCAGTCAATGATCAAGACGGGCCAAGATGGCCGTCGCCTTGTCTTGGTAGTCACAGATCGCTTCAAATTCCTTTTGGGCAGCTTCGGCTTTAATGGAGGGCTTCAGTTCAGCGTTAATTCTGTTAAGACAATCTCGTGCGACTGTAATCCTTTGAATATAAGAAGAAAGCTCCTCTTCGATTTCGCACTGCTTTTCGTTATCGCCTTCAATTATGGAGTCGGAACTCGATAGGTACTCTTGAGCACTCTTTGCTAGCTTAGTGATCTGACCACGATAAACCGAACGTTCCGTTAGGTCCATAATTTTCGCACAATTCTTCCCGGGTTTCGGCACCAAAATGTAAATAATTAACACCGCGGATACTTTAAAACTAAAATATATTTATTTTGTCTAAAAAGAATTGTACAGAGATTATTTCTTATTCTTCGGTTACTCAATGTCTACTTTAATTATCAACGTTATTGTTCCGACTGACTGTACAAGAGATTAGCAATGCACAACTCAGCAGTAGTCGTAAAAGTATTTGCCTGTATTGGTATATTTTTCACATTCGACGACTAACTGTACCCGATTTTAAATCACGTACCTGATCAGAGCTAGGTGAACTCAAAGCTTGGTGCGCGGGCCTTCGTCCGAACCTGGATTCGAATCAGGATCCCACACGCAAGAAGTCAGTGTCTACCCACTAGGCTACTCAAATATTTTAAATTACTATAATCAATTTGCTATTAACTATCTTTTAAATTTGCTACTATCTTTTTATTTTGCTATTAACTATCTATGCTATTTACCATAAAATTTGTTGTCGAATCCTACAAAAAAATTAATAATATTAAACCAACTCTATTTACATTTTCGCATACATTTCAATTCGCGCGTATTTCTCAAGCAATTACAGCTGATTGCAACTCTTTGCTACGACAAAGTTGAATCCATTTCGTCTTGAGCTGCGCTCGGCTGCGCTTACCTGCGACATGTCGACGTAGGGTGTGCTCACTGCTATGGAAAACCCATACAAGCAACTATTCTGACAGCTTGGCTGCGCTTGGCTACGGTAGACATAGTTGCAGTGTGCTTCAGCGGTAAACCGATCAATATGAAATTTACAGGACTTGTTGGTATTAACTAGGACCAGGCAGAGATTTTCCTACACCCCCCTAACACACCCCTAATACTCCCCCTGGAAAGTGCATACACCCCCCTAACTCGGACAATTTTCCTACTCAAAGCGAACTTTGTGTCCTTTGTTCCATAGGGACACCCTCCTAAAATTCTGAACACACCCCCCAAGAAAAATTTCTGAGAAAACCCCTGGGACCAGGTCTGATAGAAGTGACTTTAAAATGCAGGCAATCTTGTGGCAGTGGTGCCATCTTGAAAGTCCACTGCGTAAAAGGCTATAACTTCCGATTCAGCCAGCAACTTTTAACGAAATTCACAAAATATTTTAACCTTACTCTAAGCCATATTTGGTAGAAAATTGAATGGAAAATTTGGATAGAGCTACCAGATATCGAATTTTTTGCACCTAAATCTTGTAAATTTACTCAGCAAAATAAAGTTTTTTTCCCTATAACCTTAGATTTAGTCATGATATCAAAACAAAATTCATGCTGTAAATGGACCTTGTAAGACAAATGTCGTAGGAATTTCGTAAAAAAATCATGAAAGGGCTGCCAGCTATGGCCTTTTTTGTAAATTTTTGGCATTTGTTTGGTAAGCGATTTTATCATTAAATTTTCAAATGGGAGTGATGCAACTGGGAAAGATCTGACATTCTTAAAACCACGTGGTCGTTACGACTTACCGAAAACATATTTTTATTCGTGCCACTCATGTTCGCCGGAACCATGACCGTTATCCTTTATTTAGATATTTTCCCACCAGCACACGTTTCGCCTTTAAATTTTAGAGCTTGGTCTGGTGTTAGTTTATAAAACAACCCAGTTTCATCGGCGTTAAAGATTTGGTCGTTAAAAAAAACTTGCTCGAAAATTGGGCCAACCATTAACATCATTTTGACTCACCGACATTGATTCTCCACTTATCTTGCCCGACACAATATTGTGTCTAGTTTTAAAGCGATTGATCCAACTTGGAGTACATGTAAAATTCGGCACATTGAATCGCGAAGCAAAAAACAGGGCTTCTTGCTGCAGAATAGGAGCACTGACGAGCATTCCTCGGTTTCGTTGCACTTTAAACCACTTTAATCCTGTGTGCTTGATTTATTTGATCCTGTGTGGACGCCCGAATTCGCCTCGGAATAAAAACGTAATTGTTGAAGAGCTCTTCAATATTACATTTGCTCTTCTTCATCGTTGAAATTGTCTTTATTGTTGAGTGAGAAACACCAAACTCCATGGCAAGAGACATTTAATTCACCTGCTTATCGCACTCTTTGCTTCAATAGTAAAATACTTTATTTGTTAAGGCGTTGATATTTTTACGCAAACAAATTAAACACGGAATGGCATCTTGTTTAGTAATAATATATATATATATATACACACACAGATATATATATATATATATATATATATATATATATATATAAATGTATATATATATATATATATATATATATATATATATATATATATATATATATATATATAAATATATATATATATATATATATATATATATATATATATATATATATATATAAATATATATATATATATATATATATATATATATATATATATATATATATATATATATATATATATATATATATATATATATATATATATATATATATATATATATATATATTTATATATATATATATATCGCCACAGAACTTTTGAGAATATAGACAGGCGCTTAAGAGAATATGGGACATTTGCTTCTAATAGGTTGAATCAAGGAGCATCAAGAACACATCAAGCCGTAGAAGACGAAATATTGTGGATGGTAAATGCAGATCCAAACGCCAGCACCAGGAGAAAAGGGCAAAGATTTGGAGTATCTCATTTGAGGGTTTGGCGTACTTTTCATGAAAATCAGCTGTATTCGTACCATTTGCAGTGGTACAAGCATTAGAAGTTGAAGATGCTGCATGGCGACTTGCATTTTTCTGCTGGATTATGCATTTTTGCATTTGACTTGCATTTTTCTGCTGCGGCGTTAGCAGAGGCCGGAAATAACAGCAAAAGCCGGAAATACCGATAAAGCCACATTAAGTAGAGATGGTGGTTTTAATAAACATAATTTGCACAATTGGGCTTCAGAGAATCCACACGTCACAATAGAAGGGCATAATCAAAGTAGCTTTAAAATAAATGTTTGGTGTGGGATATTTGACAATCATTTGCTTGGTCCCTTTGAAATCCCAATAGTGAATCGTATCACATATCTTTCATTTTTGGAAAATGAATTAGAAGATATGTTGGACGATAATATCCCTCTCTTCTTGAGAAGGGATATGTACATTTTGCACAGTGGTGCGCCACTACATTATTTTCAGGAAGTGAGAGCTTATTTGAACGAAAAATTCAATAGACGGTGGATAGGTCGCGAAGGTCCAATTCTTTGGCCTCCACGGTCACCTGATCTTAATCCGTTAGATTTTTATTTATGGGATTACCTAAAAGCTGTGGTCTACGGTTCTGTTATGCTCGAGTCTAATACTAGTGTTTCGAGTATAATATTAATTTTTTTTTCGAAAATCCGTAAAAATCTTTCGTTCGTTGATAATGCCCAGCACATCCATCAATTTCTGATTTAAAAAGCATCACCCTTATATTTCTGCTCCCTAACACAACTTCCGTGTTGCAGCCAATGGATCAGGAGGTGATTCGTGTCTTGAAGTCAAATTTTTGGAAAAATTTAATGTTAAAAATCATCAAGAATTTAGAGACAAACACAAATGTCAACATTACTATACTAGACGCCATTATAATGATTTATGATACGTGGTCGAAATTTTTTCCAACCACTACACAGAACGGTTTTAACGGTTTCATAACAGAAAACATTCAAAGCTCTACAAACTCTCCTGTAGATGTAGACGAAGATGGTGGCATTCCCCTTTCAATTTGGGTAAGAGCTGTAGACTCTCAGTTGCCAGCATCAAGCGTCAACATCGAAGAATATGTTAGCATTGACACTAGAGTTCGGCAACATGGCTCATGGCTCACCACTGATGGTTTTTTTTTACAGTGCTTCTTGTTTTTCTTTTTTAAAAAGCACAGGATAGTCTGCGAGTGAAAGCTTTCGTTTGAATAAACTTAATGAAATGTGCAGCGAACAGTGTACTGAGAATACGTCGCAATACTGTGAAAAATAGCGATCAGTGATGAGTTATGCACCATTTCGCCCATCTCTAATTGACACTGATGCTCTCACATGAGAACTTATCTTGCAAAATAGTATCTCCAAAGGACGTGAAGCAGTCGAAAAAGCGAAAATGGTGACGATGATGAGATTGAAGGGGTGATATCGACTCCTAGCATCGAAGAAACTTTCAAAGCTGCAGACACTCTTAATTCCTTCACAAATTCCAATTACGAAGATGACAAAACAAAATTAACAATGTCTCGTCTTAATAACTTAATACGTAATTCGAATTATTAGACAAAACTCAATCGAAATAGACTAAAATTCCAAACCCTCCGATGAACTTTGAGTCTGAAATATATGCTATATGCATGGCAGTTGAGTCCATTAGCAGAAAATCAACCAAACCAACGACGATTTGCTTCAACAGAAGGCAGCCATTCTCGCTCTTGAGTCTTACAGATTTTCTTAAAAAAACTGTTAAAGTCTGCAGATGTGGGCGAAACTAAAGTCTGAATGGGAAAAAATATGCACTGCAGGGTGGCCAGGTTTTGATCTAAGCAAAAGCAGGAAACTGTTCAAGCTCAGGAGAAACTGCTTGAGAGCGACGGTTGGCTTGCTCAAAGGGCACGGCCTTATCGCTTCTGATGCGAAGAATACGGGACTGACATCCAGCAGATTATGCAAGAGGTGCGAGATGGAAGAGGACACCATCGAACACACTTTCTGCGACTATCCCGGCCTAAATAATAAACGCCTCAAGTTTTTTGGTTCTTACCACTTTCAAGAGTTAGCAAAGGTGGTTAGTATCGTCACGTTGAGTCAGCTGAATCAGTTTGGCGAAGTGGTCACTCTTTAGCTCTAACAAGCCAGCGGAGGGTGGCAAATGGGTCCAAACTGGCGGTCTAATGCTAGTCGCGTAGCCGGCAATCCTCTTTACTACCTAGCCTCACTGCGACAGTCACCCACCACTTGAAGAAGATGAAGTCTTCGTTACGCAAATTGAGGATGAAAATAAAATATAATAATAATAAATATCCTTTTTTTTGTAAATATAAATAAACCACAAAATTTACATTCTTTATTTATTAATTGTAATTAATTATGATGTACATAATTGTTTCGATCTATTATTCATTACAAGTATTGATAAACAATTTTTCAATAGTTTTTTTTTTATAAATATCTGTTATAAAATAATAAATAATCCACAATTAATAAAACATTTCTAATTTGCTTTCATATATTAATTGCAGAATAACTGTGAATTGTATGAACAATTAATTTTATTGATATAAATATCATACATATTGTTTAAACAATGTAAATAATTATGTTCTCACTTCAATAGGTTTCTCATTTATAGAAGAATATAGAAAAAAAAACAAAAATTGAAAAAAAATCTGTCTAGCTGTTCTTGAAGACTTTTGAAAATTGCTTGTTTTACGAATGCATTGACGCGACTATAATGTCAAATTAATAACCAATTGTCGTTGTGTTGCTTATTTCCAAACTAAAATATATATTCAGTAATTATATCAATCTTTGATTATATTTAATGTTGCTTTTTTTGTGGAAAAGAATTTCTATTTAGAAGAACTATACTTTTTTATTTAAAAATCAGGGCACAATTCCTGGAAGATGTTCGTCACGTGACAGAAGCTCCAGAATGGATGTTAAATGTTGATGCTCGAACTGTAAAAACCTTGCATGGTGGTGCCTGCATTCAAATGATCATGCATTTCAAAGGACCTTATGCTCACCAGCTGGAAGTGGTTTGTATTTTTTAGTCAACCACTTGAACTTACTGAGTTGTCTCTTTTTTCCTAGGATTTATCTGGTTTGTTAGCAGCGGGTATTTTACAACGACCAAGTATATACATTCCCGGATATGCAAACCAAAAAAGGAAAATGAAACTGCCGTATAGAACGTGTGAAGTAGAAGATCCGAATGAAAAAAGTAGGGTTTATTGAATTTATGTTTGAAAAGCTGCGTGAAATGGCTTGAAAGTGTTTGTTTTGGATAAAAATGAAGGCGAACAAACATGCTGTTTCACTTGTTGAAATATGAATGATTTATTTATAATTTACATATTTATGAAAATTGTTAACCGTATTGTTAGACGACTATACCGAGGCCCTCTAAACAAAGCCGACCACAAACATCATTAACGTGCAAAACGGCTTCCATAAGGAAAATAGTTAATTAGTCCGGACAATCTCTTTCTTTTGCAGCTGAGAGAATGTCCGGCACTGATCACTGGCAAATACATTAGAAATCCAGTAAATCTTAAACGCAGGAGATCGGCACACGCATCAACTGTTTGCTTAGCTGTTTACAAAACGTATATGGCCTGGTTTAGAGGGCCTTGCCACACAAATGTCATGGAAACTAATATAATGGTTAACAGGAACATAAGCGTAAATTTTTATTTTATATTGGCATATTTATACATTTCATTTATATTTTTCCAGGTTCAAAAAAACGAAACGTAGGTTCACAAAAAAGGTTGAAAGAACGACTTATCCTATTGAGTGTCATTCTAATACTATCTCCAGGCAAATTCTACTATTAACACTTAATTAGTAAAGATCAAATGCCATGATTCATTGTATATGTTTTATCAGGTGTAAGTTAGAGAAAAAGTATGTATTTATGCATAAAAAAGAAATTGAAATAAATACTTGTTGTGGTTATGTTGATACTATGCTTTGAATTTTTGAATGAAATGTAATTCATTATTAAAAACATTAAACTTATTTACTCTCACTGTACGTGTTTGGAAGTTTATTCAAGTAATCATTTTTTCCTGGAGAAGTTAGTCAACTTTTTCTTGAATGTTAACATTATGAGCTACCCGCAAAGGTCGGATTGTGTTTACCGCGTTTGCAATCGGTTTTATTATTTTGGGCGGATATTCAGATTTCTATATGTTTAAAACAAGAAGTTTTGTATGGATATAACTCAAAAATACATTTTTAAATAACCTCTTCCAACTAAAAGTCGATTCTACTTCACTCTGAGTAATTTTGAATAATCGCCAATAAATTGTAAACGTAGAACTACAGTTCAATTATGCATTTAAATTTCCTGACCATAGTCTATCATAATCTGAAAAAGTTGTTCAACATATGTCGCACATAATATATATCATTTTGTACAGTTCATATACAGTGGCTCACAGCTTATTTGATACAGTGACTATTTAAAAATGCAAATCACTGTAACTTTGAAATTAAGAACCCTATCCAAAAAATTTAAACGTATTTGACTAGATGCATGTTCAGCAAATACAATGCAAACAAAAAAGGTTCCAGCAATATTCTTCGGCGTCCGGTAAAAGAGAAATACCACTGGCGCAGAAAAATTGCAGCTCACAGCTTATTTGATACAGACACTTCAATGCGAATAAACTTCTATTTGTCGCGCCGTTAATCTGTCTTGTTTTTGTTTCTTGAATTTTTGATTGTGTTAGACATTGGCTTAGATAATTTTTAGCAAGATCTTGCAAGCTGAAGTGCCAAAATGAGCCAAAATTGTAAAATGGGTCATCGCACCGCAATTGAACAGCGCGAATTGGTATTAAGCCACTTTCAAAAAGGACAAAGTGTTGGAAAAATTGCTGAAAGTGTGAATTTGAGTGTCTCTACAGTGCAACACATAATTGAGCCCTTCGTACACGAAAATCGGGTACAAAATAAGAGGAGAAATGCGCCAAACAATATTTTCACCGTATCCGACGAACGATACATTGTAAGGAAAGTGAAAGCAAACACAAAGATTTCCGCTCCAAAATTGGTTACTGAGGTTCATCGTGAATTAAGGAAGTCATGTAGTGCTGAATCCGTCCGACGAGTGCTTCGCGACCATGATTTCAGGGTCCGAGTAGCTCGTAGGAAGCCTTTCATTTCCAAAAAAAATACAATAAGCCGATTTGCCTTTGCCAAAGAGCATGTGGGAAAGCCATCCGCGTTCTGGAATTCGGTTATTTTTGCAGACGAGTCCAAGTTTAACATTTTTGGCTCCAACGGAATGTCATATGTCTGGCGCAAGGCAAACACTGAGATAAACAAGGAGAACCTCAAAGCTACTGTGAAGCATGGTGGTGGTAATGTGATAGTTTGGGCCTGCATGTCCACAGCCGGAGTCAGAAATTTAAAGTTTATTGAGGAAACAATGAACCAAACAAAGTACCTTGATGTACCCAAAAACAATTTGCTGCAAAGTGCTAAAAAACTGGGTGTTCGCGACCAATTTCGGTTGTACCAAGACAACTATCCAAACCACAAGTCGGGAATTGTGCAGTCCTGGCAAACTTGGGATTGCCCTCATTTGATGTCTCCACCGGCACAGACACCAGATATGAACGTTATTGAGAATCTGTGGACTTTGTTGGATAACAACATTAGAAAACACAAGATTTCTAATAAACAAGACCTGATGAAAGCACTGCTAGAGGAATGGCAAAAAATTGCTCCTGACATCACAAAAAACTCGTTGATTCAATGCCGAATAGGCTCCAGGCTCTGCTTAAGTCTAAGGGCTATCATACAAAGTATTGGAAACAACTGAAAACCTCATAATTCACAACAATTTTAATGTTTAATCAAACTGTATCAAATAAGCTGTGACATGAAATTTGTTATTACTTTTAGTGTTTTTGTTTTTTAAGATGTAAAACAGCAACTTTGTAACAAATATAAACTTGTTTAATAAACAACAAACAATTGCCTTCAAAATGGTGTTCAAATTTTTTTGATATTGTTATTATGTATTGAGTTATTGCAACTTAATTTTTTAAAGAAGCACTGTATCAAATAAGCTGTGAGCCACTGCATAAGTGATGTCTTCAAAAAAAAGCTTAGCATTGTATACAGAGCTTAAGTCTTATGCTTACATCTGACGCGGATATAAATAGTCGATGTTGAATTTCAAAATAGTGCAAGTTTTTCGAATTATTAACATAACTGTAAGTTTTCCAACAGGCCACGCAACATTTCTGAGAAAGATTTTATTCTTATTTGAAAATGGGAAAGTTACTAATGCGCATGCCCCAGATAGATGTGAGCAATATTGATTTGTGGCTGTGCAGTCGATTGCAGTGCTGGTGGATTGAAGTAATTTGAATGTCTTCAAACATGATTAAACTGCTTATAGCCTTAGTGTTTTTTGTGTTAATTTCGATAACTTCTTGCCAAGAATTTATTTATCACGGCCCGTTTCTGCTATGGGGGCCCCCGGCGGTGAAAGAGTTGAGCCTTCCGGCCTTGCAAGCGATAGACGACGAAAAATTAATTGGTCTATATGATAAGACAAATACAATAGTAATAGTTTGCATAAATGGTGATAATCAAAGCATTCCGGAAATGAGACAAATTGTAGGAACAAGTTCATTTATTTACTTGCCTCAGTCTCAAATTCCTTTGCCGGTTGTGGATAATACTAAGGTAAGATCGATGCCTGTCTCTTGTCAAATTTTCCAATAAAGTTTTCATCCTTTAGACTCATATTATATATCTAAGTGGCACTAGTTACGAGCAAGATGTAATCAATCGGTTAAATCAAATTCAGAGGACTGCCGGAAAAAATTTGCTTGGAATTTTAGCTTCTATTGAAGACAGAAGTGAAATAAGGAGGAAAAGAGGAGCTTCTGACACTTCAACGACTATGGTTAGTCCTACAGATGAGCCAATGCAGGAGGATTTTATTTACCAAGCAGACGGTAGGTAAATTTTATGATTGGGAAGCAAAGCTACTTATTATGTGCAATTACCACCGACTATATATTATCATATCAAGTAGAAACATATAAACATTTAATTTTGAGTAAATTTTATGATTGGGAAGCAAAGCTACTTATTATGTGCAATTACCACCGACTATATATTATCATATCAAGAAGAAACATATAAACATTTCATTTTGAGTACAAACATGAGCTCAATGATCCGAAGAATGAGGTTCTGGTGCTTGAAGTAGTGCAGTATTGTTTTACATAAATAAGTATTGTTTTACATATTAAAGGATTTGTTTTTAGCCACTCATTGCGGCCTATTCCCAGCAACTGAAATATATAATTTTATTGAACTGTAGTTTTGAATGACCAATGGACAATTTTTTTGTTGGTTTTTAAGCTGCTCTCATTAATAAAAGTTCAAACTAAGTTTCCAGAGCTAACCTAAAACTAAGTTTATAATTCTCATATCAGTTCACATAGTTTCGTTTTCAGCAGCTGCACAAATTGTAATACAATTATCGGACATATTGGCCGCTTTCGGCAAACTGTACAGTGTGATTGGCAATGTATTTGGCTACAAAGGATTTTTAAATACGGGGTTCAAAAGTGAAGTTCTACCAATATGTTCGGGATAAAGGCTACAACATTATCCTCGGCACTACAACTGGGGATCACCCCTGGACTCCTTTAGCAAGTTTTTTGTCGCTCCCAAACGCGAGCCGATGTCATCCAATGAGGCAACTCTACGCTCCGAGCATCCTGCTCAACGTCATCCCCCCAGCACAAAGGTATCCGAGTCGACGTGTGGCATAAAATCTGCCGCAAAGGCTTTTCCGAGCAAGCTCATCTTCGTCCATGCCCAGCACACTGGCTATTGAAGATGTTGAACTGTTTGGGAAGCAACTCGGCTATTTCCACTCTTCTTTTTACGTTGGTCATGGTCAACCTACACAATCGTGTCAGTTTATTAAAGCTGCCGAATTGTCTAATGGCGATTGATTTGGAAGTCCCCGCTAGTAAACGTTTTTAATTTTTCCCGGGAAAGTTGCGTGGCGTTCAGGGAAGTTATAAAATATAGTCAATTGTCTAAAATGTGTTGCTTCAGTCGATTTCTGTCAATTTTTTCGACTCTATGTTCGTTTTTATTTTTTATCAGTGAAGTCAAACATTGCATCTTTACGCATCAGGTTCTGTAGGTGTCCGAAAACTGATAAAACTTCACACTCAGTTGTGCGAATCTGATGAAATATGCTTTTTGAAGCTAAGACTGAAAAGAACTTCTTTCTTTACAGGTACTCGAGGCCATCTTCTACTAAGGGTAGCGGGTAAATGTCTTATCTTCATCATCTAATTTGAATTTCTCGCTTTGGTCTTTTCCTCCTTCTTTCTTACTAGTACGATGCTAGGCAAATAAAGGAAATTACTTGGCCTAATTACTCCTTTTTCTAACAGTGCATCCGCGATTATTTTAGGGGGATTTTACGTGAAGCGGACAACGAAAAAAGTCGAGGTTCTGGATTTCGTTCATATTGTGCATAATGGTACTTCTAGAAGATATGAATGTGGATGCACAAGTTTTTGTTTCCATGAGGTTTAGTTGCTGAGTTATGGGCTTCTGAATAATTGACAAAATTGATAAAAGGTTTTTTTGGAAGCGGATTCTGAGATTCAAAACAAAATCTAAAAAACATTAAACATATTGATTGGTATAGAAAATTAGCTGTCCTTTTTAATTTTGATATTAGATTTGAAAAACAATTTTTTCCTGTGTACAACCGGAAGCAAACACTTAAACTCGTAATTTGAATAATTTGGACCAAGTTAATTTTGTTTATTTTTATAACAAAACAAAGCTTAAAGTACACTTATTTTATCATAAAAATTTTAGAATGGGATGGCCAGTAGTTTAGGAGGTAGGTGAATTTTTCATCCGAGGATGTCATCGAAAGTTTCAGCAATTAAACTATGTCTGGGGCTACTATCCGAAAATTTTGCGAAACGCGGAAATTTTAAACATTGGTTGCCTATTTTATTGTAAATGCTTTGCTTATGAATACAAAATGGAAGCGTTTGTAGGTGAAACATTTACGAAAATGTCTGGTGCTGCCAATCCTGCGTTAGCATCACAGCCAAAAATGTAGCAAATCTGATTCAAGTTAAGTTAAACCCACTCTGTGAATTTCGTTTCGATTGGATGACTGCGCTGGAAGTTTTCCAAATTTTTGAAGCCTTAATATTTTTTGTTGATTGTCACTGCAGGACCATTCCCGATTTAAAAATTTAATGACAACATCGATTAGTAAAAAAATGCCAAAAAGTTATAAAAATTACCATAGCTCGTAGCCCTTTCAAGATTTTTCTACGAAATTCCTACGACAACTAGTCTACATTAAGGGGTTAGGGGTAGTCAAAGACATGAAAAAAGGAGAATTTTCAATATTTTTTTTTTTGCCGGTAAATCATTTAATTTTATAAAAGTAATAATATGGCAACATTACATAATGTTTCGACTTGACTTCACGAAAATTTGAAGAAAAAAAAATTAATAATTTTAAAAGTTATGGCTGTTTGTGTTGATTCAGTTCCAACAGAAATTCCTTGCGGTGGCCATCACAAATCCTTGGAGATTCATCTAAAATTAATCGGACGAAAAAAAATAGTTTTATTAATAGATTATCTAGTGCCTGATCGAAGCTTTTTAACAAAAAAAAAAAATTGACAAAATAGCGGCCTCATGAAATTTTTCTCCAGATTTTCGGGAAAAAAACAATAACTAATTGTTTATAAGAAATCGAAATTTAAAAAAAATAAAAGTTCTTCAATCAGGGACTAGTTTTTTCTGTTTTCCAAAAGCTGTATAAATTTCATTGAAATCTACTGAGCGGTTTTCGACTTACAGTGGTCACCAGTTCAAAAAACATAGTTGTGAGAAAAACGCATTTAGAGTTTTACACTCGATTTATGTGGAGTAATACGAATTATTTAATTTAAACACTTATACTACCTAAAAATTGTAAATATATATAGTAAGGTATTTATAGATTTAGGTATTACTATATATTCATCAAAGTTGTAATTCATTCATGACAATCGAACCCGAGAAATCGGTTGCTTGCAGCTGCTGCTAACTACCTGGTCTCGAGCGTTCTGGAGCCTCCAAGAGCCGAGTAACTCGAAAAGTATTTGTCGGATTCACTTCAAAATTTCAGAGAATATTTTTAAGATATTATACTTTAAGAATATGCAAATATGCAAAAATAGATTTTTTGAAAATTCTGACTACCCCTAACCCCTTTAAGTCCATTTACTACATGAATTTCGTTTTGAAGTTATGACTGAGTCGCAAGCTATAGAATAAAAAGCTTTATTTTGCTGAGCAAATTTACAAGACTTAAAAGACAAAAATCACCATAGCTGGCAACCCTATCCTAATTTTGCAACCCAATTTCTGCCAAATGTGGTATAAAATAAGGTTCAAATACTGTGTGAATTTTTTTAAAATCTAATGGCTGAATCAGAAGTTATGAGCCAGAAAGCAGTTCTTTTCTCGGTGGTTTTTCAAGATGGCACAATCGGCACAGGGTTACTTGCATTTCAAAATCACTTCTATCAGGCCTGGTCAATTCCCGTTCCCCCGTTCTTATGCAACTTGGAATAGTAAAATTTTCAAATCAGCATGGTGGAGAAAGGTCAAGATTTATCAATAATTTGAATTTTTTGTCAAAAAGTAAAAAAAATCCAGGACGGTGGATGATTTGAGAGATTTTTTTTCAGGAGTCTGCAGTAAGTACAGGATTGCCCACACAATTTGAAAGCTCTAGGTCTGAATAGTTTTAGTTAACAAAATTTCACGATGATCCAATATTTTTGTTTCATGTTATGACGAATCGAAATTGGAAAAAAAAACTTTGCCTACTTTTAGACTTTTAGTGCCCACAATGGGCTCAAAATATTCAATTCTTTATCATGAATAAACATAAAACATTATAAGTATTCATTCCCGATACTTTTCTTTAACAAAAATGTATTCTGCATAGAAATATAAGGGCACTTTGAAATTTCACTGATGTTGCTCAAGGGGTAAAGATATCTTAATTTTAAGAAGACATGGACCTAGTTCCTATAAACATCTTCGTTCTCCAAAAATTTCAGCTCAATCGGATCGGCCACTCCAGAAACTATCTTTCTTAATCCTGTTGCAGTTTTATATATATATATATATATATATATATATATATATATATATATATATATATATATATACATAAATAAATAACGAGGACCACTTTATGACATATTGTTTTTAAGCGATATGTATTTTTGCTTACTACTTGCGAAATGGTATAACCTAAGTCATAACCATGTATGCAATTTTTGAAGCCAATTATATGGCCTATAAAAATATAAATCAAAATGGGATAAAATGAAAAGTCGAACTCGTTTCCTTTATTTCTACCAATTTATTTTTCAAAAATCCGTATACTAGTATTTCGGCTATCACTTATAGCCTTCTTCAGCGATGTTTCTTCGACTGAGGAAAATAGTCCCTAATCGTCCTATTTGTAGATAAACTTTTAAGTCTCATTAAGCGTTTTCTTTCCGTCTGGGTATTTCCCTCATCCTCGATAGGTGGGGCGTTAATTAAATCCTCATTAGCAGCCTCATTAACTGTTTCGTTAATCCTTCTTACCTGGCTCGTGGGTGAGGTGTTAATTATCGTGTTATTAAGATCTCCGGTTGCCCTTGCGGTACTTCTTCTAATCAATGTGAACAGTGGGGAATATCCGTTTCCCAAATCCCTGTTAAGGAGACACTCCCGTGGAGCCTTGAATATCTCCAAACTTTCCGCTACATCTAGCTTTCTACTATCTCCCACGTTGCTTATCAGTGAGAGGTTTTCGTTGGGTTTGAAGCCCAAATTAAAGAAATGGGGCGTAGAGGTTGTATTCCAAAACAGAAGCAACCAGCTGAAGACTCTACTTGGGTCAACAAAGGACCCAATAGAAAGATTGGAAAAAGCAGGGATATACTCGATCCAATGCGGGGATTGTGAACTAAAATATATAGGCCAAACGAAACGAAGTGCACTTACTCGCTTCAAGGAGCATCGGAGGGAAGCAGAAACAGCAAGGAGGAAAAACATTAAGGAGTTCAAATCTAAAGTAGCGGAGCATATGGTTGGAGCAGACCACAACATCTCGGTGGAAAACCTCTCACTGATAAGCAACGTGGGAGATAGTAGAAAGCTAGATGTAGCGGAAAGTTTGGAGATATTCAAGGCTCCACGGGAGTGTCTCCTTAACAGGGATTTGGGAAACGGATATTCCCCACTGTTCACATTGATTAGAAGAAGTACCGCAAGGGCAACCGGAGATCTTAATAACACGATAATTAACACCTCACCCACGAGCCAGGTAAGAAGGATTAACGAAACAGTTAATGAGGCTGCTAATGAGGATTTAATTAACGCCCCACCTACCGAGGATGAGGGAAATACCCAGACGGAAAGAAAACGCTTAATGAGACTTAAAAGTTTATCTACAAATAGGACGATTAGGGACTATTTTCCTCAGTCGAAGAAACATCGCTGAAGAAGGCTATAAGTGATAGCCGAAATACTAGTATACGGATTTTTGAAAAATAAATTGGTAGAAATAAAGGAAACGAGTTCGACTTTTCATTTTATTGTATAATTTCTACCTAAACGCTCGCCAAACAATTTTTTGTTGGATTATATTTGTTCAAAATGGGATGTTTTAATGATATTTTCTGAGAAAAACGACATTGAACACATTATCGGGGTAGAAGAGCCAAAATTTTGTGTTTTGAAGTAAATATCTCAAAATCAGGTACAGTTATAATTTAGGATGTTACATCAAATTAAAGGTAATTTGATTTAATAAGAAAACGAGCAATAAAACTTTGCGTTATGATTATTAGTTTTCAAGATATAATGATTTAAGTGAGTCAGGGCTCAGGCCCGAAACACTTTTTGTGACCACCCTGTAACTCCGCAGATTTTGAAAACCCTAGCACCCTGTAGAACGATTTTTTGCTCAAAATATATCAAGGAATACCTCCTTACAAAAGTGTCCTCCGAGTACCAAACACCCTGTATATAAATGCATATATGTACTTATATAAAGAAATATGAATTTTCGGCGAAACGATTCTAATACTAATTTTCTTCGCAAATCAGTAAAACCCAATTTTTTTATAGCAATTTTATGAATGCAATTTATTTTACAATGGTTAAGAATAGACTGAATCTGTTTCAGAAGTTGAACTTATATAAGTTGGAAATTGGAAATGTTTTTGCAGGATGATTAAAATTGAACAACTTTTTATTAACATTAAAAATTTTAATCTACATTGAAAATTCTATTTTGACCAAGTGGTTTCGAAAGCATGCACTGCCTCTCATCAGACACCAGCACACAGTGCATACTTGACTGGCGTGACCACTTGCAGGTGGAAAATCATTACATTTCTATTTATGCTAGTTGTGACAAATTTTAACATCTCCGACTTATATCCATGGATATAATTTTACTTAGTAAAGGTAATTGAATTTGATCACGGTTCCCTTCTTGTCTATAAATCAGCATAGACAACGTATATCATTTCTACAGCATCGAAGTATATTAGTTTTCAAAATTGCTGATAACAAAAACGTGTGTGGATTTAGGTCGCACCTTAACAGGTGATTGCCTCCGGCATGTGACGCCGACTCTGATTACTTACATTGGCATGAAACGCTGATTGATTACCTGCAGCTGCTGACCTCGATCAATCCGATCAATATTAAGTGCGTTTTTTTGCACACTCGAGCAGATCATATTTTGTTAAGTATATTGAATACGTCACTGAAGCAGTATTTGGTAGGCAGCTGTTGTTTATGGGATTACATGAAGAGTGTGTTGATAAAAATAAGAGTGTTCTAAACGGTTCGCACCACTGCTGTTGATTATTGCGAAACCGGAAGTTTGACTTGAATGAATTTGCATAGCACTCCGCGATTGTCAATTATTTTACATCAAATCTGATAGTGTGCAGACTGTTTTTCAGTGTTTCAATGCATTTCATATGCATAATAAATAATTTCATATGCAGGTATTATGTATGATTTCGATTAAAACCTAGATTTCATCATGGCCTTCATATAAAAGGCCTATCGCAAAAGCAATTAACGTACAAGATGGCGGACCTAAGCTACTTTTCTCAACCAGTCCGCACAGTGATGTTTTTACTAATGTTCGAAGAAGAACATTAGTATTAAAATCACTTTGGCCAAAAATTCATATTTCTATATATATATATATATATATATATATATATATATATATATATATATATATATATATATATATATATATATATATATATATATATATATATATCATCAAAAAATTTCAGTGAAAAAATCTCAGGAACGCGCCATCCGATTGAACTGAAATTTTCAGGACACATTGGTGTATATGCAGAATAGTGCCAGGTTTCAGAAAAAGTTAAAAATCTTTAACCCTTTGGCGCCGGCGGCCATTTTAGTGATATTTTTAATATACCTATTATTCCGTACACAAATAAGTTTTGCAAAAATAAAGTTAACAAAATAAATTTCGAACGTGTTTTACATGTGAATCAGATAATGTTTTGGAATTTTTTAACCCTATGTGTGCGCTGGGTGCCTAAAAAGAGAACGGGAAAAATTGAAAATTTTTAAATTGCGGTAACTTTTGACTAAGCTATTCAATCATTACCAAACTTTCAGAACATATTGGTATTATTTAGTTGTAAATTCGTGTAGCTTTTGATGAGCGTGCTGGCAACCCTCTAGCTAGGGCAGGCACTGAAAGTGAAAACCTCCAAATCATCTTCTCTCTTGAAAAAATGCCGCTTCTTCAAAACAAACCCACTCATATGTAAATTTCGTGCTTTTTTTACATAGACAAAAAAAAAATTTGATATAACGGGCACGCCTGGTAACCCTTGCCCAATTTACCTATATTTTTAGCATCAAAAACTTCTGTTCACGGAAACTCACGATCCAATGAACAGAATTTGTTGAAATTTGCAGACTGTATTGGCCTTAAATAGGACCAGGTCTGATAGAAGTGATTTTGAAATGCGGGCGATTCTGTGCCAGTGGTGCCATCTTGAAAAATCACTAATAAAGATAGCTGCTTTTAGCCCTATAAATTCTGATTGAATCGTTCGATTTTAACGAAATTCACACAGTAGCTGGACTTTATTTTAAACCACGTTTGGTAGAAATTTGGTTGAAAAATTCGGTTGGAGCTGCCAGCTATGATAGTTTTAGTGTCTTAAATTTGAAAAAATAAAAATTTGGTAGTGAAAACATTCAAATCATCGAATATCTTAAAAATGTCCGTTTCTTACAATCAAACCAATCTATATACAAGTCTTATGCTTTATCTACACGTTCAAAGTAAAACTTTGGAATTTTCATGTCGGACAAGAACGGTAACCCTTTCCCAGTTAACCTATATTTTTAGCATCAAAAACTTCTGTTCACGGGAATTCACGAACCAATAATCAGATACCATTGAAATTTACATAATGCATTGGACTTAAGTAAAACCAGGTCTGATAGAAGCGATTTTGAATTGTTGGCAACTCTGTGCCAGTGGTGCCATCTTGAAAAATTACAAAGAAAAAAAAACTGCTTTTTGCCCTATGAAATGTGAATTATAAATCAGATTTTCACGAAATTAACACAGTAGCTGCACCTTACTCTAAGCTCTGTTTGATAGAAAAGAATTTGAAAATTCGATTGGTGCTGCCAGCTATGGTAATTTTTGTGTCTTTGGATTTGAAAATTCGCTCAGGAAAATAACACTTTTTGCCCTATAACTTCCAGTGCAGTCATGAAATCAATACGAATTTCATACAATTAATGGAACCTATTGTAAGCATTATTCAGGCCAAATTTAATTGAAATGCCTCGATAGGGTTGCCAGCTATTGTTGGTTTTATGTTTGTTTGCAATATCTTTATTTAGCAGTTTTATCGTAGAATTTTCAATTGGTAATGATATTGTAGTGACAATAAACAGCAAATATTAAGCTTTCGATTATTTGAAAAAACTCGCTGCAGGTAACCCTAAATTTCTTTATACTCCTATAACTTCGAATGTAATATAACAACGTGAAGCAGATGTGATATATTCTTGGCTTTGATACTGGCGAAAGGTTGCCAGCCCGAGTCGGTTGTGCTACTTTTGTATCAATAAATGCTTACAGTTAGTATTCATACCGGAAACATTTACAATGAAAATAAATAACCGATGTTTCTATTCCCTAAGCTCTGCAATTTTTTCGGATCGCAGCCCCAAACACCAACTTCAGTTACAGTGCTGCAGGCACTGAGCATTTTTTTCATTGATGTTATATGAGATGCTGCTTTCAAAATTATGTGAAATAAGCAACTGATAACGAATATAATTAACCCGTGTTTTTCTTTCATAAACTTTGAAACCCATGCCAGTGGTAATATCTGAAACCTTCTACCATATGAGTTATAATGCATTCTTGAGACCAAAGTAAAACGTGGCATTTGAAACAGTTTGGCCGTAATAAGCAGCTCATGTGGTAGAATATGCACTCAAAACCTGCACGATTCTTCTACTGTTCTTCGAACATTAGTGTTTCTAGCGGTTCAGGTGCGCTAGAGTTTTTTTTATGGTTATAAAGAAATTCACGAGATCCACCTACAGGAGATATGAGGAAACTCATATGTCATGTTAATCAATGTTTTTTTGGGATCTTTCACAAGCAATTTAGAAATAAAAAGTCTTTAACATCAGACCTCAATTCATCGGGACACTTATCCGAAATATCGTTTGTATAGAAGAATTTGCAGATTATCAAAATTTGATGATTTTTAAAGTGGAATAAATCCTACCAACCATAAACGACATTTGTTTACAGCTCACATTGCCGAGAGTAGGTGGCAGGTATTCCAAATTGCAAAGTTCTCGCGTATACAGCACAATAAACACATCACTTTCACGACACTTATCCGAAATATCTTTTACGCGACAAAAACTTCGAAACCAGTCTCCAGATAATAGGAAAACAGACTCTATTCCCTGATTCAACCGAGCAGCACCATTCACATTACTAATTGTCAGAGAAATGTCAAACAATTGTCATTGAGCAATTCCCAATAAATCTTAATAACGAGAAAACTACACCATTTTAAAAAGTAGCTTGTCAAATTGCAAGTAGCGATAGGCCTTTTATATGAAGGCCATGATCTCATTCAGGTTTTTTCTATCTGTCATTCTTATCTAACAACCAACCTAAGCGAAAGTTCAGCGAATGCAACAACATTTTAGAACAACGCAATTTTGCTGCTCGGGATCGTTTGTTTTTTGCAACCTTGCAATCTGCTCTGCATCGGTGCAAAACGCGGCTATAGTTTCAAACGCGTGTGCGGATGTGCCAACTATTATTTTGTTGGAATTGGAGTCAGTTACGCAGTGCTGTGAGATTTTCGGAATTTTCCCATTTTGTGGGAGTTTTGGACTTCTTTAACTTGAAAATGGGGAAAAGGGAGAACGTGCTGCTCGTGGAAAAAAATGTTTTAAATGAAATAAAACCCATTCATAAAATGTTCACCAAATATATTTAAGAAAGAATTTAAACTATCCGGGCAAAATTGAATTGTAAGAATTGAAGATTTGTAAGAATACACGACGAAATGATGTATTCTTACAATTCAGATAAAATCTGGGAGTTAAAAGCCAGCGGATTAGCGATATTCAACAGCGATATTCACGACACTCAAAACTGAGTTAAAACTAAATATTAAATTTAATTTGCTTCCCTTATAAAATGATTTCCTTGACAGATATTGATATTTTGAGGATAATCCGCCCTCATCTTCAGTGTCTACTAGTCTAGCAGCATTTGCGATACAACTTAAAAATATTACTTTCCATCAAATCAGTCATTAATTTTTGCTTCTTTTTATAAGCCTAAAGTTGAATCACTACATTTTCTTTTCACATGTATCTTTAATGATATGTAGGTATTGAGAAAAATATTTCTCGCTAAGCAATCAGATTTAATCATATGATCATTTTATAAACTAATATACGTGTGCAGGAAAATTAAAACAAACCATTCTAAAAATCTTAAAATTTGTTCTGCTTAAAGATTAATTATTATAATAACTTTCTGAACCACTGAAAATTAATGTTTTTGGTTGCAGATGCCACCCCATTGGTCATATTACGAGAATATTACGTAAAACTTAGATTGAAGCTCCCTGGCCGGGAGTTTTCACCTTCGGAGGGCAAATCGGCGGTGGTAGGGTTCATACACTGAAGAAAAAACACAGATGTAAGGGAATGCACATGATGAAATAGATGTATGGTTTTTTTCTTCGCTGTAATAAATCAAACATATATATATATGTACATATGTGTATATAATATATGAAACTGCTGTTTTTTCTTCGATATTGGCATTAGCGCGATTTTGAGGTGTCCCTATTCGTCCTTACTTCCAATTCTAAATTTCTTGATTTCGCACCAAAATAGCAGAGAGAAATATTTTTCTCTCTATGGCCGAGTGAATTATAAAAAAGGAATTAAAGAAAGAAATATTCTTCTTTCTATTCAAACGATACTCCTAGCAGTTTGTTGCACTTGCGTGGCGAAAAGGGTCGCCGCGTAGCAAGTGCTAGAACGTGCTTTGTATGGAAAAGAATTAAATCAAAAGACTTGTATTCTTTATGAAACAGACTGGTTGGTCGCCGATCGGGCTAGCGTTCCAATACAGACTGTGTTTTATTCTGTATTCTATTCTCCTATATATATGATACATTTTGCTGAATCGATCGGTGTATGGACTCGTTTTTGAATTCAAAAATATAAAAATTAATTAGTTAGTGCGCGTATTGTCCGCTTAGAGTAGATGTCGCGGTTGTCGATAGGTAGGGGCTATTTTGACATTTGTCAGTGTGACAATTAGTAATCGTGCACAACACCCTCTCCCTTTGTGGAAAAAAAATTTTCTGTTCAGTAGTAAATGAAAATTTTTTTTGTTTTGAATCCATACACCTTTACAGTTTTTTAAAATTATCCTGATTTATAAGTTCATGTTGTTGCTTAAATATATATTCTTATAATTTTTTTTGTTTTATTTGATTTTGCTTACTTAGATGTAACTTCGATACATATGTTTTTATTTTTTTTTGTTTGAACATAATTCTAGTCTTGTAATAACTATATGCATTTTGTTTTGCATATTTTGTTTTTTGATTCTTGTTTTACATTAATACTGTACATGTTCAAATGTGTTTATCACTTTTTCAAATTAGTGGTGTATACAAGTTTAATAGGTTATTGTGATATTTTTTACATTTTCCGTTTATTAATATATGAGTATTTACATTATCTCTTTCTATTATTTCATATGGTCCGTGATATGTGTTCTGCAACTTCTTTCTATTAATATTTCTGACTAAAACTAGATCTCCTACTTTGAATGTTGCTGGGTTTGTGTTACTATCTAATCTATTTTTTCTTTCCTTTTTCACTTTTTCAATTATGTTTTGAGTTAAACTAATGCTATTTCTTAGTCTATTTTTTAGTTCATTAACGAAATTGTCTATATTGTTAATCGGTTCATTTTTTTCTATAATGTCGTCGGGCAATTCGGGTAATCTGCCATATACTAATTCGTATGGAGAATATTCTGTATCAATATGTGGACTCGTATTGTACGCGAAAGTGTAATACGGTATCCATTTGTCCCATTCATAATCATTAGCAAAATTAAGCAAATATTCGTTTAATACTCTGTGGTTACGTTCCACTGAGCCGAGTGTTTCATGATGATATGGTGCTGAGAAAATTTGTTGAATTTTTAATAAATTGCAAATGTTTCCCATTAGCTCATTGGCGAATTCAGTTCCATTATCTGATTTTAAAATTTTGAAAATACCGTGCTTTAATATTAGTTGTTCTACTAGTGTTTTGGCGATAGTTTTAGCATCTTTTGTTTCAATTGGGTGTGCAATAACGTATTTTGACAATTCGCATTGCATTGTGAGAATGTATCGATAACCGTTGGATATTCTTAATGGTCCTACTGTGTCTATAGCAATTGTTTCGAATGTGTTCTTTGGTGTGTCTGTTATTGTTTGTTTCTCTTTTATATGTTGTGTTTGTTTATTTTTCGCACAAGTTTCACAGTTTTTAATAAATGTCTTTGTCATCTTATTCATGTCTTTCCATATATATTTTTGCTTTAGTTTTAGTAAAGTTTTTCTGACACCTAAGTGTCCTCCTATCGGTGTTGTATGGTAGTTATTTATTAGTTTAAATTGTATTATTTTATCGGTTATTCGTTTTGGTGGTTTGTATATTATTATTTTTAGGGGTTCTTTATTCTTTGTTAGAATACTCTTCTGTAGTTGATTAAATTTGTTTTTAAATTCTTCCTTATTGATCATGTTATATATTTCATCTTTTTCTTCAATGTATATTTTCGTTATATTTTTTCTAGTTGCTTGTGATGTCAGCTTCTCCAATATCGAAACTAATTCCAATGGATTATCGCTGCATCTAACTAGGATCTGATTATTTTCAAATATAATTTTTCGAATTTTCCCCATTTCGAATTTTAATTTCTTTAAATTTTTTATATCAGCTGGGGAATCGCTGTCCCATATATAGATTTCGTTGTCCATTGGGTTATATTTTGGTTTGACCATTTTTTTTGTTTGCGCTTTACCATTCCGATTTTTTACCATGTTTCTTGTAAGTGGTAATACCTTCTTTTCTTCAGT
Organism: Nemotelus pantherinus; assembly: GCA_963978885.1. NCBI lineage: Eukaryota > Metazoa > Arthropoda > Insecta > Diptera > Stratiomyidae > Nemotelus > Nemotelus pantherinus. Next base: position 61,279,438 of record OZ022265.1, read on the forward strand.
AATGTTTCTCTGCTTTGGTATCATATCTTTTAATGTGTCTGAATTTAATTTGATGCGTGACAATGCATCTGCATTGACGTTCATCTTGCCTTTTCGATATATTATATCGAAATCATAATCGCATAAATCTAGTCTTATGCGTGTCATCTTTGATGATGGGTTTCTGTGAGTAAATAGTGATATAAGTGACCTGTGGTCTGTAACGACTGTAAATTTATTTCCGAATAAATAGGGTCTAAAGAAATTTATCGCCCAATGGATTGCCAATAGTTCCTTTTCGATTATCGGTTTGTTTAATTCATGTTTGATTAGGGTTTTACTTGCGTATGAACTGGGTAAGTCATGTTCTATTTCGCCTTGTGAGAGTACTGCACCTAATGCATAGTCTGATGCATCGGTTGTGACAATAAATGGCTTATTGAAATCTGGATATTGTAATATTGGTGCATTCATCAGTTTATACTTCAGTACTTCGAATGTTGATTGACATTTTTCTGTCCATATGAACTTTGTATTCTTTTTCAGTAAATCGTTTATGCATTTTGTTAGTTTGGTGAAGTCTGGTATAAATCGTCGATAATAATTAGCAAATGCGACGAATCTTCGAACTTCGTCTGCATTTGTAGGTATCGGGTAGTTTTTAATTGTTTTGAATTTTGCAGGGTCTGTTCGGACTCCGTCTTTTGTTATTAAATGTCCCAAGTACACTACTTCACTTCTCAAAAAATTGCATTTCTCCGGGTTCAGTTTTAGGTTGTACTTTTCTAGCCTATCAAATATTTTCATTAAATTGGTATTGTGATGGGCGAGGCTGTAACCAAAGACGATTATGTCATCGACATATAAGAATGCTGCTGAGTCTAATCCACTTAGGGCTACTGTTAGCATGCATTGGAAGCTGTTTGATGAAATTGTTAGACCGAAAGGTAATCGTTTGAATTGATAATGCCCTTTGTTTGTTGAAAACGCTGTTATTGGTCTTGATTCCTCTGTCAGCTCGATTTGGTGAAAGGAACTTGTCATGTCCAGGGTGGAAAAGTATTTTGCTCTTCCTAGTCTGTCTAAAACATCTTCTAGCCTTGTGAGCGGGAACTTGTCATTGACAATTTTTTTGTTGAGTGCTCTAAAATCTACAACTAATCTCCATTTTGTTGGGCCTGACTCACTTTTCTTTGGTGTTAAAAGTGGGGGTGAGTTATATGGACTGGTAGAGTTTTCGATGATGTTATCATCTAGCAATTGATTTACTTGTCGATTGATTTCATCAATATGTGTATGGGGAAGTCTATAGTTCTTGATATACGTTGGTGTATTATCCGTGACTTGTATATCTTGTTTGTAGAAGTTATTTGCAGTAAGAGTATCGTGTTCTAGGTGAAAAATATGTTGATAGTTTTGGATAATTTCTAATATTGATTCTTGGTCTTTTGGGTTCAAGTGTTTTAGTTTAATATATTTTAATAATTCTTAAAATCTTTGCTTTCCTTCGTTGTTGTTATTTACTGAAACACTATTTTTATTTATTTTGTATTTAGTTAATGGTTCTGTTTCTACTTTAAATCTTTGAATTACCATGTCTTCTTCGTTCGTGTTTAGTAGCTTTATATGTTTAATGCCTTCTGCTGGTATTATTGTGCTGCCTATGTAGACTCCTGGTGTTATTTCTTTGTTAGTTACTACACTGTCTTCTTCGATGGTAAAGTCGACTGGGCAAATGTATTCGCACCGTGCGGGTATTGTTAATTTATGTATTTCGCAATTTGTACTGATCGGTATAGTATACTCTTCATTGTCGACATTAATCGTTATCGTATATGTTTCGTAATCAATTTTTGCTAGTTTTTGTACAAGGAAGCCTCTTCCTAGTATTCCGTCTGTAAGGATGGGAAAATCAGGTTCTACTATTTGGAAAGGGTAATGAATGTGTTTTTCACCAATGTTCAAGTCGAAATTAGCGGTGCCTAATGAATATATCTCCTGGTTTGTTATGCCAGAGAATTTGCATCGTTTATCTTCTTCTATTTTTTTATGCTCTGAAATTGCACTTATTTTGCATATTGATATATCAGCTCCTGTGTCTATCAATAGCTTCAAATTTTTCCTTGATTTCTCACAATATAACGTAATGTAATTTTTTAATTGTGTATTTAGTAGTTATATTTTTTCTTCCTGTATCCCGGGGTCAACTTTTATTCTTCGTTGCTGCTGGCCTCCGGGCCTATTGAGTTTCCCTGTACTATATTTATTCTGTTTTGTCTGTTACTTTCATAGTTTCTGTTTGTTCCTCTGTTGTTCCTATTATTTGTGTTATGGTTCTGATATGTATTTCTATTTACTTCATGATATCTGTTGTGATTATTTCTATGGTTTACTTCCTCATATTTGGGGTTGTAACCATTTCTAAAGTTGTTTCTGTAATTGTTGTTTTGGTTTGTTACATTATTTCTTGCGTTGAAGTTACTTCTGTTGTTTCTGTTGTTATTTCTGTTATTATTAATATAATTTTGGTTATAATTATTATTTCTATATGTGTTGTAATTGTTCGGTTTGTTTCTATTATTGTAATTCAACTGTTGACTTATATTATTTCTTCGATTTATGAACATAATGTTTTCTGTAACATTATTATTTGATTTGAATTCAGTTGCTATCTGGATCGCTTCTACGAACGTAGTTGGCTGTGCAGCAAAAATAGTAGGTTTAAGGGTTTCGCTTAACCCATTCTTAAAAATAGTTAGTGCGTATGAGTCATTTGACTTCTGTATTGCACTTTTCTCTGCTTGAGACGGATTCTGACCCAAGCTACTAATTTGAATCTCACTTAATTCGTTAATGAGCGCTGATAATTTTTCACCAAATTTTTCAACTGTTCCGCGTTGAGTTAATTGTGCTAATTGGGTATGAATGTGTTGTGGACTTTTTTTTTGCTTTTATATCTATTTCTGAGGTTTTTTTCTAATTCTTCATAGTTTTTAATGCCTAATGTTATGAGTTGTGTTTTAACTACTGTTCCTAATTTCACATTCTTAGTAAAGTTTAATAAATTGTTTTTCCCGTCTTCGTTAAGACTTTGATTGAGTAAATTTATTATTGTTAAGAATGCTTCCAGTTCTTTTGGAAGCATTCTTAACAATAATAAATTTACTCAATCAAAGTCTTCTTTCCATTAAAAACTGGTATTGCTTTTAAAGCTAGCTCAATATTAAAGTTACTCATTTTGTTTTCTGTTGACTCTTCTAATTTCTCTAATAATAGCTCCTTTGCTTCTTGGTATTTCTGCTGTAATATTTCTAATAACTCCTGACTACTTTCTGTCTTAAGTCATGGCCTTCATATAAAAGGCCTATCGCAAAAGCAATTAACCTACAAGATGGCGGACCTAAGCTACTTTTCCCAACCAGTCCACACAGTGATGTTTTTTTATGGTTATAAATAAATTCACGAGATCCACCTACAGGAGATATGAGGAAACTCATATGTCATGTCAATCAATGTTGTTCTGGGATCTTTCACAAGCAATTTAGATATAAAAAGTCTTTAGCATCAGACCTCAATTCATTGGGGCACTTATCCGAAATATCATTTGTGTAGAAGAATTTGCAGATTATCAAAATTTGATGATTTTTAAAGTGGAATAAATCCTACCAACCACAAACGGCAATTGTTTACAATACACATTGCCGAGAGTAGGTGGCAGATATTCCAAATTGCAAAGTTCTCGCGTATACAGCACAATAAACACATCACTTTCACGACACTTATCCGAAATATCTTTTACGCGACAAAATCTTCGAAACCAGTCTCCGGATAATAGGAAAATAAACTCTATTCCCTGATTCAACCGAGTAGAACCATTCACATTACTAATATTTACTAATTGTCAGAGAAATGTCAAACAATTGTCATTGTGCAATTCCCAATAAATCTTAATAACGAGAGGACTACACCATTTTAAAAAGTAGCTTAATATCTGTCAGATTGCAAGTCACGATAGGCCTTTTATATGAAGGCCATGCTTAAGTGCTTCTTCCTGACTTTTCTCTATAGTTTCTAATTTTTCTTCTATGTATTCTCTCTTATAAGTTCTGTTTGGGGTTTTTTTTAGATTGCCTACTATTTTTGAAAGGATATTAATGTTGTGTTCCATTTATTTTGTGTGATCGTAGACCATATGAAATCTCTTTAACATTTGTAAAATTAAATTTGAATTTTTCGTTTGACTACCAGACAATAGGTGTCGTTTGTGACGCTCAATAGACCAAAGTAGCACTTGTCAAAATTGAGAGAATTTTTATCACATTTTTTTTGCTCTTTTGTTACATTTACTACATTTACTACTCATTGAAAGTTTTTGAATTATAAAGATTTTCTTTTGAGGTATTCATTAAAAATGTTTTATTTGAATTCATGCTTCATTCTTCAATATTTTCGTAAATTTTTTGTTGTAGTGGCCATGGCGGAGGATTTTCCTCATCGGTGGCAATGCGTTTCAGCGCCGCGATTCGTCTTCGTAAGTTTACTTTTCTGCCGCCTCGTATTTTCTTTTTTGTGTTGATTTTTGGTATAGTCGTTTTTGCCGCTTCCGATTTACGAGCTTCTAGGATGGCCGGATGAATTCTCGGTTGTGGTCCGCCATCCTTTGGCAATTCTGTCTTCTTGAATGTCGTTGATGACGTTGCTCCGTAGATTTGTTGTTGTTCGCCTTTGTTCGGTTGTACCTTGTTTGAAGGAGGCAGGATCGCCATGAGGTGTCCTTATTCGTCCTTACTTCCAATTCTAAATTTCTTGATTTCGCACCAAAGTAGCAGAGAGAAATATTTTTCTCTCTATGGCCGAGTGAATTACAAAAAAGTAATTAAAGAAAGAAATATTCTTCTTTCAATTCAAACGATACTCCTAGCAGTTTGTTGCACTTGCGTGGCGAAAAGGGTCGCCGCGTAGCAAGTGCTAGAACGTGCTTTGTATGGAAAAGAATTAAATCAAAAGACTTGTATTCTTTATGAAACA
>OZ022265.1:61291944-61356944 GCA_963978885.1 Nemotelus pantherinus
GGTGTTTGGTACTCGGTAGACACTATTGTAAGGAGGCATTCCTTGATATATTTTGAGCAAAAAATTGTTCTACAGAGTGGACCGGTTTTCAAAATCTACGGAGTTACAGAGTGGCCAATAAAACTGTTTCGGACCTGTACCCTGAATCACTTAAATCATTATATCTTGAAAACTAATAATCATAACGCATAGTTTTATGGAATCAAATTACTTTTAATTTGATGTAACATCCTAAATTGTAACTGTACCTGATTTTGAGATATTTACTTGAAAACACAAAATTTTGGCACTTCTACCCCGGAAGATCTGTGTTCAATGTCGTTTTTCTCAGAAAATCTCATGAAAAGATGCCCTTTTAATTTTATTTTTTCATGGGCCATATTGTTGGCTACAAAAGTTGCATACACACTTATGACTTAGATTTTACCGTTCCGCAAGTAGTAAGTGAAAATACATATCGCTTAAAAAGTAAATTTGCTGTAAAGTGGCCCTCGTTAAAAAGAATAGTTGAATTTGTTATTTGTACTTAAGTTTTTTTTACTGCCCATTAATTACTTTTTAAACTATCAATAAAATAAACTAAATTAAAATTAGTTTCAACATAATTGAAGCACCTACCTGGATGTTAAAGGTAAAATTGGGTACAGTTCTTCGCCTTCATTAATGGAATACATAAAAAAATTAAGACCCTATAAAAACAGAACCACTTTCAAATCATTGTGAGTTTTGGTACATTACTCGAAAATGAAGATATCACTAAAATTTCAAACAGAAATTCAAAATGTCTCACTACACTAATGACGAATATGCAGATATTGTGTTCGCGTATGGAGAGTGCCGGGGAAATTCACAAGCGGCGCAATCTTTGTATCAACAGAGATATCCCCATCGACGGATTCCTGGACGGAGAGTGTTTTAACAACTATACAAAACGATTCGGAAAACTGGCAGCGATAGGACGAGCCGTGTAAACGCAAATCTTGCGCCTGCAATCGCTGTAAGGACCGACGAAGAAATACTGCTTGCAATGAAAACTGACCCATCAATCAGTATTCAACGATTGGCGTTGCAGTTTAACGTGTCTACGTGGAAAGTTTGGAGTATTTTAAAAGCAGTTCATTTACATCCCTACCATCACACACCAGTGAAGGAGCTGCTACCGATCGATTAGCCCAAAAGGATGGAATTCTGCAATTGGCTCCTTGAGAAACAATTAGACAACGAAAATTGTTTGAACACCATTCTCTGGACGGATGAGTCTTTATTTACCATGGACGGTATCACAAACTTCCACAATTTACATACCTGGGCTGAAAGCAATTCACACACAAGAGAGACTTCATCGTTTCAGCAAAGGTTCAGCGTAAACTTATGGGCAGGAGTGATTGGTAACGATTTAATTGGACCTATTATTCTCCCGCCTACTTTAGTACCAATTGCTTACATTTTTTAAGACATGATTTGCAGGACATTTTAGAGGATATTCCGCTGGAACGATTGGCTTCCATGTTATACCAACACAATGGTGCTTCAGCTCACTATGGCCGACCCGTCAGAGATTAGTTGAATTCCAAGTATACCAATCGCTGGATCGGTAGAAATGGACCAATACACTGGCCTGCGAGATCTCCTGATCTAACAATTATGGATTTTTTTGTATGGGGACGGATGAAGGCCTTTGTCTACACAACGGAAGTATCAAAATTGGAAGACCTAAATACCAGGATCGATGCGGCTGCAACAGAACTGAGGCAGCAGCTGAGAAGTATGAATATGAAAAGAACGCTTGCGAAACGAGCTTTAGCGTGTGTTCAAAATAAAGATGGCCGTTTTGAACATTTACTGTAGCTCAAAAAATTTAAAATAAAGCATAAAACCTTTAATAAATTCTTTCAGTCCAAGCAAAGAGTGTAGATCGAAAACGAGGGCCACTTTAAGTCATATTCAGTTTTTAAGCGATATGTATTTTCGCTTATTACTTGCGAAATGGTAAAATCAAAGTCATAAGTATATATGCAACTTTTGTAGCCAACAATATGGCCTATAAAAAAATAAAACTAAAATGGCATTTTTTCATGACATTTTGTGAGAAAAACGACATTGAACACAAAATTTGCATGGTAGAAGTGCCAAAATTTTGTGTTTTGAAGTAAATATCTCAAAATAAGGTACAGTTACGATTAAGGATGTAACATCAAATTAAAGATAATTTGATTCTATAAAAAAACGAGCCAAAGAACTATGCATTATGATTAATAGTTTTCAAAATATAATGATTTAAGTGAGTCAGGGTGCAGGTCTTAAACAGTTTTATTGGCCACCCTATAACTCCGTAGATTTTGAAAACTGGAACACTATCTGGAACAATTTTTTGCTCAAAATATATCAAGGAATGCCTCCTTACAATAGTGGCCACCGAGTACCAAACACCCTGTATATATATATATATATATATATATATATATATATATATATATATATATATATATATATATATATATATATATATATATATATATATATATATATATATATATAGATATATATATATATATATATATATATATATATATATATATATATATATATATATATATATATATATATATATAAATATATATATATATATATATATATATATATATATATGTATATATATATATATATATATATATATATATATATATATATATATATATATATATATATATATATTTATTTGTATATATATATATATATATATATATATATATATATATATATATATATATATATATATATATATATATATATATATATATTTGACGCCACATATATATATATATATATATATATATATATATATATATATATATATATATATATATATATATATACGACGTCATATATATATATATATATATATATATATATATATATATATATATATATATATATATATATATATATATATATGACGATATATATATATATAAATATATATAATATATATATATTTATATATACAGTAAGACCCCGTTTAACGCGGGGCAAAAGTTCCATCAAAATAGAGCGTAATGCGAATCAGCGCTAAACGAGGCTATCTTTACATGTAAATAATGAGGTTAGGGGAAGATGGATAGAAAATTGGTTAGGTATTTAATTTAATAAATGTGTTTTTTTTAATAAAAATAAATTTATTCCTTACGAAAATAAAAACAGTATAAACGAATATATACTTATAAAAACAAATAACATTTTAATTTAGTCAGACCATTCAATCTATTCTGTGTTGCCAATTTTCTGCCTTTTTGTCAAGAAGGCATCTAATGTAATTTGCGTTTTCTTTTTGCGTTCTGTTAGAAGTTGTGGATAAAGCATCTATAGCACCCTGTCTTGCTTTTGAACTCCTGTCAAAATTAGGATCATTTTCAACAAATTTGTCCATTATTTCAGTTATAGTTGTCAAACTCCTTTTTACAAACGCCATCGAAAGCTCTTTTTGCTCTTCTTCGAAATCATTACTATCAATATTTTGGTTTTGAAAATTTTTGAAAATTCTTCTAGCCTTTTCCATTATGATAGATTGGCTTAGTGGCATATTGCGCTCACTTTCGTCGTCAATCCATATAGACAGTCGTTTTTCCATTTCTTCTATAAGGTCCAACCAAAGATGAGTCTGCGACCGTACGTGCGCATATGCGCCGAGGTAAACCACGCAAAGCATATGTTGCACCCAAAAATAACTATCCGAACAGCCAGAAAAGTGGCATGCTCATTAAGCAACCTTTTGCTCAATTTTTGCTATGAGCTGTCCGTACGTAAAGAGGTGATGAGATACGACTTGGCATACGTTCGCTTATGCGCTGTATGGGCATTTATGTTCACTCCTGTTTGCGTATGTCAAAAAGTGCCTTTTCTGCTCTAAAACCGGTCGGTTTTGACAGACGATTACGTTCGCAGACTCATCTTTGGTTAGGACTATAATGTTATTTCTAGAACGGTTAATTCTAGTTGCAGAGCTTGACGTAGTTCCAAGTGCCGATGACAGTATTTTTTCTTTATTCTTAAGAATTGTCCTTATTGTTGAAGTTGCCAAATTCAATGCAGCACTAATTTGAGATTGACGTTCACCGGAATCTAATCTTCTTATCACTTGCATTTTAGTTCCCAGTGATGTCAACAAATGTTTAAAATGATAAAAATGCGTCCGTACAGCACTGCATCAAACAAAAAACACAACTACACTGTTTCGCATATGTTATGTACATATTTGGAAACCTAGCGCTACGCACAATTTCGGGGAATGCCCGGGTTGAAAAAAAAGAGCGCTAAACCGAAACAGCGCTAAACGAAACAGCGTAAAGCGGGGTCGTACTGTATATGTGGATACACAAACACCTACAATTAACATTCTCACATTCACTACTCACCACACTACTGGACATCATACACACTACTTCAAAATTCACAAATCAAGTAGGCTAAGTTTAAAAATGTCAATTAATTAATTTTTGAAATGAGTTGTCAATTGGTTGTTGAAATAATAGGTTGTTACTAATTAAAACAGAAAATAAAGAATTATTGTTATTAGATTCAGATTTGGGAACATAAATTATTTTTTATAAAACAACAGTTGTACTATTTTATGTTCAACAATAATTTAATAAATAAGAATAATAATCAATTCGACTATTTGAAATAGTAGCGACTAAAATTGGTGCCCCGTATGGAACACCGACGCATGTACATCACCATCAACATCAACAGCAGACGCAAGCAAATCCGAAACAGATTCTGTTATCGATTCAACAACACCAGTATAGCGACGAGCAGACAACCCGATAACCAAAAGACGCACAGCACTGCCGCACCAACAATCAACAACAGCAAATCTGAATGGTGAAAAAACCTATCATTTAAAAAAAGAAATCGAAACTGCAGTAGCAACAGCGACAAATTGGACGATTTTTCTTATAATAAAGGTAATTCAATTTTTTTCATTCTCTCGCCGTCACCTTTGCCAAGCGATTTGACACTCCCGCTTGGCTTGAAGTACTTTTCTAATCCATTGGGCGGAGGCTTTTCACAAGATATTCTCAAAGCATCCAGTAATCTTTTGAGTGTTGAATTGCAAACTGCTGCACTACTGTATAGCTATAGATTTTAAAGTGGCTGTCGGCGGATTGCCAAATTTCCAACTAAAGTGTTCCGCAAGCATCGCTTCACCAGCCGGACTGAAGCAATAAATCGATGTACCATTTCGTCGTTTTAAAAATTGGAACCCAGGTCTTCACACAAAATTTAATCGTCGTCAAATTTCAATTATTGAAATAATCTCAATATAGATCGTATGTTGCTGCGTTACTATTTTCTTTTAAATATTTTTACCGAATTTTCTGTGTAATATTATTATAATCATAATTACGAACTACACTATTTGATTGGCATATATTGTTAGAGTTATAATTACACATTTCACTTCTCTATATATTCAATATTTACAAAATTTTCAGCCATCCTATTTCCTTGCCGCATTCCGTTTCGATTCGTCCCGTCGCGTAACTCCGTTAGAATGTCGTTGGACAATGAGGATGCGGTTCCTTCAGACGCGTCATCCGGTCCTGAAATTTTCGCAATATCTGTCAAACCACCCGTTTTTTGGCAAGAAGAGCCAGCTTTGTGGTTCTCCCAGCTGGAGAGCCAGTTCGCAAAAGCTGGTATTAAGAGCTCCGACACCAAATACCACTACGTAATCTCCTCGCTGGGTTCGGCGGAGCTGAAGGTGGTCAGGGACGTGGTTGTGAGCCCCGACCCTGACACGTCTTACGAAATCCTCATGAAGGCGCTTATATCGCGACTTTCAGCCAGCGATTCGTCAAAGCTGAAGCACCTCTTGGGGAATCGTAAACTAGGCGATAGACAACCTTCCAAGCTGCTTCGTCATATGAAGCAGTTGGGAGGTTTTGCGGTTGGGGACGACCTTCTGAGGACCCTCTGGCTGCAGCGGCGTCCGGAGCAGACTCAGGCTATTCTAGCCTGCTCTCCGGAGGCCAGCCTGAGCAAGTTGGCGGAGACGGCGGACAAAATAGCGGAGGTTTTTGTCACGCCACAAGTAAGCTCAGTCGCTGTTTCCCCCCAGCAGTCAGAGGTGGCCGCTTTGACACAGCAGGTTGCTGCCCTCACGAGGCTCGTCCACCAACAACTACGATCACGTTCGAGGTCCCAAGGGAGATCTCGCTCGCAGCCACGTCGCCGAAGCCAATCACGAGGGACTGGTATTTGTTGGTATCACTTCAAATTCGGCTCCAAGGCTCTAAAATGCATCGCTCCATGCGCTTTCAAGGCTGGTTCATCTGAACCAAAAAACTAAGTCGCTGTTCTCTTCAGACGGTAAAAAAACGCAACTTGTCACCTAGCCATCGTCTAATTATTCATGACAACTTGTCTAAACGACAATACTTGATTGACACAGGCGCAGATATTTCAGTGCTTCTAGCACCTGCTACCAGAAAACTTCCACCTTCTGGTATGCGTCTTGCCGCGGCAAACCAGTCGACCATCAACACCTATGGACGAAAGGTGATCAAACTAGACCTGGGACTCCGTCGTGAGTTTTCATGGGATTTTATCATTGCCGATATCTCTAGACCCATTTTAGGCGCAGACTTTCTCTGCCACTATGGGCTAGTCGTCGACTTGGCGAATGCTATTCTTTATTACTTCTCTTTCATCGAAAGGCACGTACACTTCGTACAAAGGTCCAATAATAATGTGTTTTGTTTGAGCAAACCTCTGATCCACGGATACATGCCCTTCTCAACAAATACCATGCCATCACGGCCAACACAGGGTTCTCACAACCCTGTAAACATAAGGTGACACACCACATTTTGACCACAGGGCCTCCATTAGTATAGAGACCACGTCGACTTGCACCAGATAAGCTCCCGGCATCTAAGAAAGAATTCGATTTCCTGCTGCAGCAGGGAATTTGCCACCTCTCAAACAGCAGCTGGTCTTCTCCGCTACACTTCTCCGCTACATTGTGCAATGCGGCACAATCGTTCCAACGCTTCATCCATGAAGTCCTACATGGATTAAAATTCTGTTTTATTTACCTCGACGACATTTTGGTAGCTTCGACTTCCAAAGAAGAGCATCTTGTTCACTTAGAACAAATTTTCAAACGATTAGCCGACCATGGTCTTATAATCAATATGGAGAAATGCCATTTCCTTCAACCTTCAATCAAATTCTTAGGTCATCATGTTTCACCGAATGGTGTTAAGCCCTCCCCAGATCGGGTTGAGGCAATTTCAACAGCAAAACTCCCCAAGACGGTTAAAGACCTAAGAAGATTTTTGGGGATGGTCAACTTCTATCGTCGCTTTCTTCCTCACACAGCTGAGATGCAGCAACCACTCAACGCCTATCTTTGTGGCTCTAAAAAAGATGGTGCTAAGACAATCGACTGATCAATGGAAGCTAGCAAAGCTTTTGACCAAGTTAAGACTGGTTTAACAGAAGCCACTTTATTGTCCTTTCCGGACTCAAACGCCGAGCTTGGTCTATTCGTAGACGCTTCTGATTCCGCCATCGGGGCTGCTCTGCAGATAAAATGTCACGGCTCTTGGCAACCCCTTGGTTTTTACTCGGCCAAATTAAGCGACGCACAAAGAAAGTATAGTGCATACGACCGCGAACTCTTAGCGGCTTATCAGAGCATTCGTTATTTCCGATTCTTTTTGGAGGTCCAAAGGTTTACACTATACACCGATCACAAATCACTGACTTTTGCTTTCAAACAAAAGCCAGAAAAGGCCACACCTCGTCAACTTAGACATCTAAGCTACATAAGTGAGTTCACTTCTGACATTCGGTATGTCTCTGGTTGCAACAACGTTGTTGCTGACGTACTCTCTGGTCTAGAAGAAATCATTCTTCTCAGTTCTCTCGACTTTGCCGCAATCGCCTTGTCCCAAGCATCGGACGCAGAGTTTCAGAAGATTCTAAAGGACTCTAAATTTCTTTTAAAAAAACAACCAATATTTGGCACCAACGTCGACATTTTTTGTGAAGTGTCTGGCCCAACCATACGACCTTATATTCCTCACACGTTCAGGAAACAGGTGTTCAACTCAGAACATCATAGCGCTCACCTTGGTATTCGTGCTACAAGAAAGCACGTTGCAACTAAATTCTTCTGGCCTTCGATGAACAAGGACATTGCCACTTGGGCCCGAGAATGGCTATCTTGTCAAAAATGCAAGATAACCAGACATGTGAGCAAACCTGTATCGACCTTTCCTACGGTCTCCGAACGTTTTAAGGTCATTCACATCGACATAGTTGGTCCCATAGTTGTCTCACCATAATCGACCGTTTTACACGTTGGCCTGAAGCAATTCCTTTAGCCAGCATTACTGCCAATGACTGTGCTACTGCTTTACTAAGTACCTGGATTGCTAGATTTGGAGTTCCCAAATACATTGTCACCGACCAGGGTAGACAATTCGAGTCAGCGCTCCATGCTGAGCTTGGTCGACTCTTGGGCATTGAACGCAATCGTACCACAGCGTACCACCCTCAAGCCAACGGTTTCTTAGAAAGATGTCATCGTACTCTTAAATCGGCTATCATGGCTCACTTCTTGGACTAGAACACTTCCCCTAATTCTTCTTGGATTACGATCTCTAATCCGAGAAGAATTCACAGCATCACCGGCACAACTCCTGTACGGAGAAAACCTGCGTCTTCCTAGTGATTTTCTTCAAGAAAATCCTAGGAAGATTAGCCAATCAGACTTTGCCACCGAACTAACGGCTACAATGGCAAAACTTCGACCGATTGATGCTAAACATCACACAACTCCGAAGATATTCATCTTCAAGCAACTCGACTCTTGCTCACACATCTTCGTTAGAGTCGATTCTGTTCGTCCACCACTCATTCCACCGTACGCCGGTCCTTTCAAAGTCTTATGCTGCCTCTTCACTGTGGGCCATCATGTGGCCCATGTGCGTGGGCTATCATATGGCCCATTGTGTAGACGGGCGATGGCTTGCCGTGGCCGACAGTGGCGAAGCATGGAAATGGCGATGGCCGAGGATGGCTTACGGAGCGGTTTTTCACACACATCAAAGCGGGCCATCATGCGCAACCGAAAAATCATGACTGGGCTATCTAGCGGCCCAGTGTGTGGAGGAAAATTTGTGATGGTGACGATAATTGTGGCGATCATTGCGACCATTGTAGTGGCCGATGATGGCCCACAGTGAAGAGGCAGCATTAGCCAGACATAAAAATTATTTCACACTTGACATAAGAAACAAATCCGTCAATGTTTCCATTAACAGGCTCAAGCCCTGTTACATGTCTTCCTATACGCAACTTGTCGACAAACCTTCCACGAACCAACAAACATCGACTGCACCATTACTGCCTTCAGCTCCCGAAAAGAGACCAGTGAGGAAAGTTACATTCGCTCCGTACGCTGGGCGTACCACAAAGGTGCCACTATCCTACGCCTCGCGATAACGCGTAAAACTCTGGCAGGGGAGTATTGTGGATACACAAACACCTACACTTAACATTCTCACATTCACTACTCACCACACTACTGGACATCATACACACTACATCAAAATTCACAAATCAAGTAGGCTAAGTTTAAAAATGTCAATTAATTAATTTTTGAGATGAGTTGTCAATTGGTTGTAGAAATAATAGGTTGTTACTAATTAAAACAGAAATAAAGAATTATTGTTATTAGATTCAGATTTGGGAACATAAATTATTTTTTATAAAACAACAGTTGTACTATTTTATGTTCAACAATAATTTAACAAATAAGAATAATAATCAATTCAACTATTTGAAATAGTAGCGACTAAATATATAAATATATTTGTATATAAATAAATATATATATATATATATATATATATATATATATATATATATAAATAAATAAAATATATATGTAGTGATTAGATCTACGAACGCCTGAACTGATCAACGGAAAAAGGATTTCAAGCGGATAAGTGTAGTCAGTCGTCGTTTAGACCAGCCTGAGAGCAGAAGCGATCACCCATGAATAATTTTTCGTACTAAGCATTGATCAGTTTACATGTTTCTAATAAACTTGTGTCTATCAACCTTTTCTTTAAATCAATCCTACATTTGGGGGCTCAACCGGGATTGAGACAATGCGTTGATGCAATTGGTGTTAAGAAAAAACTGTGATTTTGTGTTGAAACATTTACGTTGTGCAGGACGAGTGTGAGATATAGACCTGGCGTGACACTTACAAATACTCAGACGGTTTATAAGTGTGCGCTGAAGTTTGTGTGTTGAGCTAATGACGATCGTGAAACATACGAATACTCAGACGGAGTATAAGTGTGCACTGAAAACTGTGTGTGTTGTGTCAGTGTCGATCGTGAGGCATTCAAATGCTCAGACGGGGTATGCGTGTGTGTTAACTTGAGAGCTCTTTAAAATTGTTGTGTACGGACACGTAAATATTGCTGTGTGCGGTAATTGTCAGGGTTTTGTTAGTGTATGGGTCGATCTAAAAAAAATAGAAAAAGCATGTCGGAGCCTAGCGAATTTAAGGCGGCTGAATTAAAAGACATTGCAAATGCTCGCGGGCTGCTTACGTCAGGATCAAAAGCGGAATTTTTGGCTCGAATAATGGAAAGTGATCCATCTGGTGATTGGATGAAGCGGCCAGATAAAGATGAGGAAAGTGTACGACGTGAAAATGAGCTGCGTGAGCGAGAGATCGAGTTTTGTAGGCGCGAAAAAGAACTTGTTGAGCGTGAACTCATGCTCGCTCGTCGAGAGATCGAACTTTTGCGTGGTGCAAACCAGAACCAAAGCCAACACGCGCAGGTTGGAAGCGAAAACCATGGTGCTGCGGCTCTACCAACGCAAGGCCACGTGCGAACGAATATTACGGCCATCGCAGATCTGGTGAGTGAATTCGACGGCACTTCTTGTGATTTTGATACGTGGGAAAAGCAGCTGAAATTGGTGAAAGCTGTATATCGAGTCGAGGATGATTCAGCAAAAATTTTGATAGGGATGAAACTAAAAAAGAAATCACTTGAATGGTTTCACTCGCGGCCCGAATACATCGGCATACGAAGAAAGTTTGAAGGGCGTATGTGAAAAAGAGGAGAAACTTTCCATGAATATACGCATGACAAACTGATTTTAGGAATCCGAGTGCCAATCGATGCAGACGAAATAATTGATTACATCATAGATGGAATACCTGATAATACGTTGCGCGACCAAGCCCGTATTCAACGGTTTACTACGACAGATGCTCTTCTGGAGGCATTCGAAAAAATAACTCTGCAAGATCAATGTGTCATGAGTTCACACAGGCAGGAAAAACGTGACGGGGCATTATCGAGAGTAGAACAGGACGGAATACTTGGCATTAGTGGAAAGAGTCAGAGGTACGGTGCAAGTGGCAGTGGACCGAGAAAAGCAAGAAACACAAGGCGTTGCTATAACTGCGGCATGCCTGATCACGTCAGCACAGCGTGCCCGACGAAAAATCTTGGTGCTAAGTGTTTCAAATGCGGCAAGTATGGACATATGGCGTCAAGATGCACGGGAAATGATGACGAATCGAAAAATACTCGCACTGTGGCTTGCAGTATAAGTAAAAAATTCGTAAAAAATGTCATGATAGACGGTAAGCATTTAGAAGCACTTATAGATACCGGTAGCCATATTACTTTGATGCGGGAAGATGAATATGCGAAAATGAAAGTATTCCAGCTCGAGCCGACAGCAATTCAAATTTCTGGAATAGGATCTAGGAATATTCCGACATTGGGAGAATTTTGCGCGAAACTCACAGTAGATGGGCATTCTTATCCGCTTCTCGTGCGAGTAATTGCCAACGAGATGTCAGGACAGAAGCTATTGATTGGATCTGATTTTTTAGACACAGTAGAGCTGCATGCGTTCCGAGGAAAAATCACGATCAAGCCGGTTTCTGAAGTTATTGATGACGACAGTACACCGGAAATATTTCAAATTGATTTACAAGATGAAGAAAAGACAAATCGAGTTGATGCGAACGGTTTGCAATGTAGAAAGTTAGGCGAAAATTATAAGCCGAATAAGGTAATCGAGACCGACGTTAAGATGAAACTCGTACTTAAAGATGATGAACCGGTTTATTAGAAGGCGGGACGCCTATCGACATCAGAGAAGGATATTGTAAACGCACAAATCGATGAATGGAAGAAACAGGGTATAGTTCGGCCTTCTTGCTCTGATTACGCGAGCCCAGTAGTGCTTGTCAAGAAAAAGATGGTTCGCACAGATTGTGTATCGACTATCGACTCCTGAATAAGAAAGTGGTAAAAGATCGTTACCCATTACCGTTGATAGAAGATACTTTAGACCGGTTGCAAGGAGCTAAGATTTTTACCACACTTGATTTGAAAAACGGTTTCTTCCACGCGAAAGTAGATGCTTCGAGTATAAAATACACTTCGTTTATCGTGCCCGATGGCCAATACGAATTTTTGCGAGTACCTTTTGGTCTATGCAATTCGCCGTCCGTTTTTCAAAGATTTGTAAATGCGACATTTAGAGACTTGATCCGAGACGGAACAGTATTAATATACATGGACGACTTAATCATTCCTTCGAACGATGAAAAAAGTGGGATCAAAAGACTAGAAAAAGTGCTTGTAACAGCTAGCGGAGCTGGTTTGACGATGAATTGGGAAAAGTGCTGTTTTTTTTACAAAGAAAGGTTGAATTCTTGGGACACACGATAGAAAATGGCTGCGTACGACCTTCTGAACGGAAAACTGAAGCAGTGAGACGCTTTCCACAGCCCACGAACGTTCGACAGATGCATTCCTGCTGCATTCCTGGGGTTAACTGGATATTTTCGAAAATTCGTAGCATGATACTCAACCATTGCCCGACCTTTGACTAACTTGTTGAAAATGGACGTTGAATTTAATTTTGGTGCAATTGAAAAAGATGCATTCACGCGACTGAAGATTTTGCTGAGTGAAAGGCCCGTATTGAGTATTTATCGAGTAGGGGCTCATACAGAGTTGCATAGTGATGCGTCAATGCAAGGTTATGGAGCAATTCTTTTGCAGCGGGACAGCGAAGATCAGCTGCTGGACCCAATCTACTATGCAAGCGGCAAAACAACGTCAGCGGAATCAAAGTACTCGAGCTACCAGTTAGAAGTCCTTGCAGTTGTTAAAGCGCTCAAGCGATTCCGTGTATATTTGTTGGGCATATCTTTCAAGATAGTAACCGACTGCCGCGCATTCATGTTGACTATGAACAAGAAAGATCTTTGCGTACGAGTGGCTCGATGGGCCCTTTTACTGGAGGAATTCCAGTATACAATTGAGCATCGACCGGGCAAAAGTATGCAACACGTCGACGCTCTGAGCAGAAATCCACTTCCGACGTGCCTGATTGTGGATGAGTGTGAAGAAGGACTGACAACGCGATTGAGGCGGGCGCAATTAAATGATGAAGATTTGAAAAGGAAGTTAGACGAAGCAAAGCGGGGAACCCTCGATGGCTACGTGGTTCAAGGAGGACTCCTATACAAAGACGTTGGGGACGAGATACGACTAATTGTTCCTAAGGCAATGCACATGCAAGTAATTTGGACAGCCCATGAACGAGGACATTTTGGGATTGGCAAAACCGTTTCTCTTGTGCAAAACGATTACTGGATACCGCACTTGCGACCGAAAGTTGAGAAAGTCATCCGAAACTGTATTGCTTGTATTTTGGCAGAGCCACTACAAGGTAAACAAGAATGCTTCCTCAATCCAATTGAAAAAGGGGGCGTGCCATTAGATACGTTTCACGTTGATCATCTAGGACCATTACCTTCCACGAAGAAAAGCTATGCTCATATCTTTGTTGTGGTTGATGCTTTTTCTAAATTTGTTTGGCTGTATGTGACGAAATCAACCACTGCCGCCGAAGTTGTAGACCGCCTGCGAAAACAATCAATTGTTTTTGGAAATCCGAGTAGAATTATTTCTGATAGAGGATCTGCCTTTGTTTCAAGAGAATTCGGAGATTATTGTCGAGCAGAAGGGATCAAGCACATCCTAACTACAACGGGAATTCCAAGGAGTAACGGACAAGTCGAACGAATTAATCGTACGATGATACCATTGCTCACAAAATTATCGGCACCAAAACCAAACGAGTGGCACAAGTATGTCGACACCGTGCAACAGTGTTTAAATACAACGCCTCAGCGAAGCATTGGAATGATGCCTTTCCGATTGTTGTTTGGTGTACATCCACAAATTCGCGATGATCCTGATATTAAGGAGCTCCTGCAAGATGAACTTGTCATCCGTTTCGATCGTGATCGAAATGAGCTACGGGATCAAGCCAAGGACAGCATCGAGCGCGTACAGCGCCAGAATAAAAAAAAATACGACCTAAAGAAAAAGAAAGCTTTCATTTATCGAGAAGGCGACATCGTCGCGATAAAACGAACTCAGCAAGGTCCAGGACTGAAGTTCGCTCACAAATATCTCGGACCTTACGAAATTCTAAAAATTTTGCGTAACGATCGTTACGTAGTTCGAAAGATTGGTGAGAGCGAAGGACCGCGCCAAACCTCAACAGCTGCAGACTTAATGAAACCGTGGGTAGAAAACGATGACGAAAATTCATCTGATAGTGACGGAGACGATGATATCAACGAATATTCGAGGCGAATATCCGATCAGGATGGCCGACTGTAGTGGTTAGATCTACGAGCGCCTGGACTGATCAACGGAAAAAGGATTTCAAGCGGATCAGTGTAGTCAGTCGTCGTTTTGACCAGCCTGAGAGCAGAAGCGATCACCCATGAATAATTTTTGGTAATAAGCATTGATCAATTTACATATTTCTAATAAACTTGTGTCTGTCAACCTTTTCTTTAAATCAATCCTACATACATAATATATATATATATATATATATATATATATATATATATATATATATATATATATATATATATATATGTATATATATATATATATATATATATATATATAATATATGTATATATATATATTTATATATATATATATATATATATATATATATATATATATATATATATATAAATATATATATATATATATATATATATATATATATATATATATAAATATATATATATATATATATATATATATATATATATATATATAAATATATATATATATATATATATATATATATATATATATATATATATATATATATATATATATATATATATATATCACAGAAAATTTCACCATGCGATTGAACTGAAATTTGGAATACATTGGTGTACATGCAGAATAGTGCCAGGTTGCACAAAAAGCTAAAAATCTTATCTTAGCCCTTTAGCGCCGGCGGCCATTTTAGTGATATTTGAAATATACCTATTTTTCTGTCAACAAATAACTTTCTCAAAAAAATTTTTTTGAATTTTGAGTTTTGAACGTATTTTAAATGTGAATATGATAATATTTTTGAAATGTTTAACCTTATGTGTGCGCTAGGCGCCTAAATTGAGATTGGGGAAATTTGAAAATTTTTGAATGGCGATAACTTTTGACCAGATTATCAGATCATTATGAAACTTACAGAACGTATTGCTGTTATTAATTTGTAACCCTGCAGTGGCGGCAGGCATTGAAAATGAAAACTTTCAAACCATCTATTTTCCACAAAAATTTGCGTGTTTTACAGTCAAAACCAACTCATATTGAAATCTTATGTTTTGTCTATATAACCAAAGGAAATCTTTAGAAATTTCACATCGGACAAGAACGGTAACACTCCTGCAATTTAACTATATTTTAAGCATCATAAACTTCTGCTTACCAGAGCTCACGACCCAATAATCAGTATCAAATGAAATTCACAGAATGTATTGGTATTGAGTAGGATTAGGTCTGATAGAAGCAATTTGGAACTGCCATCTTGAAAAATCATAAGGAAAAAAACTGCTTTTTGCCCTATGAATTCTGATTCAGCTACCAGATTTTCATGAAATTGACACAGTAGCTGAACTTTACTCTAAGCCGTCTTTGGTAGAAATATGGTTGAATAATTCAGTTGGTGCTGCCAGCTCTGGTACTTTTGGTGTCTTGGGTTTTGAAAATTCGCTCAGGAAAATAAAGCTTTTTGCCGTATAACTTTCAGTGCAGTCATGAAATCAAAACGAACTTTATAAGATAAATGGAACTTATTATAGGCATTATTCAGAAGGAATCTGGTAAAAGAACTATTACAGGGTTGCCAGCTATTGTTGGTTTATATGCAATATCTTTAATAAGCGATTATATCGTAAAATTTTCAAACGGTGATGATCTTGCAGTGACAATAAACAACAAATATTAAGTTTTCGAAAATTTGAAAACTTTTGCGACTGGTAATCCTAAATTTCTTTGTACCCCTATAACTTCCAATGGAGTGATCGGATCAAAACGAAATTCGCAGAGTAGGTTGATTTCATAGTGAGGCAGATGTGATATATTTTTGGTTTTGATGCTAGCAAAGGGTTGCCAGCGCGAGGCGTTTTTTTACTTTTTTCGTTTCAATAAAGGATTATATTAAGTATTCATATCGCGAACATTTACAATGAAAATAAGTTACCAATGTTTACATTTTCTAAGTTCTAGAATTTTTTTGATTCCAAACACCTTTTTTTTGACCCACAGTATCTTTTTATCTACGCAACTTTCGACGAAATCATCGAAACCGATAGAGTTATTTGATTTGGACGTGAGGCAATTGTGGGAGACTTTTAGTTGCAGTGCTAGTGAAGTGTTGCAAGCACTAAGCATTTTGTTTGCTTCTGTTATGCTATGCTGCTTTCAAAGTTTTGTAGTGTTTGGCTTTCCGAAATCTTGAAATTCTTTCCACCCTATGAGTTTTAATGCATTGTTAAGATCAAAGTGATTTTGCACCCGAAATAGGTTGGAGCACGTGTGGTAGAATATGCGCTCAAAACCTGCACGCTTCTTCTACTGTTCATCGAACATTAGTATTTCTAGCGGTTCAGGTGCGCTAGAGTTTTTTGTATTACAAGTTGCTTCAATAAAGGTAAACGACCTGAGTGCAATCCATAATTATTATGGATTATAAACAGAAAGATGTAAATAATAAATATAATTAATTAAACAGAAAGAAATCCAAGAATCCTGCGAGAATCACTTTGATTCGCTTCAATAAAGCAAATGCCTTGCTGCCAGGTGAAATACATTCAAGTAGATAGAGAATGCCAGTTCTGGACATAGACAAGGAGCAATAGACAAGGAGCACAATGACGTCACTGATAAGGGGGTATTCCCCCACTGATAAGGAGGTGTTCCCTATGGTCACTGATAAGGGGGTATTCCCCAAGGTCGTTGATGTGGATGATGACGCAAACGCGTGGGAATTACGATGATGTCATGTGGTTGTAACCTTGACCGTCTTATTAATATTGAATTTCGAAGCACCAGTGTGAAATAATAAGAATTTAAATAGCGTGTGAAATAATTAGAATTTTATTGATAACAGCAACTGAATTTCACAGATGTTATTTCGTTGACGTTTTTTATAATCATGTGACCTTAGCCGTCTTATTAAAATTGGGGTGAATGGCTAAATTTCGCAGCGCTAGCGTTTGAAATAATTAGAATTTGATAACAGCATATGAATTTCACATGAGAAATGTTATTGTTTTTTTATAGTCATGTGCTTGTGTCTTTATTAAAATTTAATTATAGCCTATGGGGGGTGAATGACTTTGATTTCGCAACAAGAGAAATGCTAGCGTTTTTATAGCAAAGATTGGGTTATGTGAACTTGACCGTCATAGCGCCGGCGATTGTCGTGCTTGAAATAATTAGAATTTTATTGAGCGTTTGAAATAATTAGAATGACAGCAAAGGAATGAGAAATGTTATTGTTTTTTATAGTCATATGTTTGTGTCTTTGACCATTTTATTAAAATTGGGGTGAATGGCTTTGATTTATGAAATATGACAACAAACGAATTTCACTTGAGAAATGTTATTGTTTTTTATAGTCATATGTTTGTGTCTTTGACCGTTTTATTAAAATTAGGGTGAATGGCTTTGATTTCGCAACATGAGAAATGCTAGCGTTTTTAGCATGCGCGTGATAAGAGAATAGGATATCCGGTGAATGAAAATATTTCAACAATGGCACAGCGTGTAAAAAAAAGCAGTGACTATGAAAAAACTTGAGTTTCATTGATAGCAGCAAACGAATATCGCAACATGAGAAATGCGTTTTTTAGCATGTGCATGATAAGAGAATAGGATTTCCGGTCAATGAGAACTATACGACAATATGATACAGCGTGTAAAAAAAGTGTATTTACGTGATAAGAGATTGTTTTAAAAGGAGGCTGTTTGCAAGCATCTACATCAGAAACGTTTAGTGCGAGTGACTGCAAAGTGCTAGTAAAAAATATATTCAAGAGTGTTAAAGTGCTAAATTAATCAGCTGGTGAGTACCAATTTTCTATATATATAGAGTTAGTGAAAATAGAAGTGTAAAAAAAAAATAATGTTGTTGAAATCGGTTCAAATTGGGCCTCTATAGGCCTCTATAAAGCCATGTGTATATGGTTGTTTATGTGTGTGTGTGTGTGTGTCTCTGTATGAAAATAATTTGAGCCAGTGAAGCAGATTGGAAATAAAAGAGTAGTTTTCTTCCGCTTCCAGGTTTAAAACGCTCATTTAGCTCGGTAGGCAATAATCGGGACGCTACTATAAAAAAAGCCAAAATAGAAGCAATACAAGCATTCAACGATATCGCAAGATATTTTAAGCCTTTTATTAGCGTAAAAGACTTGGTTATTAACCAGCCGTACAACGTGTTAAGCCAAGGCCCGAGAGGGGCTGTAGTGCTACGACGACGTACAAAGAAAACAAAATTTGGCGAAAAAATTTGTCTTGAATTGGAAGAGAACGTACTGTTCTTGCCTGACCGATACAACAAGCTAATTGGGGAAACGTTGGACATTATAAGCAAAAGTTCGTTGTCGATTACATCAAAAGGTCTAGTAAAGGACGGTGGAGGCATATACGACTAACATCTTATAGATATTGGAAAATCTGTTGCGAAGAACCCAGTCGATGAAATAGAGAAGCCGGTATTATATGCGAACGAAGAAGCCACTATTGACGACACAATTTACTCGCAGTGGAAAACATTGGTAGCGCTGGGAGATTCAACATCATTGCGACACATATTTTAGTTATTATTATATATACTCTTAATATTTGATTAAGTATATAATACATTTTTTAAGTATAATCTATAATGTTTGCCTGCCCCAGCTGCGCTAAAAGTTTTAGCCGATCGAATAATCTAAAGCGTCACATTAAAAATGTCCATGAAAAAAACGAATGCCTAAGCCTATGTAGTGTATGTAATGCTGGTTTTGATAATTCAGGCAATTTAAAAAGGCATATTAAGTTAAAACATAATAGAGATAGCTCATCATATGCACAGGCCCCCCTAGTTAAAGAGCCAGATCGCGAGAGCTCGAATCTTGAGTTGAATGAGTCTATGTCCGAAAATAATCAAGTGGTGGAAGTTCAGAGTAGAGGTATCAAAAGAAAGCATGATAATGCTGATAGTATGCATTGTCATATTTGTGAAAAAGACATTATAAAATCATATTTTAAAAATCATCTGAGGAGTAATTTACATAAAACAAATGTCGGTAAAATCAATAATGTTCAAGACGAGAAGGTGAAAAAAATTTCGCAAGCATTTGCAAGTCGAATAGCTTCATACCAGATTAATAATGCAAATGAGAAATCAAGCATTGAGGAGTTTTTGAGAGGAGAGAATAATTGTTTCAAAGAACTATTGCAAAATCAATTTCATGAGCTTACTACGGTGAAAGTCAATGTGGAACTGTTTGCAATTTACATTAAATTCGATGTGAACAAAGAAAATAGCTCGAGTGATTTGAAATCGTTTAATACCAAAAATGTTGTAGTTACTATCGGATGCGACCTTGAAGAAGTGTATCAGAATTTTTCGGCTATTATTTTAAAGAAAAGTGAAGAGTTTCAAGAGCGGGATAGTGGATGGGCATTCCAGCAGGTTCTCTACTTACAAGTCAACATTAATAAATATGAGCCATTTCACGGGGGATCTTTTCTACCATTACCAAAAGAAGTTGCCTTGAAAAAAGCATGTGTTAATATTAAAAACTCTGATGATGCATGCTTTGCCTGGGCTATAGTTTCAGCTTTATATCCTGTTGAACTACACTGTGACCATGTCAACTCATATCCATATTATTCAAGTGTTTTAAACTTGGAGGGTGCTAGTATGCCGATTTGTTTGAACGATATCCCTATTGTTGAGCAAAATAATGGGATAAGCGTCAACGTTTATGGGTGGAAGGACGGTTCGATTATTGGTCCATTTTATTATTCTAAAAATAGGCAAGAGCAACACATAAATTTACTCTATATTGAGAACGATAGTGGTACTAATGGTCATTACTGCTGGATAAAAAATCTGAGTCGATTGGTGAACAATGGGCTGTCCAGCAATGGTCATCAGACATATTTATGTGATGGTTGCCTCATAAAATTCACAACAATTGAGCGATATAATAAACATATTGAGCATGATTGCAATAAAATCCGCACAATTCTACCAACAGACGATGATAAAATTTTGAAATTCGAAAATTTCGGGAAGCAGCTCAAAGTCCCCTTCATAGTCTATGCAGATTTCGAAGCTATATTGCAACCTATTCATTCATGTTCACCTTCCCCTAAAAGTTCATTTACAGAGAGCACTCATCGGCATTTACCATTCAGTTTTGCATATTATATCAAATGTAGTTATGACTCATCTCTTAACAAACTAGAAATATTTCGGGGTGAAGGATGTGTTGATGTTTTCTTGACTAGGCTGCAGCGTGATGTTGAGAAGATAATCAAAATCTTAAAAAACAATAAGCCGATGCAAATAACAGCTGCAGAGGAAACACAGTTTCTAGCCTCTATATCTTGTCATATATGTGGACAAAAATTTGGACCGGAAATTCAGAAAGTGCGAGACCATTGTCATTTAACTGGAGCATTTCGAGGTGCAGCATGTAATAATTGCAATCTTCTTTATAGAGTGCCCAAGTTCATTCCAATTGTTTTCCATAACTTGAGTGGCTACGATGCCCATTTCATATTTCCAAACTTTGGAGGGGATTCTAATAATATCAGTGTCATTCCCAAAAATAAGGAGAAATACATTTCCTTCACGAAATACATGAGGATCGATGAACAAAACATTGCGCTAAGGTTTATCGACTCATACCGATTCATGAGCTGTAGTTTAGACCAACTTGCCCAAAACCTCAGCAAAGACAAATTTTTCGAAACCCGTCGATATCATCACGACGATGAGCTGCTTGAACTTGTCGTTAAGAAAGGTGTTTTTCCTTATGAGTACATTGATTGTTTCGATAAACTCAATGAGTCATCCTTACCAGCTAAATCATCATTTTATAGCACATTGCAAAATAGCAACATCACCGACGCAGAGTATGACCACGCTCAAAATGTTTGGAGAAAATTCAACTGCCAAACTCTAGGCCAATACTCGGATATATACCTGATCACAGATGTGCTGCTACTGACAGATATATTTGAGGAGTTCAGAAATGTATGCTTGCAGACCTATAAACTTGATCCGGCTCATTATTTCACAGCGCCCTCACTTAGTTGGGATAGTATGCTGAAAAGCACTAAAGTCGAGCTGGAACTGTTGACTGATATTGACATGTACCAGTTTGTAAAGCGTGGGATAAGGGGCGGGCTATGCCAATGCAGTAAGAGACATGCAAGGGCAAATAACAAATACATCTCTGAATATGACTCAAATCTTGCTAGTAACTACATTTTGTATGTGGATGCGAATAATCTTTACGGGTGGGCAATGAGTCAGTACTTACCCATAAGCGACTTCCGCTGGCTAAATAGCCATGAAATTGAGCGCTTGGATGTAATGAATATTGAAGACGATGCATCTAAGGGTGTCATTTTGTCTGTTGACTTACATTATCCAGTAGAACTCCATTCGGCTCATAATGATCTCCCATTTTGCCCAGAAAATCAAGTTCCCCCTCTTGAAACTTCAAAATACAAAAAATTGTTGGCAACTGAATCTGATAAACAGAATTATATTATTCATTATAGAAATTTAAAACAGTGTTTACGGTTCGGGCTCAAATTAGTAAAGATAAACCAGGCATTAGAATTTACTCAGTCACCCTGGCTAAAAACTTATATAGACTTAAATACCGAAATGCGTACAAAAGCCGCAACTGATTTCGAGAAAGACTTTTATAAATTAATGAACAACAGTGTTTTTGGTAAAACGATGGAAAATGTGGACAAGCATGTTGATGTAAAAGTTTCAACCCATTGGGAAAACATCGGCAAGAAAAAAGGAGCAAATTATTATATTAGTAGACCCAACTTTCACAGTAGTAAAGAAATCAATGAGGATTTGGTTTTGATTCAAATGAATCGGGTGAATGTCGAATACAAAAAGCCTATATATACCGGGTTCGCAATTCTTGATTTATCGAAAACACTCATGTATGATTTTCATTATAATTTTATTCAAAATAAATATAAAGATCGGGCGCAACTTCTCTATATGGACACAGACTCATTCATCTATGACATTGAAACATCCGATATTTATGAAGACATTAAAAATAACATTAGCTTATTTGATACAAGCAATTATGACATAGATAACCCATATCATATTCCACATGCAAACAAAAAAGTGCTGGGGAAATTTAAGGATGAAAGCCCTCTAGCCCCCATTACAGAATTCATTGGCACTAAAGCCAAATCTTATTGTATAGTTACCAATGAATCATGCATTAAAAAAATAAAAGGAATAAAAAAATCTGTAGTAAATAGAGAAATAGAACCATCAGACTTTCTTAAATGTGCTCAAAATAATAAAATTAAAATGTTTAGCAAAATGTATGTGTTCAGATGTGATAAGCATCTTATTTATACTAGATTAGTTAATAAAGTAAGCCTATCGGGTGATGATGATAAAAGATTCATTATACCTAATTCTTGTAGTACATTAGCATGGGGCAATAGTTTAATAAATAAATATACGTAGCATTATAAGAAAAAATAATGTTTATTATAGATAAGTTCAACAAAATTGTTCCAATAAATCATTCTTATTTATCCATGAATTGTGTTCTTTTGTAAATCCTAGCCATTTAACGCAGACTTTGGATCCTTTCGCCTTCAAAACTTTTTCCACTAGGAAATCATTTGGGTATTTTGTTTTGCTCAGCTCCAGTTCATAAAAACAGCCTCGAACCGGGTTTCCTTGGTAGTCGTCAAGTAAGTTTGCAGCTAGGTTCGTGAGCTGAACTCGACGAATTTTAAATATTTCAGTTGTCCAGTTTGGTGTGTAGCCCTTCTCGAACAGATGCTTGTATTTACTGATGCGAACATGCTCGCCAACCTTATATTTCGGCCATCCATAAGTTTTAGTATGATTGAAAGCTGAGGATAGTAAGTTGGATTTATTTGATTTGTTAACGCCAATAGGCCGCATCTTTATCGTACGATGAATAGTTTTATTGTACTGATTTGTTTAAGCCTTTATGTTTTCAGCCCATTGATATGTACCATTTACACTGAATTGTCGCCAAACCAGATTTTTCAGAGTTCTATTGAAGCGTTCCACAATCGATGCTTTTATTATGCTAAATGTTGAGTAGTGATTAATATTATATTTTTCCATCAGATGCTGAAAGATTCTTTTCCATCATCTGTTTGAAGGTTCTTCGGCACTCTACCACCGCTACTATTGAAAATAGACTGCATGAGCTCAGACTACCGTTCTTCCCGATTCTCATGATTTGATAGTATAGTGAATATTATTAGGGCTATTAACCTCTAACAATGCACATATTGGTGTAATTAAATTCTAAGCTAATTAAGAATATACATTTTTTTATATCATTCATTATTTCCATCATAGGTTAGACTGACTGCTGACTCATCGTAACTTTACTAGGCCAGATCTTGATTTTAATGAATTCAAAGTTAGAATATATACGGTATACAAATAATATTCACTATACTATCAAGCCATGAGAATCGGGAAGAACAGCAGTCTGAACAGGTTAATAGCCATATTGAATTGATAAACATCGCTGTTTGGACAGACGCGCATGAAGGTCTTACAATATAATTGTTAGTGTTTGTTTGTTATCAACAGCATATGATATATTAATAAAATTGTATATAGTATTATCATAAGCTTATGAACATATGAAAAGGGATGATTAATAACCCTATTGAATTTTCATAAAGATCTCTGTTTGAGCAGATGGGTACGAAAAGTAAACCTTGGGAAAGCATATCTCTTGGCACACGCGTGGGAATAACTACGGCATTAGATGCTTGTGTCTTTGATCTTGGTAACAATTCTGTATTATCTGCATGCTGTAGAGTTATTATTGCTATCAGCATTATGCTTTTTAATAGAATTGTAGTGAAATTTCAGCTTCCGATTAGACCTTTAGCCATAACCGTGATTAATCTGATTGTTGTAGAACATAATTTTATTAGTTTGCAGCAATGAACGGTTTATTAATAGAATTATACATAGTGTTATCATACGCTTACGAGCATATTAAGGACATTTTTGAGACCGGCACTTAAGAGGAGCACGATGACGTCACAAAGAGGGGCAAGCCGACACTTAAGAGGAGCACGATGCCGTCACAAGTGATCAAGAAGATGAACGTTGGAATGATAGATATGTGTCGGTTCAAACGCAAAAGAGGAGGAACAATAAGGATACGGTGTCTGCGATTATTGGTTCGCGCATGACGTCCGCGCATGACGTAAACGATCATCCTTGAACTGATAAACAGCTCAACAGTCCTGTTGAGCTAATAAACAGCCCTGTTTAGCTTTTAAACAGCACTGTTGAGCTAATAAACAGCCCTGTTTAGCTTTTAAACAGCCCTGTTAAGCTAATAAACAGCCCTGTTTAGCTTTTAAACAGCCCTGTTGAGCTAATAAATAGCTCTGTTTAGCTTTTAAACAGCCCTGTTAAGCTAATAAACAGCCCTGTTATGCTTTTAAACAGCCCTGTTGAGCTAATAAATAGCTCTGTTTAGCTTTTCAGCCCTGTTGAGCTGTTTATCAGTTCAAGGATGATCGTTTACGTCATGCGCGGACGTCATGCGCGAACCAATAATCGCAGACACCGTATCCTTATTGTTCCTCCTCTTTTGCGTTTGAACCGACACATATCTATCATTCCAACGTTCATCTTTTTGATCACTTGTGACGGCATCGTGCTCCTCTTAAGTGTCGGCTTGCCCCTCTTTGTGACGTCATCGTGCTCCTCTTAAGTGCCGGTCTCAAAAATGTCCTTAATATGCTCGTAAGCGTATGATAACACTATGTATAATTCTATTAATAAACCGTTCATTGCTGCAAACTAATAAAATTATGTTCTACAACAATCAGATTAATCACGGTTATGGCTAAAGGTCTAATCGGAAGCTGAAATTTCACTACAATTCTATTAAAAAGCATAATGCTGATAGCAATAATAACTCTACAGCATGCAGATAATACAGAATTGTTACCAAGATCAAAGACACAAGCATCTAATGCCGTAGTTATTCCCACGCGTGTGCCAAGAGATATGCTTTCCCAAGGTTTACTTTTCGTACCCATCTGCTCAAACAGAGATCTTTATGAAAATTCAATAGGGTTATTAATCATCCCTTTTCATATGTTCATAAGCTTATGATAATACTATATACAATTTTATTAATATATCATATGCTGTTGATAACAAACAAACACTAACAATTATATTGTAAGACCTTCATGCGCGTCTGTCCAAACAGCGATGTTTATCAATTCAATATGGCTATTAACCTGTTCAGACTGCTGTTCTTCCCGATTCTCATGGCTTGATAGTATAGTGAATATTATTTGTATACCGTATATATTCTAACTTTGAATTCATTAAAATCAAGATCTGGCCTAGTAAAGTTACGATGAGTCAGCAGTCAGTCTAACCTATGATGGAAATAATGAATGATATAAAAAAATGTATATTCTTAATTAGCTTAGAATTTAATTACACCAATATGTGCATTGTTAGAGGTTAATAGCCCTAATAATATTCACTATACTATCAAATCATGAGAATCGGGAAGAACGGTAGTCTGAGCTCATGCAGTCTATTTTCAATAGTAGCGGTGGTAGAGTGCCGAAGAACCTTCAAACAGATGATGGAAAAGAATCTTTCAGCATCTGATGGAAAAATATAATATTAATCACTACTCAACATTTAGCATAATAAAAGCATCGATTGTGGAACGCTTCAATAGAACTCTGAAAAATCTGGTTTGGCGACAATTCAGTGTAAATGGTACATATCAATGGGCTGAAAACATAAAGGCTTAAACAAATCAGTACAATAAAACTATTCATCGTACGATAAAGATGCGGCCTATTGGCGTTAACAAATCAAATAAATCCAACTTACTATCCTCAGCTTTCAATCATACTAAAACTTATGGATGGCCGAAATATAAGGTTGGCGAGCATGTTCGCATCAGTAAATACAAGCATCTGTTCGAGAAGGGCTACACACCAAACTGGACAACTGAAATATTTAAAATTCGTCGAGTTCAGCTCACGAACCTAGCTGCAAACTTACTTGACGACTACCAAGGAAACCCGGTTCGAGGCTGTTTTTATGAACTGGAGCTGAGCAAAACAAAATACCCAAATGATTTCCTAGTGGAAAAAGTTTTGAAGGCGAAAGGATCCAAAGTCTGCGTTAAATGGCTAGGATTTACAAAAGAACACAATTCATGGATAAATAAGAATGATTTATTGGAACAATTTTGTTGAACTTATCTATAATAAACATTATTTTTTCTTATAATGCTACGTATATTTATTTATTAAACTATTGCCCCATGCTAATGTACTACAAGAATTAGGTATAATGAATCTTTTATCATCATCACCCGATAGGCTTACTTTATTAACTAATCTAGTATAAATAAGATGCTTATCACATCTGAACACATACATTTTGCTAAACATTTTAATTTTATTATTTTGAGCACATTTAAGAAAGTCTGATGGTTCTATTTCTCTATTTACTACAGATTTTTTTATTCCTTTTATTTTTTTAATGCATGATTCATTGGTAACTATACAATAAGATTTGGCTTTAGTGCCAATGAATTCTGTAATGGGGGCTAGAGGGCTTTCATCCTTAAATTTCCCCAGCACTTTTTTGTTTGCATGTGGAATATGATATGGGTTATCTATGTCATAATTGCTTGTATCAAATAAGCTAATGTTATTTTTAATGTCTTCATAAATATCGGATGTTTCAATGTCATAGATGAATGAGTCTGTGTCCATATAGAGAAGTTGCGCCCGATCTTTATATTTATTTTGAATAAAATTATAATGAAAATCATACATGAGTGTTTTCGATAAATCAAGAATTGCGAACCCGGTATATATAGGCTTTTTGTATTCGACATTCACCCGATTCATTTGAATCAAAACCAAATCCTCATTGATTTCTTTACTACTGTGAAAGTTGGGTCTACTAATATAATAATTTGCTCCTTTTTTCTTGCCGATGTTTTCCCAATGGGTTGAAACGCGCATGACGTAAACGATCATCCTTGAACTGATAAACAGCTCAACAGTCCTGTTGAGCTAATAAACAGCCCTGTTTAGCTTTTAAACAGCACTGTTGAGCTAATAAACAGCCCTGTTTAGCTTTTAAACAGCCCTGTTAAGCTAATAAACAGCCCTGTTTAGCTTTTAAACAGCCCTGTTGAGCTAATAAATAGCTCTGTTTAGCTTTTAAACAGCCCTGTTAAGCTAATAAACAGCCCTGTTATGCTTTTAAACAGCCCTGTTGAGCTAATAAATAGCTCTGTTTAGCTTTTCAGCCCTGTTGAGCTGTTTATCAGTTCAAGGATGATCGTTTACGTCATGCGCGGACGTCATGCGCGAACCAATAATCGCAGACACCGTATCCTTATTGTTCCTCCTCTTTTGCGTTTGAACCGACACATATCTATCATTCCAACGTTCATCTTTTTGATCACTTGTGACGGCATCGTGCTCCTCTTAAGTGTCGGCTTGCCCCTCTTTGTGACGTCATCGTGCTCCTCTTAAGTGCCGGTCTCAAAAATGTCCTTAATATGCTCGTAAGCGTATGATAACACTATGTATAATTCTATTAATAAACCGTTCATTGCTGCAAACTAATAAAATTATGTTCTACAACAATCAGATTAATCACGGTTATGGCTAAAGGTCTAATCGGAAGCTGAAATTTCACTACAATTCTATTAAAAAGCATAATGCTGATAGCAATAATAACTCTACAGCATGCAGATAATACAGAATTGTTACCAAGATCAAAGACACAAGCATCTAATGCCGTAGTTATTCCCACGCGTGTGCCAAGAGATATGCTTTCCCAAGGTTTACTTTTCGTACCCATCTGCTCAAACAGAGATCTTTATGAAAATTCAATAGGGTTATTAATCATCCCTTTTCATATGTTCATAAGCTTATGATAATACTATATACAATTTTATTAATATATCATATGCTGTTGATAACAAACAAACACTAACAATTATATTGTAAGACCTTCATGCGCGTCTGTCCAAACAGCGATGTTTATCAATTCAATATGGCTATTAACCTGTTCAGACTGCTGTTCTTCCCGATTCTCATGGCTTGATAGTATAGTGAATATTATTTGTATACCGTATATATTCTAACTTTGAATTCATTAAAATCAAGATCTGGCCTAGTAAAGTTACGATGAGTCAGCAGTCAGTCTAACCTATGATGGAAATAATGAATGATATAAAAAAATGTATATTCTTAATTAGCTTAGAATTTAATTACACCAATATGTGCATTGTTAGAGGTTAATAGCCCTAATAATATTCACTATACTATCAAATCATGAGAATCGGGAAGAACGGTAGTCTGAGCTCATGCAGTCTATTTTCAATAGTAGCGGTGGTAGAGTGCCGAAGAACCTTCAAACAGATGATGGAAAAGAATCTTTCAGCATCTGATGGAAAAATATAATATTAATCACTACTCAACATTTAGCATAATAAAAGCATCGATTGTGGAACGCTTCAATAGAACTCTGAAAAATCTGGTTTGGCGACAATTCAGTGTAAATGGTACATATCAATGGGCTGAAAACATAAAGGCTTAAACAAATCAGTACAATAAAACTATTCATCGTACGATAAAGATGCGGCCTATTGGCGTTAACAAATCAAATAAATCCAACTTACTATCCTCAGCTTTCAATCATACTAAAACTTATGGATGGCCGAAATATAAGGTTGGCGAGCATGTTCGCATCAGTAAATACAAGCATCTGTTCGAGAAGGGCTACACACCAAACTGGACAACTGAAATATTTAAAATTCGTCGAGTTCAGCTCACGAACCTAGCTGCAAACTTACTTGACGACTACCAAGGAAACCCGGTTCGAGGCTGTTTTTATGAACTGGAGCTGAGCAAAACAAAATACCCAAATGATTTCCTAGTGGAAAAAGTTTTGAAGGCGAAAGGATCCAAAGTCTGCGTTAAATGGCTAGGATTTACAAAAGAACACAATTCATGGATAAATAAGAATGATTTATTGGAACAATTTTGTTGAACTTATCTATAATAAACATTATTTTTTCTTATAATGCTACGTATATTTATTTATTAAACTATTGCCCCATGCTAATGTACTACAAGAATTAGGTATAATGAATCTTTTATCATCATCACCCGATAGGCTTACTTTATTAACTAATCTAGTATAAATAAGATGCTTATCACATCTGAACACATACATTTTGCTAAACATTTTAATTTTATTATTTTGAGCACATTTAAGAAAGTCTGATGGTTCTATTTCTCTATTTACTACAGATTTTTTTATTCCTTTTATTTTTTTAATGCATGATTCATTGGTAACTATACAATAAGATTTGGCTTTAGTGCCAATGAATTCTGTAATGGGGGCTAGAGGGCTTTCATCCTTAAATTTCCCCAGCACTTTTTTGTTTGCATGTGGAATATGATATGGGTTATCTATGTCATAATTGCTTGTATCAAATAAGCTAATGTTATTTTTAATGTCTTCATAAATATCGGATGTTTCAATGTCATAGATGAATGAGTCTGTGTCCATATAGAGAAGTTGCGCCCGATCTTTATATTTATTTTGAATAAAATTATAATGAAAATCATACATGAGTGTTTTCGATAAATCAAGAATTGCGAACCCGGTATATATAGGCTTTTTGTATTCGACATTCACCCGATTCATTTGAATCAAAACCAAATCCTCATTGATTTCTTTACTACTGTGAAAGTTGGGTCTACTAATATAATAATTTGCTCCTTTTTTCTTGCCGATGTTTTCCCAATGGGTTGAAACTTTTACATCAACATGC
The DNA here is from genome assembly GCA_963978885.1 of Nemotelus pantherinus. NCBI lineage: Eukaryota > Metazoa > Arthropoda > Insecta > Diptera > Stratiomyidae > Nemotelus > Nemotelus pantherinus. The sequence continues at coordinate 61,322,558 of OZ022265.1, forward strand.
TTGTCCACATTTTCCATCGTTTTACCAAAAACACTGTTGTTCATTAATTTATAAAAGTCTTTCTCGAAATCAGTTGCGGCTTTTGTACGCATTTCGGTATTTAAGTCTATATAAGTTTTTAGCCAGGGTGACTGAGTAAATTCTAATGCCTGGTTTATCTTTACTAATTTGAGCCCGAACCGTAAACACTGTTTTAAATTTCTATAATGAATAATATAATTCTGTTTATCAGATTCAGTTGCCAACAATTTTTTGTATTTTGAAGTTTCAAGAGGGGGAACTTGATTTTCTGGGCAAAATGGGAGATCATTATGAGCCGAATGGAGTTCTACTGGATAATGTAAGTCAACAGACAAAATGACACCCTTAGATGCATCGTCTTCAATATTCATTACATCCAAGCGCTCAATTTCATGGCTATTTAGCCAGCGGAAGTCGCTTATGGGTAAGTACTGACTCATTGCCCACCCGTAAAGATTATTCGCATCCACATACAAAATGTAGTTACTAGCAAGATTTGAGTCATATTCAGAGATGTATTTGTTATTTGCCCTTGCATGTCTCTTACTGCATTGGCATAGCCCGCCCCTTATCCCACGCTTTACAAACTGGTACATGTCAATATCAGTCAACAGTTCCAGCTCGACTTTAGTGCTTTTCAGCATACTATCCCAACTAAGTGAGGGCGCTGTGAAATAATGAGCCGGATCAAGTTTATAGGTCTGCAAGCATACATTTCTGAACTCCTCAAATATATCTGTCAGTAGCAGCACATCTGTGATCAGGTATATATCCGAGTATTGGCCTAGAGTTTGGCAGTTGAATTTTCTCCAAACATTTTGAGCGTGGTCATACTCTGCGTCGGTGATGTTGCTATTTTGCAATGTGCTATAAAATGATGATTTAGCTGGTAAGGATGACTCATTGAGTTTATCGAAACAATCAATGTACTCATAAGGAAAAACACCTTTCTTAACGACAAGTTCAAGCAGCTCATCGTCGTGATGATATCGACGGGTTTCGAAAAATTTGTCTTTGCTGAGGTTTTGGGCAAGTTGGTCTAAACTACAGCTCATGAATCGGTATGAGTCGATAAACCTTAGCGCAATGTTTTGTTCATCGATCCTCATGTATTTCGTGAAGGAAATGTATTTCTCCTTATTTTTGGGAATGACACTGATATTATTAGAATCCCCTCCAAAGTTTGGAAATATGAAATGGGCATCGTAGCCACTCAAGTTATGGAAAACAATTGGAATGAACTTGGGCACTCTATAAAGAAGATTGCAATTATTACATGCTGCACCTCGAAATGCTCCAGTTAAATGACAATGGTCTCGCACTTTCTGAATTTCCGGTCCAAATTTTTGTCCACATATATGACAAGATATAGAGGCTAGAAACTGTGTTTCCTCTGCAGCTGTTATTTGCATCGGCTTATTGTTTTTTAAGATTTTGATTATCTTCTCAACATCACGCTGCAGCCTAGTCAAGAAAACATCAACACATCCTTCACCCCGAAATATTTCTAGTTTGTTAAGAGATGAGTCATAACTACATTTGATATAATATGCAAAACTGAATGGTAAATGCCGATGAGTGCTCTCTGTAAATGAACTTTTAGGGGAAGGTGAACATGAATGAATAGGTTGCAATATAGCTTCGAAATCTGCATAGACTATGAAGGGGACTTTGAGCTGCTTCCCGAAATTTTCGAATTTCAAAATTTTATCATCGTCTGTTGGTAGAATTGTGCGGATTTTATTGCAATCATGCTCAATATGTTTATTATATCGCTCAATTGTTGTGAATTTTATGAGGCAACCATCACATAAATATGTCTGATGACCATTGCTGGACAGCCCATTGTTCACCAATCGACTCAGATTTTTTATCCAGCAGTAATGACCATTAGTACCACTATCGTTCTCAATATAGAGTAAATTTATGTGTTGCTCTTGCCTATTTTTAGAATAATAAAATGGACCAATAATCGAACCGTCCTTCCACCCATAAACGTTGACGCTTATCCCATTATTTTGCTCAACAATAGGGATATCGTTCAAACAAATCGGCATACTAGCACCCTCCAAGTTTAAAACACTTGAATAATATGGATATGAGTTGACATGGTCACAGTGTAGTTCAACAGGATATAAAGCTGAAACTATAGCCCAGGCAAAGCATGCATCATCAGAGTTTTTAATATTAACACATGCTTTTTTCAAGGCAACTTCTTTTGGTAATGGTAGAAAAGATCCCCCGTGAAATGGCTCATATTTATTAATGTTGACTTGTAAGTAGAGAACCTGCTGGAATGCCCATCCACTATCCCGCTCTTGAAACTCTTCACTTTTCTTTAAAATAATAGCCGAAAAATTCTGATACACTTCTTCAAGGTCGCATCCGATAGTAACTACAACATTTTTGGTATTAAACGATTTCAAATCACTCGAGCTATTTTCTTTGTTCACATCGAATTTAATGTAAATTGCAAACAGTTCCACATTGACTTTCACCGTAGTAAGCTCATGAAATTGATTTTGCAATAGTTCTTTGAAACAATTATTCTCTCCTCTCAAAAACTCCTCAATGCTTGATTTCTCATTTGCATTATTAATCTGGTATGAAGCTATTCGACTTGCAAATGCTTGCGAAATTTTTTTCACCTTCTCGTCTTGAACATTATTGATTTTACCGACATTTGTTTTATGTAAATTACTCCTCAGATGATTTTTAAAATATGATTTTATAATGTCTTTTTCACAAATATGACAATGCATACTATCAGCATTATCATGCTTTCTTTTGATACCTCTACTCTGAACTTCCACCACTTGATTATTTTCGGACATAGACTCATTCAACTCAAGATTCGAGCTCTCGCGATCTGGCTCTTTAACTAGGGGGGCCTGTGCATATGATGAGCTATCTCTATTATGTTTTAACTTAATATGCCTTTTTAAATTGCCTGAATTATCAAAACCAGCATTACATACACTACATAGGCTTAGGCATTCGTTTTTTTCATGGACATTTTTAATGTGACGCTTTAGATTATTCGATCGGCTAAAACTTTTAGCGCAGCTGGGGCAGGCAAACATTATAGATTATACTTAAAAAATGTATTATATACTTAATCAAATATTAAGAGTATATATAATAATAACTAAAATATGTGTCGCAATGATGTTGAATCTCCCAGCGCTACCAATGTTTTCCACTGCGAGTAAATTGTGTCGTCAATAGTGGCTTCTTCGTTCGCATATAATACCGGCTTCTCTATTTCATCGACTGGGTTCTTCGCAACAGATTTTCCAATATCTATAAGATGTTAGTCGTATATGCCTCCACCGTCCTTTACTAGACCTTTTGATGTAATCGACAACGAACTTTTGCTTATAATGTCCAACGTTTCCCCAATTAGCTTGTTGTATCGGTCAGGCAAGAACAGTACGTTCTCTTCCAATTCAAGACAAATTTTTTCGCCAAATTTTGTTTTCTTTGTACGTCGTCGTAGCACTACAGCCCCTCTCGGGCCTTGGCTTAACACGTTGTACGGCTGGTTAATAACCAAGTCTTTTACACTAATAAAAGGCTTAAAATATCTTGCGATATCGTTGAATGCTTGTATTGCTTCTATTTTGGCTTTTTTTATAGTAGCGTCCCGATTATTGCCTACCGAGCTAAATGAGCGTTTTAAACCTGGAAGCGGAAGAAAACTACTCTTTTATTTCCAATCTGCTTCACTGGCTCAAATTATTTTCATACAGAGACACACACACACACACACATAAACAACCATATACACATGGCTTTATAGAGGCCTATAGAGGCCCAATTTGAACCGATTTCAACAACATTATTTTTTTTTTACACTTCTATTTTCACTAACTCTATATATATAGAAAATTGGTACTCACCAGCTGATTAATTTAGCACTTTAACACTCTTGAATATATTTTTTACTAGCACTTTGCAGTCACTCGCACTAAACGTTTCTGATGTAGATGCTTGCAAACAGCCTCCTTTTAAAACAATCTCTTATCACGTAAATACACTTTTTTTACACGCTGTATCATATTGTCGTATAGTTCTCATTGACCGGAAATCCTATTCTCTTATCATGCACATGCTAAAAAACGCATTTCTCATGTTGCGATATTCGTTTGCTGCTATCAATGAAACTCAAGTTTTTTCATAGTCACTGCTTTTTTTTACACGCTGTGCCATTGTTGAAATATTTTCATTCACCGGATATCCTATTCTCTTATCACGCGCATGCTAAAAACGCTAGCATTTCTCATGTTGCGAAATCAAAGCCATTCACCCTAATTTTAATAAAACGGTCAAAGACACAAACATATGACTATAAAAAACAATAACATTTCTCAAGTGAAATTCGTTTGTTGTCATATTTCATAAATCAAAGCCATTCACCCCAATATTAATAAAATGGTCAAAGACACAAACATATGACTATAAAAAACAATAACATTTCTCATTCCTTTGCTGTCATTCTAATTATTTCAAACGCTCAATAAAATTCTAATTATTTCAAGCACGACAATCGCCGGCGCTATGACGGTCAAGTTCACATAACCCAATCTTTGCTATAAAAACGCTAGCATTTCTCTTGTTGCGAAATCAAAGTCATTCACCCCCCATAGGCTATAATTAAATTTTAATAAAGACACAAGCACATGACTATAAAAAAACAATAACATTTCTCATGTGAAATTCATATGCTGTTATCAAATTCTAATTATTTCAAACGCTAGCGCTGCGAAATTTAGCCATTCACCCCAATTTTAATAAGACGGCTAAGGTCACATGATTATAAAAAACGTCAACGAAATAACATCTGTGAAATTCAGTTGCTGTTATCAATAAAATTCTAATTATTTCACACGCTATTTAAATTCTTATTATTTCACACTGGTGCTTCGAAATTCAATATTAATAAGACGGTCAAGGTTACAACCACATGACATCATCGTAATTCCCACGCGTTTGCGTCATCATCCACATCAACGACCTTGGGGAATACCCCCTTATCAGTGACCATAGGGAACACCTCCTTATCAGTGGGGGAATACCCCCTTATCAGTGACGTCATTGTGCTCCTTGTCTATTGCTCCTTGTCTATGTCCAGAACTGGCATTCTCTATCTACTCATTCATTTCAATGTGATTTAAGGGGGCAAGATGGTTTCCGAGGCCGAAGAAAAGCCGATTTTTGCGATTTTTTTTCTCAGCTTTGAGTGAAAATAATTACTAATTTTTTATAACACATTATAGAACTATATTTTGAGAGTATGTAGGAATCGTTGTATAAAAAAATATGAATTAGTTATCCTGTGGTGGCAGTATATCAAAGGCGCTTCGAAAAAAAGGCGTCGTGCGGTGCGTAAAACCTGGCCTGACAGTGTTATCTGAAATCAAAAAATCGAAGTGATTTACTTAATATATTAGTTTTTTTCACGGATGAACGAAACTATATTGAAAAATATGCGATTTCCGATTTTTGGTGCGGTTTTTAATTTGGAGGTACCATTTTCACATAAAAAATCAGCCTTTGATTGCCTGTAAAAAATAGTAAAAAATTTTTTTGAAAAAAAAACCATCGTTCATCCGCGAGTATTTATCATATTAAAGACGTCCGGCAAAGTTCATTGAGATCTTTGCATTACTTTTTGAGTTATGTTACGCACCGACTTCAAAAATGTAGTTCGGAGTTTCGAGCTAGACTATTTCGGTTTCTCGTGGAAATATACCTGGCAACACGATCATAAAATAACCGGTATCTCTGCGAGTTTTAGTCCGATTGTCTCGAAATTTTCAAAGGATATTCCTGAGATGTTGTACTTTTATATAAAAAAATAATTGAAATTTTTTTTTCGTTTAAGTCGGAAACCATCCTGCCCCCTTAAATACTTTTCATTGTGATTTTTGTACATTTACTGAACTTTATTCATTTTGGTTTTAATAGAAAGCTGAATTCAATTCAGCTTATAATTTAAACCAATATTTATACATTCTGAGACGGTACGAAGTTCGCCGGGTCAGCTAGTACATACATATATCAGCAAAATGATTAAGAGAGATAATCTCTGGAGTGGCCGATCCGATTGAGATGACTTTCGGAGATCATAGATGTGTATTGGAGCACTGCACGAGTACGTACAGCATCGTGCGACTACGAGTCCGAATACTCATCACACGATTGGCACGATTGCCTCGTATGTGCTCGTACTTATCACGCACTTCAGTACTTGCGTTAAACACAACACAACGATTTGCCGCAGTGGGCTGCGACAAACCGCTGTCAAAAAATTAGAATGCACTGTTTTGTATGGTAATGTCCACAATGCCGACGGCCGAATTTGTCACAGTGGCAGAATTTGCAAATTTCTAATTTTATCGCATCGCTAGCGGTGATACCTACCGAAGGTTGGCATCACCACTAAGTTGAATTAGATTGAATGGTCTGGTGGAATTGACAAGCAATGGCTGGTTGTGATAAGCCAACCTAATCCTCGTACAACAGGATTTAGCAATACAAAAGAAAAAAAAATGAATTTGGTTGGTGCCTTGGTTGCATTGACAGCGACATTTTCGCTACATTGTGGCTCACCAAATTCAACTGCGGCATTGTACATAAAATTTCACCTCCCCCTGCGACAATGCCGCTGTTATGTGTTTACAGCATATAACAGTATTCGTCATCGTTTTGCATCAGCATCGGCGAGTATAATCAATCGTATTTGGCATCGTTTCGCATGGGCAACGGCGATTATAATCGTATTTGGCACCGTTTCGCATAACTTCTGAGAAAAACAGTGGATCATGGGGAAATTTGCAGAGCTTATTGATGATGGCTAAAATTTGGCACACATGGATTTGAAAGACAGTGCGGCCAACCTTGTAGCTACGGCAGGGTCTTGAAAAAAAATCTTTCAAGTCATCGAACCTTCTGAAAAATTTATGATTTTGGAAAAGACACTAATTACGTCTATTTTCCGCACTCCAAATTTCTGTTCACTAGAACTGACGACTGGATCATGCAATCATTATGAAATTTCCAGGACGTGTTGGTATTAGCTAGACCCAAGCCTGATAGAAGTTATTTTGAAATACGGGCAAAACTGTGGCAGTGGTGCCATCTTGAAAAATCACTGAGGAAAAAAACTGGTTTTTGGCCTAAAAAAATTAATAATAATCTACAAACAGATTTTAACAAAATTCACACAGTTGGTGAAATTTACTCAAAGACAGATTTGATAGAAATGTGGTTGAAAAGTTAGCATAGGGCTGCCAGCTATGGCAATTTTTGTCTCCTAGATATTGTAAATTCGAAAGTAAAGGTTTGTTCCCTTTAACTTCCGATGCAGTAATGAAATGAAAACGAAATTCTCGTGATAAGTGAATCTTGCTGTATATCTAATTCTGTACGAACTATCTAATTCTGTACGAACTAGATATACATTATATATATAATATATACATACAGTCATACAAAAAAGTATTCGTACAGCGAATTTCTTTCTATAATTTTATATTCATTTCAAAATAAAAGGAACAATTATCAAAATAAAAACTTTCACAATTTGAAAATATCATATAAAATATAATACAGTCTTAATTATAATTTTAAAAATTTGGAATTCGTTGATTATAGTTGGATGATAAGCAAAATACCGAGAGTCGTCTGGAAAATGGATACAAAAAACTATTCGTACACCTGGCATATCGATATTTTTATTTGGTAAACTTTTTATAAAATATCTGTATAATTACCGCAATTAGTACTTCGTCGGATTGCTTTTAGAATGTATAATTGCATTTAAGCGTCTTGGCATGGATTCAACTAAATTCCTTGTCACATCTGCTGTGATTGAACGCCAAGCCTTCACAATCTCTTCTTTTAAAGTGGTTCGGTTAGTTATTTTTGCTAACTTTATTTTTTTCTCGACCACATCCCACAAATGCTCGATGGCATTCACATCAGGCGATTGAGGTGGAGTTTTTAGCCGTTTTGGCGTATTATATAGCAGCCAAAGTCTCGTTTTTAGAGCTGAATGCCTCCGGTCGTTATCATGGACAAATATAAAATCATTTCTGATTCCCATTTTTTCAGCACTTGTATGGAGATGTTGCTTGAGAATGTCTATATACACATCCTGGTTCATAATACCGTCGATAATGTGTATTTCACCAACTCCAAAAGCGCTCATACAAGCCTATACTAATATGGACCCACCTCCATGTTTAACAGTGGGACACAAATTTTGTACATCGAGTTCGGTATTTGGCTTCCGCCACACTCTACAAAAGCCATCTGATTGAAAAATGTTAAATTTACTTTCATCAGCAAATAAAACTTTTTCCCAGAAGTCTATTCCATGATTTCGCATCGTTTTAGCGAATTCTAATCGATCCTTCCTATTTTTTTCGCTTATGTAATATTTTCTTCTAGCTATTCGAGAGTTGTAACCAGCACGACGGAGCACATTTCTGATTGTTTCTGCAGAGACGTCTATTTTATTTTTTTCCTCTACCTCTGCCGCAATCGCTGAAGCTGTAATTTTCGGATTTTGTCTCACTTTTCTACATATACTGCGTTCATCTGTGGCCGTTAATAATGTTGGTCGTCCTGATCTTGGTTGATTCGTAAGACTTTTCGTGACAAAATATCTATTAATGATGCTTTGAACGGTTGAGCGTGGTCTTCAAACGATAACGCTGATTTCACGCAATGACTTGCATTGATTGCGCAAGGAAAGGATAATTCTCCTTTTTCCTTCTGTCGTTTCTTTACCTTTTCGTCCCATAATAAAGAATTTAATGAAAATCCACTACAAATTTGCTTAACAACAATAGAAAACACTTGATAAATACTTGCTATCACAAGACTGATCCCAATGCGAATGATCGCTATCGTCGACGGAATAACGGCATTATTCTTTCAGCATTGCTGCTGTGCGAATACTTTTTTGATTCAATTCGCGGGAATTGCATAACTGTTTCTCAATTTTCTGTTGATACGATCAGAAAAGAGTATTTTGTTTTAGTAAATATAAGAGAAGAGTGTTGCTAAAAGAGTTAGAGACATTTTTTGTTAAAAAAATATAGCTCTTTTAACTGTTGCAGGACAGTAAAGCACGATACGATGTGTGTACGAATACTTTTTTGTATGACTGTATATATATTAGCGATGGTGAACTTATTGGCATTTCTCTATCGAGTGATGTCATAAAATTTCCAAATAGGAATGATCCTGCAATGACAATTGACAACAAATATTAAGGTTTCAAAAATTTGAAAAGTTTTGTTGGTTGTAACCCTAAAATTCTTTTTACTCCTATAATTTCGAACGCAGTCATTCAATCGAGATGAAATTCACATGATTGCCAGCACCGGACAATTTCGTAAATATTGCACCAAAAGCTTCTTCCATTTCGTATTCATAAGCAAAGCATTTACAATAATATAAGCAACCGATGTTTAAATTTTGCGAGTTTTGGAAATTTTTCAGATGGCAGCCCCAGAAATAATTTAATCGCTAAAACTTTCTATGATATCCTTGGCTGAAAATGAAATTCAAAGGATAGGTTGATTAAGCACGAGCATATTATGGTAGACTTATTGCTGCTGTGTTGGACAAATATTGCCAACACTCAACATTTTCATCATTTATAGGAGATGCTTCCAGAAAGTGATATTTGTTATTTTGAGTAAGAAATGGTTGATATGATACTACAAAGAAGTGTATTACGTCTGTTCATATTTTTTAAGTCAAAACGATTTGCAATCTTTTTAATCCTTATTAACTTTGCCAACGACAAAAAAAACGACGCTCTACTTAGGAACTCCCTTAATAATTGACTACTAATAGCTGCATAACGCCGTGTTTTATTGTTTAATTGTGACGTCGGCAGAATAGCTCCGGCTATACTACTGCCTAAAATTTTGTTTCTTAACTGTGGACTGTTATTGTCCCCATAGCAAGTTTTCCATCTTTCTGGCTATGAAAGTGATAGTGAAAAGTGTATTAACAAAGAATCTGGAAGTACTATTATTTTTTCTTTTCCTGTAAACTTTAATACGTGGATAGCCTGACACTCATTTTCATTTTTGCTTTGCCGTATCACAGCATCCTTCATAGTTTAGTGGGAATGGACTTGGCTTACCATTCCTGATACTAGAAGTTCAATCTTCGTCGGTGCGTACTGTTTTCAATTTGTTAGCTTCGATTTTTTCAAATCTGAACATTGAAAATATTAAAATTGGGTCACATTCAAACCAAAACCAGAAGAATTTGATACTTTGATAATATAAATATCAAAATAAGTGAAATACCACCAGCGCCACCTAGCCGACAACTATACGCGACTTTTGTGAAAATCATCATCGGTGAGTAGAACCATATGATTGTGTTTAAGGGTCTTATTCATCATCACTAAATATCGATATCGATTCAAAAGTAACGAGCTCTATCATAGCACAATATAAGCAAGTAGAATCAACCAACTCATCCCGCACGTGCCAAACTCCCTGTGGTAGTTGTGGCAAAGCAATTAATGTGGATACGGAATCTATCTCTTGCGATGGAATATGTGGGAGATCATTTCATGGTACGTGCATCATATCGGCCCGTAGATCACCATCATCAACAACGTTTACGTGCCAAGATTTCGTTAAAATAAAGCCGTGCCATGTGTTGCGGTTGCTAAAACTTACAAATTCTAATGTTCAAACGATATTGAAAGAAGACAACTCCACTATCGTCAGTACAATCCACAGCATATCTACAGCTCTCTCGCCTTTCTTTGAAGCATTGTTCGACATACGTGCTCAATTAGATGAATTCAAACATATCAAACATAACATAGGCATCCTACATGATAAGTTTGATTCAATGCAATGCAAAATTAAAACACTTGAAAATAAAACTGGCATTTAAAACGATTCGATCATCGACTTGCACGTGTTGCCTTGCCATCTTAATGAGCCACTTTCTCAAACTAAATCAGTCGATATTCTCCAGTCGTTAGAAATGAAGGATGAAAAAATTATTCTTGGATCTAAGCAGCCGCTTAACACCACCTGCAAATACATCTCGACGTAATTTTGGCTGCCAAACTGATACTTGGGAAGAAAAACACAATAATCCACTGTTTGGTACACTGTTCGGCTACTAAAACCTTAACCAGCATTGGTTATCAGACTGATACTTTAGACCTTAGCAGTCAATCCACTGACACATCCATGCCAGCATCTAATAGCATTCATATCCCTTCCCAAGCAAAAAAAACCTTAAAAACAATGTAAGAGCAAGCAAACGTAAACAATCGAAGTAGTTTCACACTACATCTAAAGAACTCTCGAGTTTAGTTCCCAATATCTTAACGATTGGGGGAAAAAAATAGCACAACAATAAACGATCTTACGGAAAGCAATGTGAATGGAAACCAGACTTCGAAGTCCTCCATTGTATTTGATGTCGATTAGAATTGCGCACCAGCATCTGAAAATGTAGACAGAACACCCAATATTGTGAGCGGCGGTACTGGTGGCCACACTTTGCTTGGACACAATGACAGCAATTTTTCTTGCTCACTTAAAGCTGCAGTTCAACCTAAAGTGTTATTTTTATCTCGCCTAACTGGAGACACGACCAACGATGATGTCTTAACGAATGTACAATACAATAAAATATTTTCTCCGACCAATTTAATATCTTGTACAAAAATTGGGAACCATTAACACTCTTTCAGGTAGTAGCTACTGGCCTTCATTGTGCATCATCAGGGAATTTTTTCCCAAGCATCAACATCAAGAGATGATTACATCAAGCCAAAATTCAAAAAACGGGCAAAAGAATTCTTGGCGTACTACGCCAACGTAGGTGGCAAGCGCTCTAAAATTAATGATTTATACGTCACTTTTTCAGTGTCTAATTTAGACATAATTGGCTTTACCGAAACCTGGCTATGTGAAAACATCAACGATGCTGAACTATTGAACAGTAACTTTGCAGTTTTTTGTCGTGATTGCCATCTTAATTGTCCGGATGCTGTCGGTGGTGGTGTTCTACTTGCTGTACGTAAAGAGCTGCCAGTATCTCGACTTGATATACCTGGCACTCTTGACCTAGAATACGTATGTATCACACTAAACCTTCATCAAAAAAAGTATTTTCGTGACAATACTGTACATCCCGCCGACCGCACCAAACTCAAAATATTACTTGGCGTATAACCTAACCGAATATATATGCCGTATAATGGAACCATCCGACGATCTCATTCTCATGGGAGATTTCAATTTACCGCATCTGGAGTTAGCCCAGTGAAACCCAGCATAAAAAAGGCGAAACTTCGGAAAAAAACTGAATTTTGGTGTGGACTTTGGTACTGGCGTGTTGAACAAAATGTCAAGTCCCCATCGATCAGAGTGCTGCGTTACTTTTTATACGGGGTCAAAAGGTCATAAAAAGTGACCTTTCATAAATATCTCACTAACGGTCACGTCTTCAGAAAAACAATGTATGACGAATTTGTAGCTTAGAAAATTTCCAAAAAACAAGATTGAACAACTTTTTCTTGTAACCATAACCGTTTTTGAGATATATTGATCTAAACATTTGCTACTAACAGCATCCACTTTCTCAACGGCATGTTGATATTATCCGATTTCGGTTACGACTTGGAATGTAAAGAATGCTGCGGGAATCACTTTGATTCGCTTCAATAAAGCAAATGCCTTGCTGCCAGGTGAAATACATTCATTTCAATGTGATTTAAGTACTTTTCATTTTGATTTTTGTATCATACATTTACTGAACTTTATTCATTTTGGTTTTAATAGAAAACTAAATTCAATTCAGCTTATAATTTAAACCAATATTTATACATTCTGAGATGGTACGAAGTTCGCCGGGTCAGCTAGTACATACATATATCAGCAAAATGATTAAGAGAGATAATCTCTGGAGTGGCCGATCCGATTGAGATGACTTTCGGAGATCATAGATGTGTATTGGAGCACTGCACGAGTACGTACAGCATCGTGCGACTACGAGTCCGAATACTCATCACACGATTGGCACGATTGCCTCGTATGTACTCGTACTTATCACGCACTTCAGTACTTGCGTTAAACACAACACAACGATTTGCCGCAGTGGGCTGCGACAAACCGCTGTCAAAAAATTAGAATGCACTGTTTTGTATGGTAATGTCCACAATGCCGACGGCCGAATTTGTCGCAGTGGCAGAACTTGCAAATTTCTAATTTTACCGCATCGCTAGCGGTGATACCTACCGAAGGTTGGCATCACCACTAAGTTGAATTAGGTTGAATGGTCTGGTGGAATTGACAAGCAATGGCTGGTTGTGATAAGCCAACCTAATCCTCGTACAACAGGATTTAGTAATACAAAAGAAAAAAAAATGAATTTGGTTGGTGCCTTGGTTGCATTGACAGCGATATTTTCGCTACATTGTGGCTCACCAAATTCAACTGCGGCATTGTACATAAAATTTCACCTCCCCCTGCGACAATGCAGCTGTTATGTGTTTACAGCATATAACAGTATTCGTCATCGTTTTGCATCAGCATCGGCGAGTATAATCAATCGTCTTTGGCATCGTTTCGCATGGGCAACGGCGATTATAATCGTATTTGGCACCGTTTCGCATAACTTCTGAGAAAAACAGTGGATCATGGGGAAATTTACAGAGCTTATTGATGTTGACTAAAATTTGACACACATGGATTTTAAAGACAGTGCGGGCAACCTTGTAGCTACGGCAGGGTCCTGAAAAAAAAATCTTTCAAGTCATCGAACCTTCTGAAAAATTTATGATTTTGGAAAAGACACTAATTACGTCTATTTTCCGCACTCCAAATTTCTGTTCACTAGAACTGACGACCGGATCATGCGATCATTATGAAATTTCCAGGACGTGCTGGTATTAGCTAGACCCAAGCCTGATAGAAGTTATTTTGAAATACGGGCAAAACTGTGGCAGTGGTGCCATCTTGAAAAATCACTGAGGAAAAAAACTGGTTTTTGGCCTAAAAAAATAAATAATAATCTGCAAACAGATTTTGACAAAATTCACACAGTTGGTGAAATTTACTCAAAGACAGATTTGATAGAAATGTGGTTGAAAAGTTAGCATAGGGCTGCCAGCTATGGCAATTTTTGTCTCCTAGATATTGTAAATTTGAAAGTAAAGGTTTGTTCCCTATAACTTCTGATGCAGTAATGAAATGAAAACGAAATTCTTGTGATAAGTGGATCTTGCTGTATATCTAATTCTGTACGAAAGGGCTACCAGCGATGGTGAATTTATTGGCATTTCTCTATCGAGTGATGTCATAAAATTTCCAAATAGGAATGATCCTGCAATGACAATTGACAACAAATATTAAGGTTTCAAAAATTTGAAAAGTTTCGTTGGTTGTAACCCTAAATTTCTATTTACTCCTATAATTTTGAACGCAGTCATTCAATCGAATCGAAATTCACATGATTGCCAGTACCAGACAATTTCGTAAATATTGCACCAAAAGATTCTTCCATTTCGTATTCACAAGCAAAGCATTTACAATTATATAAGCAACAATTTTCAGATGGCAGCCCCAGAAATAATTTAATCGCTAAAACTTTCTATGATATCCTTAACTGAAAATGAAATTCAAAGGATAGGTTGATTAAGCACGAGCATGTTATGGTAGACTTATTGCTGCTGTGTTGGACAAATATTGCCAACACTCAACATTTTCATCATTTATAAGAGATGCTTTCAGAAAGTGATATTTGTTATTTTGAGTAAGAAATGGTTGATATGATACTACAAAGAAGTGTATTACGTCTGTTCATATTTTTAAGTACCTCAAAGATTACTTCTTCGAAAATCAGTTTTCTAGCGGTTCTGATGCGTTAGACTTTTTCTACTTTTCAGCTCTCATTCGCTTCTCTACATCTGGCACGTATACAAGTTAACATCAACACGTGCCCATCATACCAGAGCAAACGAATATATTAGCACGCACGAGCAAAGGGTGTTGATGGTGCGTCTATGCATCGATGCATCGAACATTTCGATGCAAATAAGGAAATCGAGATTCAGCAATAATTTAGCATTTAAGCTCATGTCTTTTATTGTAAGTTTGCTTTTGCAATCCAACTGTAGGGTGATAAAGAACTAGGGTTCAACTCCAAGTTATCTATTTTAAAACAAATAAATCTTTTATTTGCTAGATGGCGCGCGAGCAGGGACCGTTCAAGCTAGGTGTTGTATCGCAAAATTAAGTCTAAAATCTTTTAGCTCGCTAAGTCATCTCCTGAGGCTTGGAAGGTGATCCAGAAACGTATAGTAGTATTACCGCGATTGAAATTGCTAAACATTAGTATCAAGTGTGAAATCGAGTTGTGTGTTAAGCTGTTTGTGCCGTAAAATTTGAATAAACATGGTTAAAAGTGCATAAAATAATCGCTAGAATTGCTCAAATTCGAGATAATCCCTATCAGCATCGTTTAAGTCAAACCAATTTGCAATCTTTTTGATCCTTATTAACTTTGCCAACGACAAAAAAAAACGACGCTCTACTTAGGAACTCCCTTAAGAATTGACTACTAATAGCTGCATAACGCCGTGTTTTATTGTTTAATTGTGACGTCGGCAGAATAGCTCCGGCTATACTACTGCCTAAAATCTTGTTTCTTAACTGTGGACTGTGATTGTCCCCATAGCAAGTTTTCCATCTTTCTGGCTGTGAAAGTGATAGTGAAAAGTGTATTAACAAAGAATCTGGAAGTACTATTATTTTTTCTTTTCCTGTAAACTTTAATACGTGGATAGCCTGACACTCATTTTCATTTTTGCTTTGCCGTATCACAGCATCCTTCATAGCTTAGTGAGTATCGACTTGGCTTACCATTTCTGTTACTAGAAGTTCAATCTTCGTCAGTGCGTACTGTTTTCAATTTGTTAGCTTCGATTTTTTCAAATCCGAACATTGAAAATATTAATATTGGTTCACATTCAAACCAAAACCAGAAGAATTTGATACTTTGATAATATAAATATCAAAATAAATGAAACCTAGCCGACAACTCTACGCGACTTTTGTGAAAATCATCATCGGTGAGTAGAACCATATGATTGTGTTTAAAAGTCTTATTCATCATCACTAAATATCGATATCGATTCAAAAGTAACGAGCTCTATCATAGCACAATATAAGCAAGTGGAATCAACCAACTCATCCCGCACGTGCCAAAACTCCCTGTGGTAGTTGTGGCAAAGCAATTAATGTGGATGCGGAATCTATCTCTTGCGGTGGAATATGTGGGAGATCATTTCATGTTACGTGCATCATATTGGCCCGTAGATCACCATCATCAACAACGTTTACGTGCCAAGATTTCGTTGAAATAAAGCCGTGCCATGTGTTGCGGTTGCTAAAACTTACGAATTCTAATGTTCAAACGATATTGAAAGAAGACAACTCCACTATCGTCAGTACAATCCACAGCATATCTACAGCTCTCTCGCCTTTCTTTGAAGCATTGTTCGACATTAAACCAAAAATAACGATAAAAAGTTGTTAAAGAAAACAGAAATACGACTATACTAACCGAATCCGGTAAAATAGTACACAAAGATAAAACTCGCAATTAATTTCTTTCAGATTCATCGCTCACGCAATCAGCGTAACTAAATAAATTCTGGACTATACCAGCTCGCAAATTGTTTCTTTCTTTCTGGGACAGACTAAAATTAAGGGTGGAAACTTGAAAATAATTCATGTTTTAGACTTGAACCAATACGAACTATTCGTTAAGGACACTCATTCTATTCTTAACCTGTCGATAGTTCAACATAATCCACTAGCTCGATATCTAATGCATGAATTCCACCAAATTGAAATCCTAATCCATAATTTGAAACCTCGGAAGATGAAAAGATCACTCGATTTTCTAGACTCGGCATGGAAATGTATTGCCGGAAGTCCTGATCATGAATATTTAATAGCATCAAAATAAAAGATAACCAACGTCCTTAATAATAATAATAAACAAATTGTCATAAATGAATTATACAATCAACGAAAAAATAGGATTACCAAAATTACGAATGATATTCAAAGAATGTTAAACGAAGGACATGAAACAAGTAATAGCATCGATTCAATAATGCGAAATGAAAATAATCAAAGAAGAATAAAAAAAAAACTCTAGCGCACCTGAACCGCTAGAAACACTAATGTTCGAAGTACAGTAGAAGAATCGTGCAGGCTTTGAGTGCATATTCCACCACATGTGCTGCTTATTACGGCCAAACTGTTTCAAATGCCACGTTTTACTTTCGTCTTAAGAATGCATTATAACTCATATGGTGGAAGGTTTCAGATATTACCACTGGCATGAATTTCAACGTTTATGAGAGCAAAACACGGGTTAATTATATTCGTTATCAGTTACTTATTTCATATAATTTTGAAAGCAGCATCTCATATAACATCAATGAAGAAAATGCTCAGTGCTTGCAGCACTGTAACTGAAGTTGGTGTTTGGGGCTGCGATCCGAAAAATTTGCAGAACTTTGCGAATTGTAACATCGGTTATTTATTTTCATTGTAAATGTTTCCAGTATGTATACTAACTGTAAGCATTTATTGATACAAAAGTAGCACAACCGACTCGTGCTGGCAACCTTTCGCCAGTATCAAAGCCAAGAATATATCAAATCTGCTTCACGTTGTTTAATAACATTCGAAGTTATAGGAGTATAAAGAAATTTAGGGTTACCTGCAGCGAGTTTTTTCAAATGATCGAAAGCTTAATATTTGCTGTTTATTGTCACTACAATATCATTACCATTTGAAAATTCTACGATAAAACCGCTTAATAAAGATATTGCAATTAAACACAAAACCAACAATAGCTGGCAACCCTATCGTGGCTTTTCAACCAAATTTGGCCTGAATAATGTTTATGACAGGTTTCATTAATTGTATGAAATTCGTATTGATTTAATGACTGCACTGGAAGTTATAGTGCAAAAAGTTTTATTTTCCTGAGCGAATTTTCAAAACCAAAGACACAAAAATTACCATAGCTGGCAGCACCAATCAAATTTTTCAACCAAATTTCCACCAAACAGAGATTAGAGTTAGGTTTAGCTACTGTGTCAATTTCATGAAAATCTGGTAACTTATTAACATTTCATAGGGCAAAAAG
Organism: Nemotelus pantherinus; assembly: GCA_963978885.1. Taxonomy (NCBI): domain Eukaryota; kingdom Metazoa; phylum Arthropoda; class Insecta; order Diptera; family Stratiomyidae; genus Nemotelus; species Nemotelus pantherinus. The sequence continues at coordinate 61,340,819 of OZ022265.1, forward strand.
CAGTTTTTTTTCTTTGTAATTTTTCAAGATGGCACCACTGGCACAGAGTTGCCCACAATTCAAAATCGCTTCTATTAAATCTGGTCTTACTTAAGTCCAATGCATTCTGTAAATTTTAGCTGTATCTGATTATTGGTTCGTGAGTTTCCGTGAACAGAAGTTTTTGATGCTTAAAATATAGGTTAACTGGGAGAGGGTTACCGTTCGTGTCCGACATGAAATTTCCGAAGTTTTATTTTGAACGTGTAGATAAAACATAAGATTTATATACAGATTGGTTTTATTGTAAGAAACGGACATATTTTTGAATATTCGATGGTTTGAATGTTTTCACTTCCAAATTTTTTTTTTCAAAATGAAGACACCAAAATTATCATAGCTGGCAGCTCCAACCGAATTTTTTGACCAAATTTTTACCAAACGTGGCTTAAAGTAAGGTCCAGCAATTGTGTAAGTTTCGTCAAAATCGAACGATTCAATCAGAATTTATAGGGCTAAAAACAATTATCTTTTTTAGTGGTTTTTCAAGATGGCACCACTGGCACAGAATCACCAGCATTTCAAAATCACTTCTATCAGACCTGGTCCTATTTAAGGCCAATACATGCTGTGAATTTCAAATAATTCTGCTTATCGGATCGTGAGTTTCCGTGAACAGAAGTTTTTGATGCTAAAAATATAGGTAAATTGGGCAAGGGTTACCAGGCGTGCCCGTTATACCATATCTTTTTTTTTTTTTGGTTATGTAAACAAAGCACAAGATTTACATATGAAAGGCTTTTTTTTGAAGAAACGGCATTTTTTCAAGAGAGACGATGATTTGGAGGTTTTCACTTTCAGTGCCTGCCCTAGCTACAGGGTTGCCAGCACGCTCATTAAAAGCTACACAAATCAACAACTAAATAATATCAATATGTCCTGAAAATTTCGTAATGATTGAATAGCTCTGTCAAAAGTTATCGAAATTTAAAAATTTTCAAATTTTCCCGTCCTCTTTTTAGGCACCCAGCGCACACATAGGGTTAAAAAATTCCAAAGCATTATCCGATTCATATGTAAAACACGTTAGAAATTTATTTTGTTAACTTTATTTTTGCGAAAATCATTTGTGCACGAAATAATAGGCATATTAAAAATATCACTTAAACGCCCGCCGGCGCCAAAAGGTTAACAATAACTGACATTTAAAGAGACCTGGACCTATTCTGCATATACACCAATGTATTCTGAAAATTTCAGCTCAATCGGATGGCGCGTTCCCGAGATTATCTCACTGAAATTTTTTGTACATATATATATATATATATAGAAATATGAATTTTTGGCCGAATCGATTTTAATACTAATGTTCTTCGAACATTAGTAAAAATAATTACGCCATACATTGGGTAAGAATGGGAATTGTAAACTCTCTTATTTTTAAAAAACACTTTTAAAAAACTTTTTGACGCTAGAAGAAGCCTTAGAGCTTGCTGATATTAAAATCATAACTAATCAAGAAAGTATTCTTTACATAATTAAAATCCTGATCACGAAACAAGAAACATTTGAAACTCTTAGTTAAACCCATTAAAAAACGCAATGTAATAACACAAGTACTATTTGAAAAGGTTTTGAAAGGTAATAGTGCAAAGTTCTATGGAATAAAAAAAAATGTAAATATTTCAATAATTTGTTCATTTGTAAAGAATCCGATATAATAGATATAAGCTCAACTGAAGGCTCACCGAATTGTTGTTGCGTTAGACACCTGCAATAAAATTAGCGGTCTACACATCCCTAACATCGAGGAAATCTCACCTGGCAACTTACTCCTAAATGCGTTCTGCGGACCATCTGAACGGGAACTACTTGAATAAATGGGCAGAGCTACGAATCGCAGGAAGTATCAAGGGTTAATGCACTACTTGCGATACTTCAGCCTACACTCGAAGAAAAAATGCACGGAGAACACCTTTCATTCGAGATGCTGGATGAAATACGAATTAACAACACCGGAAAGATAGATATGCTAAAACCTAGCAACGAAATCCACCAGTACACGACTGATTACCCTCTTAGTAACCATAGCATCAGCTTACTTGGCTTTGCAATTCTATCTCCAAAATGGCAAAGCCCCTTCAACAGCGATATCATCTGTACCAGAGGACAAAGATATTCTATCTCCAATTCCATCAATAATCAGTCACCCACCCACATCAACAGGTCCAGCGCATCCCAGATTTAATAACTTTCCCTATTTTTAACGATAGTGGACTATCGTTCTTAGAGGGGGAAGAGTTAACAACATGTTCATACATAATCAGCAAACACGCGCCCAGGTAAAAATGCATCGATCACGATCAACCAAATGCAGCAAAGGTAAACGCTGCATCAGCAAAAAAATCGGATTAAAGTAATTATCGGTAGTAGAATAATTTTTTGTTTACATTGTACATTCATTGAATAAAGCTCAAAGAGCATTTTTTTTAACATATTCGGAAAGTAATTTTTTAACTTATATATATATATATATATATATATATATATATATATATATATATATATATATATATATATATATATATATATATATATATATATATATACATATACATATATATATATATATATATATATATATATATATATATATATATATATATATATATATATATATATCTATATATATATATATATATATATATATATATATATATATATATATATATATATATATATATATATATATATATATAGCATCAAAAAAATTCAGTGACTATTTCTAGGAAACGCGCCATCCGATTGAGCTTAGGATATATTAGTATAAATACAGAATAGGTTCAGGTCTCACCAAATGTTACCTTTAACCCTTTGGCACCAGCGGCCATTTTAGTTATATTTTAAATTTGCCTTATGTTATGTGAAAAAAGCTTTCGAAAGAACTTAGTTTGCGAAATGAATTTCGAACGTGTTTTTAATAAAGATTTGATAAATTTTTGGAAACTTTTTACCCTGTGTGAGCAATAGCTGCCTAAAATCAGATTGGGAAAATTTCAAATTTTTTCAAATCGCGATAACTTTTGACAGATCTATTAAATCATTATAGAACTTATAGAGCATATTGATGTTACTATATACCCACATACTTTTCTATAAATGTGCTGGTAGCCCTGTAGCTACCGCAGGTGCTAAAAGTGAAAACTTTCAAACCATCGACCTGCCTGAAAGTTTTTCGCTTTTCAGAAACAAAACAACCTATGTACAGATTTTTCGCTTTATCTATACAGTCAAAGTAACACTTTTGAAATTCTATATCAAATAAGAACGGTAGTCCTTCCCTAATTCACGTACATTTTTAGCATTTAAAACTTCAGTTCACGTGAACTTACGACCCAATAATCAGATACAGCTGAAATTGATAGAATATATTGGTCCTAAATAGGACCAGGTCTGATAGAAGCAGTTTTGAAATGTGGGCAATTCTATGCCAGTGGTGCCATCTTGAAAAATCACTTAGAAAGATAACTGCTTTTAGCCCTATGAATTCTGATTCAGTCACCAGATTTTGACGGAATTCACACAGTAGCTGAATTTGACCCCATTTGATATAAATTTGATGAAAAAATTCGGTTGGAGCTGCCAATTATGGTGTCTTCAATTTTATAAATTTGCTCAGGAAAATAAAGCTGATTGCCTTAAAGCTTCCAGTACTGTCATGGAATCATAAAGAAATTCAAATGGCAAATCAAGCTAATTGTAAGCAATATTCAGTAAAAATCTCGTTGGAAAAACAATGAAAGGACTGACAATTATAGTTTTTTTTTTGTATTTTTTTTGGCATATCTTTAGTAAGCAATTTCATCATAACATTTTCAAATCAAAGTGATCTTGTAGTGAAAATAAACAACAAATATTAATATCTAGAGAATTTGGAAACTTGTGAATGTTAACGCTTAATTTTTTTTGTATCCTCATAACTTCCATTGCAGTCATCGGAGCAATCTGAAATACGCAGAGAAGGTTGACTCTAACGTGAGGCAGATGTGACATATTTTTGGCATCGGTGCTAACAAAGGGCTGCCAGCACGAGGCGGTTTTATTATTTTCGTAGCAATAAATGCTTACATTAAGTATTCCCATCGCGAATATTTGCAATCCAAAGAAGTAAACAATGCTTAAATTTTCTAATATCTCTATATTTTTCAGATGGCAGCTCCAAGCAGCTTTCTATCGCTGTAACTTTCGATGAAATCATCGAAATTAAATTCGCTTAGGGTTTATAGTTACTAAGGTGTATTAGCCTTAAGCAGAAGAAGCAACTTGTGGTAGAATATACACTCAAAATCTACGCAAATCCTCTACTGTTCTTCGAACAGTAGTATTTCTAGCGGCTTTGATGCGCTAGGGGTTTTCATTAATGTTATAAATATATATATATATATATATATATATATATATATATATATATATATATATATATACAAATATATATATTGTATAAAATCTCAGGAACTTTTATAATCTTTAACCCATTGGTGCAGTTGGCCATTTTAGCGATATTTCAAATATACCTATTTTTCGTCCACCAATAACTTTTGCAAAAAATAAAGTGAATGGAATGAATTTTGAAAGTGTTCCAAATATAAACATGATAATCTATTTGAAATTTTTAACCTTATCTGTGGACTAGGCGCCTAAAATGAAATAGGGAAAATTTTAAAATTTTGAATTGCGATAACTTTTGACCAGATTATCAAATCATTATGAAACTTACAGAGCATATTGCTGTTATTATGTTCTAGACTCGTGCAGCTTTTTATGAATGCAACTTTGCAGCTACGGCAACCATTGAAAGTGAAAAACTTCAAACCATCGAATCTTCTGAAAAAATTTTTCGTCTTTTACAGTAGAAACCAACTCATGTAGAAATCTTTTACTTTGTCTATACAATCAAAGAAAAACTTTTGAAATTTCACATCGGACAAGAACGGTAACCCTCCTTCAATTTACCTATATTTGAAACATCAAAAACTTTGGTTCACGAGACTCACGACCCTTTTATCAGATAAAAATGAAATTCACTGAATGTATTGTATTGAGTAGGACCAAGCCTGATAGAAGCGATTTGGAAATGCAGGCAGCTCTATTCCAGTGGTGCCATCTTAAAAAATTATAAAGAAAAAAAAAACTGCTTTTTACTCTATGAATTCTGATTCAGTTGCCAGATTTTCATGAAATTGACACAGTAGCTGGACCTTACTTCAAGCCGTGTTTGGTAGAAATATGGTTTGCAAATTCGGTTGGTGCTGCCAGTTTTAGGAATTTAGGTGTTTCGGGTTTTGAAAATTCATTCAGGAAAATAAAGCTTTTTGCCGTAAAACTTCCACGAATTTCATATGATGTATGGAACTTATTATAGACCTTATTCACAAAGAATCTGGTTAAAAAATCATTATAGGGTTGCCAACTATTGTTGGTTTTGTATTTATTTTCAATATCTTTATGAAGCAATTTTATCGTAAAATCTTCAAACGGTAGTGATCTTATAGTGACAATAAACAAAAAACATAAAATTTTCGAAAATTTGAAAAGTTTTGCGACTGGTTACCCTAAATTTCTTTGTACCTCTTATTTTCCCATGCAGTTATCAGATCAAAACGAAAGTCGCAGAGTAGGTTGATTTCAATATGAGGCAGGCGTTATATATTTTTGGCTATGATGCTAGCAAAGTGCTGTCAGCGCGGGGTGTTTTTTTGCTGTTTTCGTATCAATAAATGTATACATTAAGTATTCATATCGCGAACATTTACAATGAAAATAAGTTACCAATGTTTGAGTTATATAAGTTTTAGAAATTTTTTGGTTCCAAACATCTTTCGTTTTCTGACCCTAAACATCTTTCTATCTCTGTAATTTTCGACGAAATCATCGGAATCAAAACGAATAGGTGTGACGATTGTATATTTTCAAATTAGACAAGAATAGAATTTCTCCTTGCCTTTCAGCGTTTTAAGAAAGCTTTAGGATTACTGTCAGGCAACTTATTGTCAAGCTTCCTAGAACATTCCAAAATGGTATCATCGTCAATATACAACTCTTTCATTCCCAAAGAAGATATTGGGAACATTGTCAAATTGTCATTATAGTTATTAGTGTAAGTAGAAATTTCCGTATCATTGACGAAAATATTGCAAATAGTTCATGGATCGGAAATGGCCATGTCGTCTGTGGCTACGGCAACCATTGAAAGTGAAAAACTTCAAACCATCGAATCTTCTGAAAAAATTTTTCGTCTTTTACAGTAGAAACCAACTCATGTAGAAATCTTTTACTTTGTCTATACAATCAAAGAAAAACTTTTGAAATTTCACATCGGACAAGAACGGTAACCCTCCTTCAATTTACCTATATTTGAAACATCAAAAACTTTGGTTCACGAGACTCACGACCCTTTTATCAGATAAAAATGAAATTCACTGAATGTATTGTATTGAGTAGGACCAAGCCTGATAGAAGCGATTTGGAAATGCAGGCAGCTCTATTCCAGTGGTGCCATCTTAAAAAATTATAAAGAAAAAAAAAACTGCTTTTTACTCTATGAATTCTGATTCAGTTGCCAGATTTTCATGAAATTGACACAGTAGCTGAACCTTACTTCAAGCCGTGTTTGGTAGAAATATGGTTTGCAAATTCGGTTGGTGCTGCCAGTTTTAGGAATTTAGGTGTTTCGGGTTTTGAAAATTCATTCAGGAAAATAAAGCTTTTTGCCGTAAAACTTCCACGAATTTCATATGATGTATGGAACTTATTATAGACCTTATTCACAAAGAATCTGGTTAAAAAATAATTATAGGGTTGCCAACTATTGTTGGTTTTGTATTTATTTTCAATATCTTTATGAAGCAATTTTATCGTAAAATCTTCAAACGGTAGTGATCTTATAGTGACAATAAACAAAAAACATAAAATTTTCGAAAATTTGAAAAGTTTTGCGACTGGTTACCCTAAATTTCTTTGTACCTTTTATTTTCCCATGCAGTTATCAGATCAAAACGAAAGTCGCAGAGTAGGTTGATTTCAATATGAGGCAGGCGTTATATATTTTTGGCTATGATGCTAGCAAAGTGCTGTCAGCGCGGGGTGTTTTTTTGCTGTTTTCGTATCAATAAATGTATACATTAAGTATTCATATCGCGAACATTTACAATGAAAATAAGTTACCAATGTTTGAGTTATATAAGTTTTAGAAATTTTTTGGTTCCAAACATCTTTCGTTTTCTGACCCTAAACATCTTTCTATCTCTGTAATTTTCGACGAAATCATCGGAATCAAAACGAATAGGTGTGACGATTGTATATTTTCAAATTAGACAAGAATAGAATTTCTCCTTGCCTTTCAGCGTTTTAAGAAAGCTTTAGGATTACTGTCAGGCAACTTATTGTCAAGCTTCCTAGAACATTCCAAAATGGTATCATCGTCAATATACAACTCTTTCATTCCCAAAGAAGATATTGGGAACATTGTCAAATTGTCATTATAGTTATTAGTGTAAGTAGAAATTTCCGTATCATTGACGAAAATATTGCAAATAGTTCATGGATCGGAAATGGCCATGTCGTCTGTGGCTACGGCAACCATTGAAAGTGAAAAACTTCAAACCATCGAATCTTCTGAAAAAATTTTTCGTCTTTTACAGTAGAAACCAACTCATGTAGAAATCTTTTACTTTGTCAATACAATCAAAGAAAAACTTTTGAAATTTCACATCGGACAAGAACGGTAACCCTCCTTCAATTTACCTATATTTGAAACATCAAAAACTTTGGTTCACGAGACTCACGACCCTTTTATCAGATAAAAATGAAATTCACTGAATGTATTGTATTGAGTAGGACCAAGCCTGATAGAAGCGATTTGGAAATGCAGGCAGCTCTATTCCAGTGGTGCCATCTTAAAAAATTATAAAGAAAAAAAAAACTGCTTTTTACTCTATGAATTCTGATTCAGTTGCCAGATTTTCATGAAATTGACACAGTAGCTGAACCTTACTTCAAGCCGTGTTTGGTAGAAATATGGTTTGCAAATTCGGTTGGTGCTGCCAGTTTTAGGAATTTAGGTGTTTCGGGTTTTGAAAATTCATTCAGGAAAATAAAGCTTTTTGCCGTAAAACTTCCACGAATTTCATATGATGTATGGAACTTATTATAGACCTTATTCACAAAGAATCTGGTTAAAAAATCATTATAGGGTTGCCAACTATTGTTGGTTTTGTATTTATTTTCAATATCTTTATGAAGCAATTTTATCGTAAAATCTTCAAACGGTAGTGATCTTATAGTGACAATAAACAAAAAACATAAAATTTTCGAAAATTTGAAAAGTTTTGCGACTGGTTACCCTAAATTTCTTTGTACCTCTTATTTTCCCATGCAGTTATCAGATCAAAACGAAAGTCGCAGAGTAGGTTGATTTCAATATGAGGCAGGCGTTATATATTTTTGGCTATGATGCTAGCAAAGTGCTGTCAGCGCGGGGTGTTTTTTTGCTGTTTTCGTATCAATAAATGTATACATTAAGTATTCATATCGCGAACATTTACAATGAAAATAAGTTACCAATGTTTGAGTTATATAAGTTTTAGAAATTTTTTGGTTCCAAACATCTTTCGTTTTCTGACCCTAAACATCTTTCTATCTCTGTAATTTTCGACGAAATCATCGGAATCAAAACGAATAGGTGTGACGATTGTATATTTTCAAATTAGACAAGAATAGAATTTCTCCTTGCCTTTCAGCGTTTTAAGAAAGCTTTAGGATTACTGTCAGGCAACTTATTGTCAAGCTTCCTAGAACATTCCAAAATGGTATCATCGTCAATATACAACTCTTTCATTCCCAAAGCAGATATTGGGAACATTGTCAAATTGTCATTATAGTTATTAGTGTAAGTAGAAATTTCCGTATCATTGACGAAAATATTGCAAATAGTTCATGGATCGGAAATGGCCATGTCGTCTGTGATAAAAGTGGTGGGGTACTCGTTGTGGTATCTCCTGGAATTTATAAAATTCTAATACTTTCTTGGCTGCTGCTGAAAAGTGTCCGTAAGATTGCTTAAGTGAATTCGGTAAATATTTTCGACCTTAGGCTGGTAAACATTCTTCATTTCTACAAAAACCAAAAAATCAGAGCCAGAACGGCGCGGCCAATATCTTTTCATGCCCTTGATTTTTGATTTTCAAGTGGCGTATTACCTTCGATTTCCATGAAACTTTTTCGCAATTGTTTAAGAAAAGGACTGGTACTAGTGAGGAAAAATACCTAAGAAAATTACGTGAAAATTTTACACAGCTTTAATAAAATCTATTTCTGGCATCATAGGGGATAAATCGCACCTCGCAATGGGATCATTTGCTTCATCTGGATTGACTTTCTGAAAGTAAAATTTACACGGCATGCTATGTAAAGGGATACTTAGAGATGTAGTCATTTTGAAGGTGATGACAGTTGGTGCATGATGTGTTGAATCGAAGCAAAGAGATGATGCGCAGTGCTTGCCTTCAGATAGTAAGCGTTGGAAGTAAAAACTAGATCCAATAGTAAAATTTAACATGCTGCTTCGGAAAAATTAGGGAAAAGCTGAATTTTGGTGTGAACCTTGGTATTCACGTGTTGAACAAAATGTCAAAAGTCCTCATCCATCCAAGTGCTGCGTTACTTTTTATACGGGGTCAAAGGTCACCAAAAGTGACCTCTCCTAAATATTTCAGTAACGGTCACGTCTTCAGAAAAACAATGTATGACGAATTTGTAGCTTTGTAGCCAACAAAAAAGATTATACAACTTTTTCCTGTACTATAACCGTTTCTGAGATATATTGATCTAAACATTTGCTACTAACAGCCAGTGGCGTGGCGTTCATGGAAGCAAGGGAAGCATTGCTTCCCTTACATTTTACTGAAATATTTTTTAAGTTAATTTATTTAAAAATCACGAGAAAAATCATGGACAGGAATTTTCTAAATAAATTTTCCCAAAAACTCACAGTGAACATCTTGCACGGCTAAGGTGGTAACACCACCGAATGAAAATATTGAGAGAACAAGACGGGTGGAAGCAACTACAGAATTGCTTCTACGAGCATTAATTTCACTTCATGTAGACTGCATTGTGACGTCATTCAAAAAAATATGCTTGTACTGGCTGTTTGGAAGCAATGCAGAAATTGCTTCTTAGGGGAAATTCTCGTCTCAAGCGAGAAACTGAGAGAGAAGCCGCGTACGTATGGTTGCTGTGGAACTTATTGTGATGTTCCCCATATAATTTGCTTGTGCGTATTTTTTTTTTGAATGAGAATGTTTGCTGTAGTACCTACACACTATGTGAATTTATGAATGAATATGAACTACGAGATGTTTTAAGGGTTGCCAGAGACTGCTTGAATGTAGTTCGGTAGTGAAATTTGTGCTATATTTTACATATAAATTTGGTGAAGGTATTTTTAATTGGTGAAGGTAATTATTTCACCAATAGTTTAGAGTATTGTTGTAATTAAATTGATTTGAATTGTTTAGAATTGAGTGCGTAGAATTACTTTCTGGAATCGCATGATTTTTTAATTTTATACTTAAAATAGTGAGAGTGCAATCAAAAGGTTAATGTATTTATTTGTTCCGTAAATAGCATGGATTATAATTATAATAATCACAGAGAAAATATTTTTGAATATTCTATCAACAATAAATCAGAAAATAGTTTAAAACAATTTTATAAATCAGTTTTTTTAGTTCTAACATTGCAAGTAATGAATGCAAAAGAGAATGTTACAAGAGCGCCCGCAGAGCGCAGTTTTTCTTCCTTAAAAAGGATTAAAACTTATCTCAGGAATAGGACAGATGAACAGTGACTAAGTGACTTGGCAATATTTTCCATAGAATAGGTTTTCTTAAAATAATGTTTGAGCGAGTAAAGTTTTCAAGACGTCATAGATGAGTTTGCAAAAAAAAAAAACAAAGGCAAATTGCATTAAATTTAAAATAGAAGTATGCATGAATTTTCTTTTCAAATTTGATTTATAATAGATTTTTTTTTCAGCTGTCACTTCATTTATTTTAAATTTACTAGATTTTTTTTTAAATATAAATATATATGTTATTCGTTATGGGAATGTTGTTACTTTACTGTTATTTTTTATAAGTACTAGAATATTGAAATTTTCTTTATGCGTATAAACATTTAATTTGCATAATCACTGTGGTTGTTATTGTTGCCGTAGCTATATTTGCAAATGCTTTATTTACATAGCTTGCTGTTGCAACATCGCTAATTTATATGTTTGCCAATATTTAATTTTTGCAAATATATATTTAATGAAAAAATGATTATATATTGGTAGCATGCGAATTAGTACTGATAACAATACAGTATAAGTACTCTCACGTCCATGCTCGTAATTCATGGAAGCTTTTGTATTTGCAATATCAAAAGTAGCTAACAAGAGGGGTTCCATTAATACGTAATAAATTTGAAGAAAACATAACCAAAGTCAGTCATCGAAATGAACTAATTGCTTCCCTAAGGTAAACTATCACGCCACGCCACTGCTAACAGCATCCTCTTTCTCAACGGCATGTTGATATTATCCGATTTTGATTACGACTTGGAATGTTTGTGAGTTTGTTTTTCTATGTTGAAGAGGCCCATAACAAAAACCTGTTAACAAACTTATCTACCAGACTCCAAGGTAGGTGGAAAAATGTGCTCCGAAAAATTACCCCCCCCCCCCTTTCCATACTTTTGACTTTGACTTTTGACATTTTGCTCAACACGCCATTACCAAGGTTCACAACAAAATTCATATTTCTCCAAATTTTTCCGAAGATTCGCCTTTTTTATGTCGGATGTCACTGGAATACAATAACTTTCCGTGACTTTTGGCAATATTGCTTCCTTGGTATAGGCAACCCAAAAGCATTGCGTTTATAAACTCTTGGCTATACAGGCGATTACCAGGATAAAATGTTGGGGCTAAGGTGAAGCAATCCGGTGTAAGTTGAAGTCACCCATGAGAATGAGCATGTAATTTAGTATTATTTATTATTATTTCGTGTGCTCATTAATGAGTCCTGCAATTATATAACCCAGTACTGAACTGACAGGCAGGACGTATTTGCAATTATATCCGACCTAATGTTTTTCTCAAAGTTATCGCAGTTTGAAATTTTCCAAATTTTCTTTGCCTACTTTTGGCACTTAGCGACCACATGGGGCTTTAAATCTCCAAAACAAGATTATTTTCGAGCTAGAAACATTATTAAATTACAGTTTCTGAGTATTAGTAAAAAATTAAGCAAGTGGAATCGTGGCTGACGGCTATTTACTTTGCATTTTTTAACTTTGTAGCTGCTCGCGTTGTTTTATGATGCAGATGGTAAAATGAGCAATTTTTTGTGTTTTACTTAAGATCTTCTCATAAACTTACGTGAAGGAAAACTTCTTTGAGTTGACATTTAAAATATTGGCACTGCTGTTAACATATTTTGTCACACTGAAATTGTCGGTTTCACATTCGTAAGAGAGAATTGTTTCGGAAGTCAAAGATAATTTTCTTGGACAATCATGAGGTATTCATGCTCACTGTACTGAGCTGATAGGTGTAATCTGCATTTCTTTTCCGGAAATAAAATAAAACAAATATATTCAAACATCAAATTTGAATTTATTGCGTAATTTAATGTGATGTAACTGGCAGTTAAAGAATACCAAATTTGTGTTATGACATTAATTCATTCCCTAAAGCAAGCGTGAACACATTTAAATGTTTAGAATTTTCAAGTAAATCTCCATTTTTTTAGGTAAGGCGATTCTTTACACTACTTCGGCGCCGATTTTGACGATGTATTCCAACTCCACTGATGATAAGCCCATCGTGAAAGAATTGAGAGCTCACGGAATCGTAACAGTTGACGAGCGCGAACAATTCTGGCGATTATCTGTTACATTTGCTGTGAGTGGAGGCAAGGTGAAGATGTATATTCCAACGTCAAAAAGATTTCAATAATAACACGCACGATTTGTAGACTACACTCAGGTTCAAATTCCCCATTGCGTCGGGGTACTGGTCATTAACCTCTGTGGAAGTTGCGGACAGAGATTTTAACGGCGACTTAATAGTGGTTGGTGAGGCTCCAGAGGCACCTATTGGCTTTTCTCACAAGTGCTCCCGGCCACTCGTCTTTCGCAATGGGCTAACAAATTTAACTTTAGAGTTCGTACAGGTGAGTTTTTCTTTCATATGAAATTTAATGGGAGTGCCTGTGGTGTCCCAGTAATTATCCGTAGAAGGAAAAAAGCGTCCAAATGTGCGTAATCACACTTCAAAAATGCTATGTTGCTTTCGAGCTTTGATTGAGTTGGTTTTATATAACGTTAGCAATTTTTGGATATCCGTTGTTTCTCTTCTGGCGGAAATTTCCTGAAATTGAACGGGCGAGTACATGAATATTAAACTAAGCAGTTGGAATTTCCGTTGCACTCACTTACTATGTATAATCGTGTAATGTGAAGGTAGATTGGGCAGATGCAAGTCTGCATATAAGTTTAAAAGAATGTAGATTATGAACGGCCATCATGGTATTTCGCCGTTAGTACTAACAATTATTTACATGTATACGAAACATAATTGCCTATCTTTTATTTTCAGGTCCAGCCCTTGCTAGCAGGTGCGAATCGTTTCGGCGACGCGTATGACTGTGTTGGCTTCACAACTGTTCCAATTTGGTCAGGGATCTTTGTTAGTTTCATTATTTTGCTTGGTACTTCGATCGGAATTATTGCTCTACTGGAAATAAAGACACCAAATAGGTTTGAAAGCAGTCGGAGCAAGCAACTTACTTTCACAGTTCAAGAGTAAATTGTATGCATAATATTTGATTGTACTAATCGTTAAAATTCTTATAAATATATATGTATCTATTCATGTGTAGAAATTAAAGTGAACTTGTAAGCGTGATTCATTATGTCACCTTTGGTAGGGAAGGATAGAAAAAGATTTTTACAGTTTGCACACGACAAGAAAATTAGTATTAAACTCTAAAAACTCATATTTCTTTATATATATATATATATATATATATATATATATATATATATATATATATATATATATATATATATATATATATATATATACATATATATATATATATATGTATATATATATATATATATATATATATATATATATATATATATATATATATATACATACATATATCTATATATATATATATATATATATATATATATATATATATATATATATATATATATATATATATATATATATACATATATATATATATATATATATATATATATATATATATATATATATATATATATATATATATTATATATATATACATACATATATATATATATATATATATATATATATATATATACATACATATATATATGTATATACATACATACATATATATATATATATATATATATATATATATATATATATATATATATATATATATATATATACATATATATACATATATATACATATATATATATATATATATATATATATATATATATATATATATATATATATATATGTAAATATATATATATATATATATATATATATATATATATACATACATATATATATATATATATATATATATATATATTTATATATATATATATATATATATAGATATATATATATATATATATATATATATATATATATATATATATATATATATATATATATATATATATATATATATATGTATATATATACATACATACATATACAGTGCTGCCATTTATTTTTTTGGAATAATGCTAGATTCAATTTTATTTAATGCTAAATAATGCTAGATCTTGCAAAATTATAATGCTAAATAATGCTTTCTTATTTAATTAATAATATGTATATTTATATGAGGGTTGATCAATAAGTAATGATAATCGGTTATTTCCAGTTCGCATAATATAAAAAAATTTTTTTTTACTATTGCATATACTCACAAGGTCAGCATGAAAAAAAAATTTAAATAGGCAACGATTCGAGGGAGCTACTTTCATTTGAATACGAGCAGTTGAAGAGAGAACATCAAAATGAAGAAAAACGAAATTAAAGCTGTCATTAAGTACCTCTGTTTGAAAAAACTGTCTACCAGAGGCATACACGGCGACATGGTGGAAACATTAAGGGACTCTGTTCCTCCATATTCCACCGTTGCACGCTGCGCCAAGGAGTTTAAGCTGGGAAGAACATCCACTAAAGATGAACACCGCAAAGGATGTCCATCTACATCCCTCACTGAAGACAACGTAAAAATTCTAGCGCACCTGAACCGCTAGAAACACTAATAGAAGAATCGTGCAGGTTTTGAGTGCATATTCCACCACATGTGCTGCTTATTACGGCCAAACTGTTTCAAATGCCACGTTTTACTTTGGTCTCAAGAATGCATTATAACTCATATGGTGGAAGGTTTCAGATATTACCACTGGCATGAATTTCAACGTTTATGAGAGCAAAACACGGGTTAATTATATTCGTTATCAGTTGCTTATTTCACATAATTTTGAAAGCAGCATCTCATATAACATCAATGAAAAAAATGCTCAGTGCCTGCAGCACTGTAACTGAAGTTGGTGTTTGGGGCTGCGATCCGAAAAATTTGCAGAACTTTGGAAATTGAAACATTGGTTATTTATTTTCATTGTAAGTGTTTCCGGTATGAATACTAACTGTAAGCATTTATTGATACAAAAGTAGTACAACCGACTCGTGCTGGCAACCTTCTGCCAGTATCAAAGCCAAGAATATATCACATCTGCTTCACATTGCTTAGTTACATTCGAAGTTATAGGAGTATAAAGATATTTAGGGTTACCTGCAGCGAGTTTTTTCAAATAATTGAAAACTTAATATTTGCTGTTTATTGTCACTACAATATCATTACCATTTGAAAATTCTACGATAAAACCGCTTAATAAAGATATTGCAATTAAACACAAAACCAACAATAGCTGGCAACCCTATCGTGGCCTTTTAACCAAATTTGGCCTGAATAATGTTTATAATAAGTTCCATTAATTGTAT
>OZ022265.1:61364444-61424444 GCA_963978885.1 Nemotelus pantherinus
TTGTCACTCAAAGACAATTTCTTCGAAAATGAGTTTTCTAGCGGTTCTGATGCGCTATACTTTTTTAAATTTTGATTTGTCATCACTTCTGACAGAAATATTGGATCATCGTGAAAATTCCAAAACGTACTAATGTTGACTAAAATTTAGCACACGCGGATTTTCAAGACAGTGCGGGTAATCCTGTAGCTGCGACAGGCTCTTGAAAAAAGTCCTTCAAATCATCGACCCTATTGAAAAATTTTTGTTTTTTCACAAAAACTTCAAATTATTGATAAATTTAAACCTTTGTCCATCATGTCAAATCAAAATCTTTAAAATTCCAATTTGTACAAGAACAGCAATCCAACACCAAATTACCTCTATTTTCATCACTCGAAATTTTGGTTCACGAGAATCAATGATCGGATAATCCGATAATAAAGAAATTTACAATACATGTTGCTATCAGCTAGGACCAGATCTGATATAAGTGATTTTGAAATGCGGGCAACGCTGTGGCAGTGGTACCATCTTGAAAAATGACTGAGAAAAAAAACTGCTTTTGGCCTATAACTTCCGATTCAGCTATTACGTTTTAACGAAATCTGCACATTTTTTAACCTTACTTCAAGCAACATTTGGTGAAAGTTTGGTTGAAAAATTAGGATAGAGTTGCCAGCTATGGTGATTTCTATCTCCTAGATATTGCAAATTTCCTCTGCAAAACAATGCTTTTTCCCTTTAATTACCGGTCATGGAATCGAAACGAACTCGCATATCAATGAAAAAATCCTTGACAGTACCTGGACAATCTTTAAAAATGACCGAGACTATGTTTCCACTGGTCAATCAAGAGGTGGTGGTGTCATACTCGCAGTTAAGAACACTCACTCAAGTGAACTTGTAAACTCTGCCTCGCACAAATTGTTCCAGCACATATTTATCCGCGTTTCAATTGACAAAACCTCGGTTTATATTGGTTTATTTTACGTCCCACCGAGATCTGACGAATCAGTGTACAATTATATATGTGAGCAAATATCTTCTTTTATGGCTTCTCGTAGTGCTGAGGATAAAGTAATATTCTTGGGTGATTTTAATCGCCCGAATTTGCGTTTTGTTTCTGATAAGTCTGATGATGGTTTAATACCAGTAAACCTACTTGAGTCTTCTGATTTTAACCTTGTGAGTACGTTGTATGGCCATGATTTGCAGCAGGGTGTTCCGACTTCCAACCAAAATGGTAATTGGTTAGACTTAATCTTTACAAATGTTTACGACGATGTAGTGGTTAGCCCAGCTAATGACGCAGAGAATCTCTTTTCTAATAGTCTTCACCATTCCGCTCTTATAGTTGAACTTTCCACTACTGATTGGAACATGTTAAGTACGTACAATAATACGATTGTATATGATTTCCAGAATGCTGATTATGATAGCAAGTTATGTATGAGTTAGCGTCTGATGCGATAAAATAGGAAACGCAACTGAAATGTGACGCCGCCTTAGCGAATGTGAGAAAATACAATTCTAACTTTTCTGGAATGCGAAAACCAGACGCTGACTCTGCATAATTGCACTACAGAAAAATTGAAATGGGACAATTGTAATTATGTTTCGAGTCAGTCCCAGTTGAGCCGTGAATCCATGTAAATAAAATAGAATTCGTCTCTTACATAATAAACATTTTTGTACCACATACTCTTGTGTTTTTTTTGGAATCTGCTCGGGCAAGATTCGTAACTGGCGCAGTCGGTAAACGTACCCCGTGAGAGTAAAAGGTTGAAGGTTATAGTTCGTGAAAGTGATAAAATCGATAAAGGCAAATTCGCGAAGAAACAGCCGTAAATCGAAAATCCAACGTACGTAACAAATTGAGTAACAATTCGCGAGTGGTGAACGAGAGTGCAAGTCTCCTTTACGTTTGATTCGGGTTGTGAGACTGTCTCCTGATCTCGTTCTATAATAATTAAAACTAAAAAAAAACTCTAGCGCACCTGAACCGCTAGAAACGCTAATGTTCGAAGAACAGTAGAAGAATCGTGCAGGTTTTGAGTGCATATTCCACCACATGTGCTGCTTATTACGGCCAAACTGTTTCAAATGCCACGTTTTACTTTGGTCTCAAGAATGCATTATAACTCATATGGTGGAAGGTTTCAGATATTACCACTGGCATAAATTTCAACGTTTATGAGAGCAAAACACGGGTTAATTATATTCGTTATCAGTTGCTTATTTCACATAATTTTGAAAGCAGCATCTCATATAACATCAATGAAAAAAATGCTCAGTGCCTGCAGCACTGTAACTAAAGTTGGTGTTTGGGGCTGCGATCCGAAAAATTTGCAGAACTTTGGAAATTGAAACATTGGTTATTTATTTTCATTGTAAGTGTTTCCGGTATGAATACTAACTGTAAGCATTTATTGATACAAAAGTAGCACAACCGACTCGTGCTGGCAACCTTTTGCCAGTATCAAAGCCGAGAATATATCACATCTGCTTCACATTGTTTAATTACGTTCGAAGTTATAGGAGTATAAAGAAATTTAGGGTTACCTGCAGCGAGTTTTTTCAAATAATTGAAAACTCAATATTTGCTGTTTATTGTCACTACAATATCATTACCATTTGAAAATTCTACGACAAAACCGCTTAATAAAGATATTGCAATTAAACACAACACCAACAATAGCTGGCAATCCTTTCATGGCTTTTCAACCAAATTTGGCCTGAATAATGTTTATGATAGGTTCCATTAATTGTATGAAATTCGTATTGATTTCATGACTGCACTGGAAGTTAAAGGGCAAAAAGTTTTATTTTCCTGAACGAATTTTCAAAACCAAAGACACAAAAATTACCATAGCTGGCAGCACCAATCAAATTTTGCAACCAAATTTCCGCCAAACAAAGATTAGAGTAAGGTTCAGCTACTGTGTCAATTTCATGAAAATCTGGTAACTTATTCACGTTTCATAGGGCAAAAAGCAGTTTTTTTTTCTTTGTAATTTTTCAAGATGGCACCACTGGCACAGAGTTGCCCACAATTCAAAATCGCTTCAATCAAATCTGGTCCTACTGAAGTCCAATGCATTCTATAAATTTCAGCTATATCTGGTTATTGGTTCATGAGTTCCCGTGAACAGAAATTTTTGATGCTAAAAATATAGGTTAACTGGGAGAGGGTTACCGTTCTTGTCCGACATGAAATTTCCAAAGTTTTACTTTGAACGTGTAGATAAAACATAAGATTTGTATGCAGATTGGTTTTATTGTAAGAAAGGACATTTTTTTGAATATTCGATGGTTTGAATGTTATCACTTCCAAATTTATTTTTTTCAAATTTAAGACACCAAAATTATCATAGCTGGCAGCTCCAAGCGAATTTTTCAACCAAGTTTCCATCGAACGTGGCTTAAAGTAAGGTCCAGCTATTGTGTGAATTTCGTCAAAATCGAACGATTCAATCAGAATTGATAGGGCTAAAAGCAGTTATCATTTTTAATGATTTTTCAAGATGGCACCACTGGCACAGAATCGCCTGCATTTCAAAATCACTTCTATCAGACCTGGTCCTATTTAAGATCAATACATTCTGTAAACTTCAATTAATTCTGTTTGTCGGGTCGTGAGTTTCCGTGAACAGAAGTTTTTGATGCTAAAAATATAGGTAAATTGGGCAAGCGTTACCAGGCGTGCGCGTTATACCATGTCAAATTTTATTTTTTGCCTATGTAAACAAAGCACAAAATGTACATATGAGTGGCTTTTTTTTGAAGAAGCGGCATTTTTTCAAGAGAGACGATGATTTGGAGGTTTTCACTTTCAGTGCCTGTTTTAGCTACAGAGTTACCAGCACGCTCATTAAAAGCTACAAAAATATACAACTAAATAATACCAATATGTTCTGAAAATTTCGTAATGATTGAATAGCTCTGTCAAAAGTTATCACAGTTTAAAAATTTGCAAATTTTTCCGTTCTCTTTTTAGGCACCCAGCGCACACATGGGGTTAAAAAATTCCAAAACATTATCCGATTCACATGTAAAACACGTTCGAAATTTATTTCGTCAACTTTATTTTTGCGAAAATTATTTGTTTACGAAATAATAGGTACATTAAAAATATCACTTAAATGGCCACCGGCGCCAAAATGTTAACAATAACTGACATTTAGTGAGACCTGGACCTATTCTGCATATACACCAATGTATCCTGAAAGTTTCAGCTCAATCGGATGGCGCGTTCCCGAGATTATCTCACTGAAATTTTTTGATGATATATATATATATATATATATATATATATATATATATATATATATATATATATATATATATATATATATGTATATATATATTTGGAAATATGAATTTTTGGCCGAATCGATTTTAATACTAATGTTCTTCGAACATTAGTAACAAGGAGGTGGAAGTGAATGTTTAATCGGAAAGAGAAAAGGGAGTTTTTCTTTAATCGTTCTAGGTATTCCGAAAGCGAAGCTATGGAGCAACAACTTATCGACCTAAGAAGACAGTTGGCCCAGAGGGAGGAAGAGATAGCCCAATTGGCAGCGGCAGCGCAACGCCTAGTGACTTCCGAAAATAATGCGGATCCAATTGAACGGTTGGTGAACTTACTAGAAAGAAGAGGACCAAACAGCCATGGAAACTCTAGAACCAACATTTTTAAAGAGCTACGTCACCTGAGTGACTTTACTGGCGAGGGAGAAATATCAATCAATTCATTTGTAACGAGCATCGAGTATTATCTGCAGAAAATTGACGACAAAAACATCAGACGGGATGCAATTCGTTTTATTTTTATGGAAAAAATCCAAGGTGCAGCGAAGGCAGCAGTGATAAATACACCGGAGCCCGACAACTGGGAACTACTGAAGGCGACCCTGAAGCTGAGGTACAAGCCAGACATGGAACCTTCCGACATCTATAGAAGAATTACCGGATTAAAAGTTAACACAGTAAGTGAATTGGCAATAGAATTACAAAATATTAAATATAAGAAAGACGAACTAGTGATTTACTACTCCAATAATACGTATATAGATTTAAGTAACGTAGATTCTCTCCTGGCCAACACGGCAAAAGAAATGACGCAAGGCGTCCTTCTTGATAAAATATACAATTCAAACAATATTCTTGAAATAATCAACGTAATGCGCGAAAGACGTTACGAAGACGCGTGCATACGAAGTGAATTTAAAAAGTCTAGACAGTCATTTCAAAATAAACATTCAGAATTTTCAAAAAATAATTTTTTCACAAACCCCGACAGTAGACAAAACCTGAGACAAAATACTAAAACGACTCAACATACGTACAATAACAGACAAAATACAGACAATTCTGGAAATTATCGTTCACAAAATTTTAGGCGAAATTTTGATAACACGGACTCTAACAATCGTTACAGTTTTAATAACAATAATTCAGGGCAATATAGGAATAAGTCCGCACAAAGTAACTTCAAAAGAAGTTCATTTTCTCGTAGACAAGACGCTACTCTAATGGAAGTAGACAATGTCCAAGCCAACAATTACATTTCAGATAGTCACTCACAGCAAAATATTTCAAATAATAATAGTCGAAATTACAAATACGAAACGCAAAATTTCAAAAAATCTAAAGCAAAGCGTAAAGAAAATAAAAATAAGATAATTGAAAATATGGAATCAAATAATGTTATTCAATCTGAAGAAGATAACTCTTTTTTTATAAACCAGCCTCGGACGAACTTCCAGTAATACGAATTACGATAAATAAATTAGCTTATAAGGCACTTATCGATACTGGCTCGTCTTTTAGCATAATAAATGAAAAAATTTCAAATTTTAACAAAATTTGAATCAAAGCTATAAGCTATACAACTATAACGGGTAAGGACTGCATAAATTATGAAGTCCATACACCAGCTCCTACAGAAATTAAATTCCCACCTGAAGCCAAAATTCGGTGGGTGGTCAAAGAGTTGACAAACCGAAAATATGACTTTATCATTGGCATTGATTTATTGGATCGCCTGGGTACAATAATCGATGTTGAAAATAAATATATTGTTCTTAATGGCCAAACATTGCCATTCATAAATAACCCATACGCAACTGAACAAATCTTTAGCTTAGAGCCTGTTCAGAGCGATTATATTAAGCGTTTAAAACTTGGGCATTTGAATGACGAAGAGCGTAGCGAAATTATCAAACTAATTAAGAAACATGAGCAAGTTTTTTATAAAGAGGGTGACAAACTTACAAGCACCCCAACCATTCAACATGAAATTGTTACGACTACAGATAGTCAAATCAATTCAAGACTTTACAGGTATCCACCTAAACATGAACAAGTAGTTCGAGAGCAAATTGCCGAAATGGAGAGGCAAGGAATTATTCGCAAAAGTAATTCTAAGTACTCCAGCCCGTTAATAGTCGTGCCAAAGAAAGACGACAATTCGGGAGAGAAAAAGTTTCGTTTAGTTATGGACTATCGGAAACTTAATGAAGTCACGGTGGACGACAAGTTTCCGTTGCCTAATATCGATTCGATACTAGACAAACTGGGCAGGGCTCAATACTTTTCGACCATCGATTTGGCGAAAGGTTATTACCAAATTCTTGTAAGAGAAGAGGATCGCAAAAAGACGGCATTCGTCACTCCACACGGCCTTTACGAATTCATCAGAATGCCGTTCGGCCTAAAAAACACTCCAGCGACGTTTCAAAGGCTTATGAACGACATTCTGAGGGATCATATAAATAGAACTTGTGTTGTGTACCTTGACGATGTCCTCATATTTAGCACCTCTCTACAAGAACATGTTGAAGCAATTTCCAACATATTCAAAACTCTGCAACAACACCGACTCAAAGTCCAAATAGACAAATGCAGATTCTTGGAGAAAGACACTCCATTTTTAGGTCATATTATTACCCGAGAAGGTTTAAAGCCCAATCCGGAAAAAGTAAAGGTGATAGAAAATTTAGAACTACCGAAAACAGCAAAGCAAATAAAAAGTTTCATGGGTCTTGTAGGGTGCTATCGCAAATTTATAAAAGACTTTGCGAAAGTGGCCCAACCTATCACTAAATACCTAAAAAAGAACATGAAAATAAATATTAACGATCCAAATTACGTAGAAGCTTTTGAAAAACTCAAAAGTCTTATTACTTCACATCCTATACTGAGATTTCCTGATTTCTCGCGGCAATTTCAACTTACCACCGATGCGTCGAATTACGCAATAGGCGCCGTCTTGTCGCAAGACGGTCATCCTGTTTGTTTTGCTTCACGCACATTACAGTCTCATGAGCAAAATTACTCTGCAACAGACAAGGAATTTCTAGCCATCAAATGGTCAGTCAATTACTTCCGACCATATTTGTATGGTAACAGATTCAAGATCTTTACAGATCACCTACCTGTAAAATATCTGCATGCAAAATACAGAGGTAGAGACTTGTCACCACGACATCAAAGATGGTTGTTTAAGCTCGGTGAGTACCAATATGACATAGAATATCTCAAAGGGCGAGAAAATAAAGTTGCTGACTTTTTAAGTCGTATTAAAACCGATACAAACGACGATGTATCTCAACACGAAGAAGAAGAAAAACGAGCAAATTCACACTCAGATTTAGGTATTTTCTGGAATGAAAAGGATAACGATGAGCAAACAATGGCAACTAGACATTCCGCAGAGGAAGAGTTTCTAGATTATATACCCATCAAGGAGGAAATTGTGAATAAGTATAAGACACAAATAATTATTACAAATAATAAAACCGAGAATTTTGAAGTAGTACATGGAAAACGGAAAATATACATAGCAGAACATGATTTTAGTAACCTAGCGGATATTCTCAGAAGATACGTAAAAAAGGGAAAAATTGGGATTTTTACTGAAGTAGACGATAGAAAGTACAACGTTGTACAGGAAAAAATCAGGGAACTTTTTTCCAACGATAGGCAGGTACAATTTATACGGTGCTCATTTAAAGCTAGAGATATCGAAACTGAAACAGAAGCTGTAAAGCAAATCTCTCTGTACCATGTACGAGAAAGCTTACACTCTGGAGTTCAAGAAACTTTTAACGCAATCCGAAACAAGATCTACTACCCTTAACTATTGGAGCTCATAACCATTGTAATTAGCCAATGCGAAGTATGTCAGGAGGTAAAATACGACCGACACCCAATTAAGCCCAAATTTAAATACACAGAAACTGCATCAGACATCAATCAGGTTGTGTACATGGATATCTACATCATCCTTAAACATAGCTTCTTGACCATTATCGATAAATTTTCAAAATTTGCTGCGGTATACTATCTCACTGATCGGAATCATGTAACCATTATCGAACAACTCGAAGATCATTTTGCGAAAATCGGCAAACCACAAAAATAGTTGCAGGCAATGAGTTCGGTGGTGTGCGAGTTAAAGAATTTTTGCAGGAAGAAGGAATAACCCTTCATCTCACTAAAGCGCACAGTCACACAGGACTGGCAGACATCGAGAGAGTACATATTACATTAGTTGAAAAATTTAGAACACTAGCACTTAACAAAAAGAAACTTTCAGCTAGGCAAACCCTTCAAAGAGCCGTACGAAACTATAACGAAAGATTTCACTCCACAATTAAATCCACCCCTGCAGAAGTGCAATTAAACAAAGTTGATTTTACCCGAATTCAGAAGAACATTGAAAAAGCTAAAGAAAAATACTTACAAAAGCAAAATAATAACAGAGAAGATTATGAAGAAACAAGGGAAAAAGGCTACATAAAAAATTATAAGGCAGCCAGATTGAAGCATTTGCCGAAATATAGAAAAGCCAAATTAGATAATGTTCGCCCGATAAATATAAAGAGACAACTTAAATTCGCTGATTTAAGTGAAGAAAACGATAAAACTATAACTGAACGCGAAAAACTAATCATAGAAAAAGCAGTTAAAGGAGGGTCACAGGACGAAGTCCTAATATCCAAATACAGTTTAAAAATAACCCGTAATGACATTAATACCTTAGTAGAGGGAAATTGGCTAACGATAATATTATAAATTTTTATCTCAACCTATTAGTGGAACGAAGCGAAAAGCATAAATCAGATGAGTATCCGAAAACCTATGCAATGAACACTTTCTTTGTACCGGTTCTTCTGAGCTCTGGTTATAATTCGGTTCGCAGATGGACACGCAAAGTAAATATTTTTGAAAATGACATTGTGCTGATCCCTATCCATGTAAACGGAGTACATTGGTGCATGGCAGTTATAGATTTTAGAAATAAGTCTATTAAATACTTTGACTCATTCCGAAATCCAAATAATGAAGTCTTAGACGCTTTGGAAAATTACCTAAAAGAAGAAAATATAGATAAATTACAGGGAGCATTCGATACAGCATCATTTGTTAAGGAAAATGTAAATGATGTACCACAACAATCAAACGGAAGCGATTGTGGTGTTTTTAGTTGTATGATTGCTGAAAATCTTTCTAGAGGCAGAAAACCTACTCTTACACAAGATGACATGCCATATTTTAGACAAAAGATGATTTTAGAGATAGTACAAGCAAAGCTAATATCCTAAAATTGTATATAATTTTTAGCATAATAGCATATAAAGAATGAAAAGAAGAAGAAATGAATTAAAATTATTTTCCAGTTTTTCACATGCTGGTTAATACTGACTACTTTGTTAGTACCAGCTCAAGGATGGTTGAATGTATATAAAATGGAAGATCAAGCAGGTTTTACTGAAATTAGTTTGAACAAAGCGCAAATAGTTTCAAAATCAAACATTATCATTCATCTCATTGATACCTATGAGGTTTCAAATGTTATTAACAGCTTTAGAATTAACGCAGCTAAACTAAACGGACAGCATAGACAACTTATACTCAACGAACTTGAACACTTAGACAACAAAGTCAAGACGTTAATCCCACCTACTAACAGAAGACGACGAGGATTAATTAATCTAATCGGAAGTGCCCAGAAATGGATGTTTGGAAACATGGACGACGAAGATAGAAAGGACATTGACAAACAACTCAAAATTTTAGAACTTAATAGCCATAACGTAATCGAGACTGTTAATCAACAAGTTGACATCAACCAAAATTTCAACGAGACGTTTAGACAACTTAAAGATATTGCCAAAAGAGATCGTGAAATGATTTTGGACAGAATAAATAATCTTTCTAGCAGTGCGTTACATATATTTAGACCAAATTTTTAAAATTCAACTACTTAAAAATAAAATTGACACTATCCAAGATAACGTTGTTTCTGCGAAATATGGTATATTGCATCCTAGTCTCCTCACAGACGAAGAAATTAAAAAATATAAAATAAATTTAGATAAATTAAAGTATATTAAAGTCGGCTTAGCTAAAGCAGATAAGAATTTGTTAATGTTTGCCATAAAAGTGCCTACAATGTTCGTAACAGTACAATTAAAACTAATTTTACCTTTACCAAATAATCAATATAAAGAAATAGATTGCCCCCAAGAAATTGTATTTCAAATAAATGAAACTGTATATAAATATGATAATTTAAAATCTTTGACTGAATCTATCGTCAGTAAACACTGTGTACACAAACAAAATTGTAATTTCATAAAAAACACAATTACTGAAGTTATCGAAATAGATGGCGAAACTCTAGTTATTAAAAATGCAAAAAACATAAATGTTAGCCAAAATTGTGACGAAAGAAAACTGACTTTATCTGGAAATATTTTGATTCATTATAATAACTGTAGTTTAAGTTTTTTAGATCAAAAATTTTCTAATGAAGAAGATAAATTTCAAGAGAGATTCTATTACCAGGTTCAACAGAATTTCACAAATTTTACAGATAAACTTACCTTAGAAGACATTATGCTGCATAATATAAATAACGTTAAAAAGATTAAGGAACTTCAAATACACAAAAATTATACATATGTATTCAACATTAGTTTAATGTTAGTCATAATCATAACCATTGTCATGTTTTTCATTTTCTCTAAGAAAAAACGGCTAAACTTTAAAATTAAAATAGGAAATAGGATCCAGGAGAATCCTAAAGTAAAGGGGGGAGAAGTTATGTATGAGTTAGCGTCTGATGCGATAAAATATGAAATGCAACTGAAATGTGACGCCACCTTAGCGAACGTGAGAAAATACAATTCTAACTTTTCTGGAATGCGAAAACCAGACGCTGACTCTGCATAATTGCACTACAGAAAAATTGAAATGGGACAATTGTAATTATGTTTCGAGTCAGTCCCAGTTGAGCCGTGAATCCATTCGCATGTAAATGAAATAGAATTCGTCTCATAATAAACAATTTTGTACCACATACTCTTGTGTTTTTTTTGGAATCTGCTCGGGCAAGATTCGTAACTAGCATTCACAATTTCCTTGACAATGTCGATTGGACAAATGTGTTTATGTGCCATTCCCTTAATGATGATGTAGCCATGTTCTATAGAATAGTATTTGACGCGGTAGATAAGTTTGTACCCAAGATTAGGAAAAAAGATAAACTCTCTGAACCTTGGCTTGACAAGACCCTTAGACGTCTGAGAAACCACAAAAATAAACTTTACAGACTAATGAAGAATCAAGTCGACATTAACCACCGTATTAAAGAAGAATACGATTTAATTGCTCAGGAATTCTATACCAAATCTCACGAAGCGTATGACAGATACCTTAGAACTACTGGGGAGAATATAATCCGCGACTCTAAAAAATTTTTTGATTTTGTTAATATGAAGCGGAAAACAAGCGGCTACTCCTCTTCAATGTCCACTGAAAATTCAATGTTGTCTTCTTCTCCTCAGGAGATATGCAACTTTTTTGCTGATCATTTTCAAGAAGTTTTTAGTCCAGTTAGCATCCCAACATTGTATCGATTCCCGGGTGCGACTCAAACAATTTTTGCTGAGGATATGACCATATCGAGGAGTGAAATATTTACTGCCATTATGGAGCTTGACAATAACAAAGGTCCTGGACCTGACCTCCTCCCTCCTATTTTTCTGATCATGTGTGTAAAACAACTGACCCCGCCCCTTCATACTATATTCAATAATTATCTCTCCTCTGGACTATTTCCTTCGTATTGGAAATCTTCTTATATTACACCTATTTATAAAAGTGGCGATAGACGTCTTATTCAAAATTATAGAGGCATCGCCATTCTATCTGCTATTCCCAAACTATTTGAAAAAATCATCTACTGCAAAATTTCTCCTATGGTCGACGCTCGACTGAACAAGCAGCAGCATGGATTTAGGAAAGGTCGTTCTACTACAACTAATCTTATGGTGCTTGTTTCTGATGTTTTGTGCAAAATGGAGAAAGGTGATCAAATTGACGCAGTCTATACAGACTTCAGCAAAGCATTCGACCGAGTTGATCACTCCATTTTGATCTCCAAGCTGAAACAATTCGGAATCGCAGGATCCTTACTAAAGTGGCTTGGCTCCTACTTACAAGACCGCTTGCAATTCATGAAATTCCAAGGTCTCATTTCTAAGAAAGTCGTCGTTAAATCCGGTGTACTTCAAGGAAGTCATCTTGGCCCTCTTCTTTTTAATATCTTTATATCTGACATATCGGAGGTTTTATCTGATATTCCTCATTTACTATATGCGGACGACCTCAAAATCTACCATGTCATCAGGTCACAATCTGACGCGGCCTTTTTTCAGTCTAAACTGTATTCTCTAGACCATTGGTGCTCGGCGAACAAACTCCCTCTTAACATTGCCAAATGCCGCGCAAGCAGCTTCTCTCGCAAAACTGGACGCGTTCATTATACGTACAGTCTCAACAACACGGCACTCAGCAGGGTTGACAACATATTAGATCTCGGTGTCATCTTGGATGAAAAGCTCCGCTTCAATCTACATTACGATACATTGCTTTCCCGAGCAAATAGACAACTTGGTTTCATTAAGCGACGGCCAAAGAGTTTAAGAATCTTTGGGTTACTAAATCCTTATATATTTCACTCGTGCGTCCTCTTCTCGAATATGCGTGCACTATCTGGAACCCGGCTTTCGAAATTCACAGCCAAAGATTTGAGTCTGTTCAGAAGCAGTTTTTACTGTTCGCTCTGAGAGATCTTTTTAACCCTTATGATCTCAGTAATCTACCACCATACGAATATCGCCTTAAATGTATTAACTTGTTACCCCTTGCATCGTAAAGATTAATGTTATCTGCCTGCTTCAGCTTCGATGTCATCAGAGACGTGGGTAATGTCGTCTACTTGAAAGAAAAGTTTGTGCTCAATCAGCCCTTGAGAGTAACTAGATCCCGACGACTGCTTATTGAATACCAACACAACACAACATATGCAGCAAACGAGCCAATAAATATGTGCTGCAATTTAAATTCACTAAGCTATTTGTCATTTGTTATTCATTTAGTAATTTGTCATTTAGCTATTACTTTATTTGTTATCTATTTATAACTAGTTTATTTTTGCGTTATTTATTAATCTTGTATTCATATATAGTTTTTTTACTAATGTTCGAAGAAGAACATTAGTATTAAAATCACTTTGGCCAAAAATTCATATTTCTATATATATATATTTATATATATCATCAAAAAATTTCAGTGAAAAAATCTCAGGAACGCGCCATCCGATTGAACTGAAATTTTTAGGACACATTGGTGTATATGCAGAATAGTGCCAGGTCTCAGAAAAAGTTAAAAATCTTTAACCCTTTGGCGCCGGCGGCCATTTTAGTGATATTTTTCATATACCTATTATTCCGTACACAAATAAGTTTTGCAAAAATAAAGTTAACAAAATAAATTTCGAACGTGTTTTACATGTGAATCGGATAATGTTTTGGAATTTTTTAACCCCATGTGTGCGCTGGGTGCCTAAAAAGAGAACGGGAAAAATTGAAAATGTTTAAATTGCGATAACTTTTGACCGAGCTATTCAATCATTACGAAATTTTCAGGACATATTGGTATTATTTAGTTGTAAACTCGTGTAGCTTTTGATGCGCGTGCTGGCAACCTTAAAGCTAGGGCAGGCACTGAAAGTGAAAACCTCCAAATTATCGTCTCTCTTGAAAAAATGCCGCTTCTTCAAAAAAAAGCATCTCATATGTAAATTTCGTGTTTTTTTTACATAGACCAAAAAAAAAATTTATATGGTATAACGGGCACGCCTGGTAACCCTTGCCCAATTTACCTATATTTTTAGCATCAAAAACTTCTGTTCACGGAAACTCACGATCCAATGAGCAGAATTCATTGAAATTTGCAGACTGTATTGGTTTTTAATAGGACCAGGTCTGATAGAAGTGGTTTTGAAATGCGGTCAATTCTGTGCCAGTGGTGCCATCTTTAAAAATCACTAAAAAAGATAACTGCTTTAAGCCCTATAAATTCTGATTGAATCGTTCGATTTTGACGAAATTCACACAGTAGCTGGACTTTATTTTAAACCACCTAGAAATTTGGTTGAAAAATTCGGTTGGAGCTGCCAGCTATGATAATTTTGGTGTCTTAAATTTGAAAATAAAAATTTTGAAGGGAAATCATTCAAACCATCGAATATCCTAAAAATGTCCGTTTCTTGCAATAAAACCAATCTGTATACAAATCTTATGCTTAATCTACACGTTCAAAGTAAAACTTTGAAATCTCATGTCGGACAAGAACGGTAACCCTCTCCCAGTTAACCTATATTTTTAGCATCAAAAACTTCTGTTCACGGGAACTCACGAACCAATAATCAGATACCATTGAAATTTACATAATGCATTGGACTTAAGTAGGACCAGGTCTGATAGAAGCGATTTTGAATTATGGGCAACTCTGTGCCAGTGATGCCATCTTGAAAAATTACAAAGAAAAAAAAAACTGCTTTTTGCCCTATGAAATGTGAATTTGTGACCAGATTTTCATGAAATTGACACAGTAGCTGCACCTTACTCTAAACTCTGTTTGATAGAAATTCGGTAGAAAAATTCGATTGGTGCTGCCAGCTATGGTAATTTTTGTGTTTTTGGTTTTGAAAATTCTCTCAGGAAAATAAAACTTTTTGCCCTATAACTTCCAGTGCAGTCATGAAATCAATACGAATTTCATACAATTAATGGAAACTATTATAAGCATTATTCAGGCCAAATTTGGTTGCAAAGCCTCGATAGGGTTGCCAGCTATTGTTGGTTTTGTGTTTGTTTGCAATATCTTTACTAAGCAGTTTTATCGTAGAATTTTCAATTGGTAATGATATGGTAGTGACAATAAACAGCAAATATTAAGCTTTCGATTATTTGAAAAAACTCGCTGCAGGTAACCCTAAATTTCTTTATACTCCTATAACTTCGAATGTAAAATAACAACGTGTAGCAGATGTGATATATTCTTGGCTTTGATACTGGCGAAAGGTTGCCAGCACGAGTCGGTTGTACTACTTTTGTATCAATAAATGCTTACAGTTAGTATTCATACCGGAAACACTTACAATGAAAATAAATAACCGATGTTTCAATTCCCTAAGTTCTGCAAATTTTTCGGATCGCAGCCCCAAACACCAATTTCAGTTACAATGCTGCAAGCACTGAACATTTTCTTCATTGATGTTATATGAGATGCTGCTTTCAAAGTTTGGTGAAATAAGCAACTGATAACGAATATAATTAACAAGTGTTTTTCTTTCATAAACTATGAAACCCATGCTAGTGGTAAGACCAAAGTAAAACGTGGCATTTGAAACAGTTTGACCGTAATAAGCAGCTCATGTGGTGGAATATGCATTCAAAACCTGCACGATTCTTCTACTGTTCTTCGAACATTAGTGTTTCTAGCGGTTCAGGTGCGCTAGAGTTTTTTTACTTTGTTTCGTATACACTGAGCGAAATTGCTATGGTTCCACATCTGTTTCTTAATTTTTTTCTGCAACCTACTGCAATCGGCTGGCAGCGTTTCTTACAAAAGGAAAGTGAGATAACACTTTCTTAGAAATGCGCATTAAAATTTGTCTGAAAGCAATTAGGAGGGTCAGTGCTATCATAAACTGTAAATTAGTCCTATTTAAGAGCGAAATTGCTATGGTTCCACATAGTGTTTTCTGAGCATTGTGCGTCTGAGGTTGTGTAAAAAATAATTTTTGGTATTCATTTTTGTTTGTGAAATAGTTATTATAACATTAGGACATTGTTCAAGTGAAAAGCGTAGTGGTTGATTAGAATTTTCCAATATGCCAAGTGGAACCAGGTTGACTGCGGAAGAAATAGCGCAAATTAAAGCGTACAAAGAAATGGAACTTTTGAATCGTGCCATTGTAAAGAAAATAAATCGATCTCATCATGTTTTCAACAACTATTTGAATCGTGGAGATACCTATGGGAAAAAACAATTTAAAGGTGGGAGTCCGAAAATAACAAAGAGGCAACGAACGGCAATTCTTCGTGCGGCATCGTCTGGAAACGTTACCGCAAGTCAAATAAGGATGGAACAGAACCTCCTGATTTCAAAAAGGAGAGTCCAACAAATTTTAAACGAATCTGGTCGTTTTAAATGGGCTAAAAGAGCAAAAAAACCGGCTCTGACAAAAAACCACTAAGAAGCCAGACTGACTTTTGCCAGGACACACATGGGTTGGAAAGATGAATGGAAAAATGTTATCTTTTCTGATGAAAAGAAATTCAATCTGGATGGTCCAGATGGCTTAACAATTTTATTGGCATGACTTGAGTAAAAATAAGCAGGTAGCTATGAGCCGAAATTTTGGAGAGGGCACAGTGATGGTTTGGGCAGCGTTTGGGTACAACGGAAAAACACCGATTTGTTGGATTTCAACGCAAATGAAATCCGAAAATTATATTCAACTTTTGGAGGAAGTGTTAATCGAATACGGCGACAGGATTTCCTCGGAAAACTGGAAATTTCAGCATGACAATGCTGCTATCCACAGTTCCAGAGCAACTAAGGAGTGGTTCCAACAGAAGGAAATTGAAGTCCTGAGCTGGCCTGCCCGTTCCCCGGATCTTAATCCAATTGAGAACCTATGGGGGATGCTGGTGCGAAAAGTTTATCTAAATGGAAAGCAGTATAACACCCCTGCAGAGCTCAAAACTGGAATTAAAGAAGCTTTGGAAGAGATTTCTGCAATTACCTTAAGAAATTTAATAAACAGCATGGAAGATCGCATTTTCGAAGTGATACTAAATCAAGGAGGCAGTACTAAATATTAAAACCTGGTTTTAGTAATATTAAACATTGATTTATTATTTTTTAATAAAGTGGAACCATAGCAATTTCGCACTAAAAATGTCTACATTTTCTCTTTTAATTTTTACATTACTTCAATTCTTGTATTCTTTTCACTTTCTGTCCTGAATCAGTCTTAAAAAAGCTTTTTTTATTTAATAATAATATAAAATTGTTCCATCTACGCATCTGTTTCATCTGGACGCAGCTTTGTTCCCATATTATGGGTGGAACCATAGCAATTTCGCTCAGTGTATTATTATATTTTATTTTGTTTCGTAATTTTATCCATGTACTATATCATTTATTCTTCTGTACATGTACACCTTGTTTGGTGAATAAATAGATTTAATTAAAATTTAATTAAAAATTAAATTAAATGGACCATATTGTAAATCAAACGTCGTGGGAATTTCGTAAAAAAATCATGAAAGGGCTGCCAAGTACGACCATATATGTAATTTTTTAAAAATTTCTTTATTAAACGATTACGGCATTATATTTGCAAATGCAAACGATCCTGCAATGAAAATTAACGTTGAGGGTGGAAATTTTAAAATTCTTTTCACATGTATAACTTCCAGCGCAGTGATTCGATCGAAACGAAATCACAAGCTAGGTTGAACTAAACGTGAAACAATTTGGGTCTATATTTTGCTTTGCTGCAAACACAGCGTAACCAGCATCAGACAATTCCGTAAATATTGCGTCAACAGATGCTTCTGTAACATATTCATTTGCAATAAAATTAAGGGACAAAATTATAAAATTTTCCGAGTTTTGAAAATTATAGGGATGGCATCCTCAAACAACGTCTAACCGCTGAAACTTTAGATAAAATCCGGCAATGAGAACGAAGATTTGAGTATGAGCTTGGTATGGCAAACTTATGGCTGCTTCTTTGAAAAAGTGTTGCCAGCACTAAACATTTTCATCATCTTTGTTATAGTTCAGTTTTTTTGCTTTGGATAAGGAATGGTTGATATGATATCACAAAAAAGTGTATAATGTCTTTCCACATTTTTCGATCACTCCAAGACAATCTCTTCAAAAATCAGTTTTCTCGCGGTTCTGATGCGCTAGACTTTTTAACTAATATTCGAAGAACATTAGTATTAAACTCGTTTCGCCAAAAATTCATATATCTTTATATATATATATATATATATATATATATATATATATATATATATATATATATATATATATATAAATATATATATATATATATATATATATATATATATATATATATATATATATATATATATATATATATATATAAATATATATATATATATATATATATATATATATATATATATATATATATATATATATATATATATATATGTATATATATATATATATATATATATATATATATATATATATATATATATATATATATATATATATATATCAGAAAATGATTTTCCGAGATAATCTCTGGAGTGGCCGATCCGATTGAGCTGAAATTTTCGGAGGACGTAGATGTACATAGCAAGTAGGTA
The DNA here is from genome assembly GCA_963978885.1 of Nemotelus pantherinus. Taxonomy (NCBI): domain Eukaryota; kingdom Metazoa; phylum Arthropoda; class Insecta; order Diptera; family Stratiomyidae; genus Nemotelus; species Nemotelus pantherinus. Next base: position 61,383,209 of record OZ022265.1, read on the forward strand.
CATGATTTTCTCAAATTCAGATATCCTAAACCTTTTGGCGGCGGCGAGCGTTTTAGTGAATTTTGAGGTACTCCTATATATCCAATCAGTATAAAGTTTTGTTAAAGAAAAGTATTGGGAATGAAAACTAATTATGTTCTTAGCTTGTCTATGATAAAGAATTGGAAATTTGGAGCCATATGTGGGTGCAGGGTGCCTAAAAGTAGGCAAGATTTTTTCTTTTAAATTTTGATTTGTCGTTACTTGTAATAAAAACAATGGATCATCGTGAAAATTACAGAGCGTATTGATGTTGACCAAAATTAAGCACATATAGATTTTCAACATAAAGCGGGTAACTCTGTAGCTGTGGTAGGCTGCTGAAAAAAAATCCTTCAAATCATTGACCTTCCTGAAAAATTTTTGATTTTTGACAAACATTTCAAACTTTTGATAAATTTTATTCTTTGTCCTTCATGTCAAGATAAAATTTTCAAAATTCTGATTTGCACAAGAACGGCAACCCATCACCAAACTACCTCTATTTTCAGCACTCGAAAGTTCTGTTCACGAGAACTGACGACCGGATTAACCGATCATAATGAAATATACAGAACATGTTGGTATTAGCTAGGACCAGGTCTGATAGATATGATTTTGAAATGCGGACAACCCTGTGGCAGTGGTACCATCTTGAAAAATCACTGATAAAAAAAAAGCATCTTTTTGGCCTATAACTTCCGATTCAGCCATCAGATTTTTCAATCCATAAAAATTCACACAGTATTTAGATGTTACTCTATGTAACATTTGGTGAAAATTTGGTTGAAATATTAGTATAGGGCTGGCAGCTGTGGTGATTTTTGTCTCATGAATCTTGCCAATTTGCTCAGCAAAATAAAGCTTTTTTCAACTGGACCTTCTGGTCCAGTGTAGAAATCAAAACGAAGTTCATGCAGTAAATGGACCTTAATGCAAAGTAAATGTCATAGGAATTTCGTACAAAAATCATGAAAGGGCTGCCAGGAATTAGGATTTTTGTAATTTTGTGGAATTTCTTTATTGAGCGATTATGTCATTAGATTTGCAATTGAGAATGATCCTGCAATGAAAATTAACAACAAATATTATTATTTTAAAAATTAGAAAAGTTTTGAGGGTGGTTACCCTAAAATCCTTTTCACCCGTATACCTTCCAGCGATTCTGATTCAATCGAAACGAAATTTACTGGTTGGGTTTAACTTAACGTGAAGCAAATTTGGTTTACTTTTTGTTTTGCTGCTGACACAGGGTAACCAGCATTGGCCATATTCGTAAATATTGCACCAACAGATGCTTCAAATAACGTACTCATATGCAAAGCATTTGCGTTAAATTAAGAAACCAATTTTTCAATTTTCGGAGTTTTGAACATTTTTCGAATGGCAGCCTCAAACAACGTTTAACCGCTGAAACTTTCGATAAAATCCTCCGATGAGAACGAAATTCAAAGGATAAGTTGATTTAAGTGTGAGCTTGTTAAGGTAAACTTATATCTGCTTCATTATGAAAGTGTTGCCAGCACTGAACATTTTCATCATTTGTGTAATAGTTGAGTTTTGTTGCTTGGAATGAGGAATGGTTGTACAAAAATGTGTATTACGGCTTCCCACATTTTTTGTTACTCAAAGACAATTTCTTCGAAAATTAGTTTTCTTGCGGTTCAGGTGCGCTAGAGTTTTTTTTATCTTTCTAGCAGCATACGATTGCCACGTCGAAAGAACGACTCATCTTCTAAAAAGAGTTTACACATGAGTCCATGGTTCCATGCGTCCAAGCCAGTTTTTTTAGAAGGTATGAGTGATAAAGAAGTACAAATCAATGCTCCCGCGCTCTTTCACTTCACTCCTGCTTTCAAAACAACCAACTTGAACGCATGGTCGCATGATCTGATGTGTAAACTGCTCTTTATAGTTAATGCAAGTGTTGGTCTGACCACGAGTACTCGAGTGGACAAATTGGGACTCATTGGACCAAGTGAAAACTATTTTTTGATTAATTCACCTCAAGGAATTAGGTGAATCAGCCTGTATGGATATATATTTATATATATATATATATATATATATATATATATATATATATATATATATATATATATATATAAAAATATATATATATATATATATATATATATATATATATATATATTTATATATATATATATATATATATATATATATATATATATATATATATATATATATATATATATATATATAATGTACATACACATATATATAAAGATATATATAATATATACAAATATATATATCTCTCTCTATTAATATAAAAAGTTTTGGAAATTTGGTCGGATTATATTTTTATTTTAGAATGTCGTACGGAATAGAAAATTATAAAGAACATCGTTTTTGAGGAAGCGTTATGAGAAGGAAAGGAAAATTAGACCCGCAGAACATGATCATTCATTTTTTTTTGTTAAACGACGTTGAAATATTTGTCGAGGTTTGGATGAAACATTTTCTACAGATCTAAGTAAACAAAAAAATTGATCTCTACGACTGTGAACTTTTATTGATTTTCGCACGGCTTTAGTACATACGTCCAGTAAAATGTACAATTTAAAATCGTAAATGGTCTGGGGGCTGGTGAGCGAAGCTCCCTAGTAAATATATATATATATATATATATATATATATATATATATATATATATATATATATATATATATATATATATATATATATATATATATATATATATATGTATATATATATATATATATATATATATATATATATATATATATATATATATATATATTTATATATATATAAATATATATATATACATATATATATATATATATATATATATATATATATATATATATATATATATATATATATATATATATATGTATATATACATATAAATATATATCTATATATATACATATATATATATATATATATATATATATATATATATATATATATATATATATATATATATACATATATATATGTATATATATATATATATATATATATATATATATATATATCTGTATATATATATATATATATATATATATATATATATATATATATATATATATATATATATATATATATATATATATATCTATATATGTATATATATATATATATATATATATATATATATATATATATATATATATATATATATATATATATATATATATATATATATATATATATATACAGGGTGTTTGGTACTCGGTGGACACTTATGTAAGGAGGCATCCCTTGATATATTTTGAGCGAAAAGTCGTTGTACAAGGTGGTCCGGTTTTCAAAATCTACGGAGTTACAGGGTGGCCAATAAAAGTGTTTCGGACCTGAACCCTGACTCTTTTAAATCATTATATCTTGAAAACTAATTATCATAACGTATAGCTTTATGGCTTGTTCTTTATGGAGTTAAATTATCTTTAATTTAATATAACATTCTTAATTGTACCTGTACCTTATTTTGAGATATTTACTTGAAAACACAAAATTTTTGCACTTCTACCCCGAAAATTCTGTGTTCAATGTCGTTTTTTTCAGAAAATTTCATAAAAAGATGCCATTTTAATGTAATTTTTTTATAGGCCATATTGTTGGCTACCAAAAATGCCTACAATTTTATGACTTAAATTTTACCATTTCGCAAGTAGTAAGCGAAAATACATATCGCTTAAAAACTGAATATGACATAAAGTAGCCCTCGTTTTCGGTCTACGCTCTTTGCTTGAACTGAAAGAATTTATTAAAGGTTTATTTCAAAATGTTTTCAAAATTTTTGAATTACAGTTAATGTTCAAAATGGCCACCTTCATTTTGAATACACGCTAAAGCTCGTTTCGCAAGCGTTCTTTTTATATTCATACTTCTCAGCTGTTGCCTCACTTCTGTTGCAGCCGCATCGATCCTGGTATTTAGGTCTTCCAATGTTGATACTTCTGTTGTCTAAGCAAGGGCCTTCATCCGTCCCCATACAAAAAAATCCATAATTGTTAGATCAAGAGATCTCGCAGGCCAGTGTATTGGTCCATTTCTACCGATCCAGCGATTGGTATAATCGGAATTCAACCAATCTCTGACTGGTCGGCCATTCAGAGCTGGAGAACCATCGTGTTGGTTAAACTTGGAAGCCAATCGTTGCAGCGGAATATTCTCCAATAAGTCCTGCAGATCATGTCTTAAATGTAAGTAATTAATTGGTACTATTTAGAGTAGGCGGGAGCCTAATTGGTTTAATTAATCGTTACCAATCACTCTTGCCCATAAATTTACGCTTAACCTATGCTAAAACGATGAAGTCCTTCTCTTGTGTGGATTGCACTAAGCCCGCGTATGTAAATTGTGAATAATGTTTGTGATACTGTCCCTGGTAAATAAGGTTTCATCCGTCCAGAGATTCTTGTTCAAACAATTTTCGTTGTCTAATTGTGTCTCAAGGAGCCACTTGCAGAATTCCATCCTTTTGGGCAAATCAATCGGTAGCAGCACCTGCACTGGTGTGTGATGGTAGGGATGTAAACGGGCTGCTTTTAAAATACTCCATACTTTCCACGTAAACACGTTAAACTGCAACGCCAATCGTCGAATACTGATTGATGGGTCAGTTTCCACTGCAAGCAGTATTTCTAAATCGGTCCGTGCAGCGATTACAGGCGCAGGATTAGCGTTTACTCGGCTCGTCCTAACGCTGCCAGTTTCTCGAATCCTTGTGTATAGTTGTTGAAATACTCTCCGTCCAGGAATCCGTCGATGGGGATATCTCTGTTGATACAAAGATTGCGCCGCTTGTGACCTTCCCCGGCACTCTCCATATACGTACATAATATCTGCATTTCGTCATTAGTGTAGTGAGACATTTTGAATTTATGTTTGAAATTTTAGTGATATCTTCTAGTTCAAGTAATGTACCGAAACTCACAATGATTTGAAAGTGGTTCTGTTTTTATAGGGTCTTAATTTTTTTACGTATTCCATTAATAAAGGCGAAGAACTGTACCCAATTTTACCTTTAACATCCAGGTAGGTGCTTCAATTATGTTGAAACTAATTTTAATTTAGTTTATTTGATTGATAGTTTAAAAAGTAATTAATGGGCAGTAAAAAAACTTAAGTACAAATAACAATTTCAACTATTCTTTTTAACGAAGGCTACTTTACGGCAAATTTACTTGTTAAGCGATATGCATTTTTGCTTACTACTTGCGGAACGGTAAAATCTAAGTCATAAGTGTGTATGCAACTTTTGTAGCCAACAATATTGCTTATAAAAAAATAAAATTAAAGTGGTATCTTTTTATGAGATTTTCTGAGAAAAAAACACAGAATTTTCGGGGTAGAAGTGCCAAAATTTTGTGTTTTTAAGTAAATATTTCAAAATCAGGCACAGTTACAATTTAGAATATTACATTTTATTAAAGGTAAGTTGATTTCATAAAAAACAAGCCATTAAGCTATGCGTTATTATTATTAATTTTCAAGATATAGTGATTTAAGTGAGTCAGGGTACTGGTCCGAAACAGTTTTATTGACCACGCTGTAACTCCGTAGATTTTGAAAACCGGACCACTCTGTAGAACAATTTTTCGCTCAAAATATATCAAGAAAAGCCTCCTTACAAATGTGTCCACCGAGGACCAAACACCCTATATATATATATATATATATATATATATATATATATATATATATATATATATATATATATATAAATATATATATATATATATATATATATATATATATATATATATATAAATATATATATGTATATATATATATATATATATATATATATATATATATATATATATATATATATATATATATATATATATATATATGTATATCTATATATATATATACATATATATATATATATATATATATATATATATATATATATATATATATATATATATATATATATATATATATATATATATATATAGGTTGGTAGGTTAGGTTAGTAAAGAGGGCTGCCGGGAGCGCGGCTTGCATTAGGCCACCAATTTGGGCCCATTTGCCACCTTCCGCTGGCTTGTTAGAGCTGCGAAGTGACCGCTTCGCCAAACTGGATCAGCGGACTCAGCTTGACGGTAGTGGCCACCTCTGCTAACCCTTGAAAGTGGTAACAACCAAAAATCTTGAGGCGTTTATTATTTAGGGCCAGACAATCACAGAGTGTATGCTCGATGGTGTCCTCTTCCATCTCGCACCTCTTGCATAAATTGCTGGATGTCAGTCCCATTCTGTTCGCATGAGACGCGGTAAGGTAGTACCCTGTGAGCAAGCCGACCATGGCTCTCAAGCGGTTTCTGCTGAGCTTGAGCAGTTTCCTGCTTTTGCTTAGATCAGGTGATGGCCATAATGTCCTGGCCCATATGGCAGCATCGAGTTTGCTTGTGGCGTCAGCGATTGACCGTGGTACCGTGATGCAGGGGCTATTGCTAGCATCCTTAACCTTTCCTCGCTAATTCATCGGCTTTTTCGTCGCCCATGACCCCACTATGTCCTGGCACCCACATAATCCGGATAGGAATATGCATTGCCTTTTCATTGAGAGCCACTCTGCAAGCGTTAACAGTTTTTGAAGAACATCTGTAAGACGCAAGAGCGAGAATGACTGCTCTGCTGTCGAAGCAAATCGTCATTAATCTGGTTGATATTCCGCTAACGGATTCAACTGCCATGCGTATAGCATGTAACTCAGACTGAAAGACGGTAGCATGGTCCGACAGTCTACACCATAGGTTAAGGCTCTGATCCATAGAAAACACGCCCGAGCCAACTCCTGTGTCCGTCTTTGACTCGTCGGTGTAAATCCAGACGCCTCATTGGTGGTAGCTTCCTTTTTCTTCCAGTCCGTTCTTGTGGGTATCTTGACCTGGGAATTCCTGCCAAGATGTATTATGTTTCTCATGTGGTCCGTGTCTTCTGCAACGAGCCCAAATCTTATTCGGCAATCTGTAAGAATACCGCTGTGGTCCCACTGATCTGAATTGTTCCACATGCCGGATTTTTAGCGTGTATCGCCGCTAGGCTTTCGCTTCTAAATATGCATCGATCTAGGGGCATGAGTTCCAAAATCAGTTCCAACCTAGCCGTTGGGGCGGTTCTTAAAGCGCCCGTAATACATATGTAAACTAATCTTTGCAGTCTTGTTAGCTCCTTGATATTAGTTTTACTCTATGCTGCCGTATACCACACGATCGCTCCATACACCAAAATCGGCCTCACCACCCATGTGAATATGTAATAGGCCGCCCTAGGTTTAAGACCCCAAGTATTGGAGTAGAAAAGTGAAAAGTGCTGCGCGAACTTTACCAGTTCTGTGCTTCACGGTAGCCCCCCAGTTCAGTTTCCTGTCTAGTATAAGGCCCAAATATTTAACACTATCAGCAAGTTCCAAAGCTATACCGTTGAGGTTAGGCGTGGCAATAGCCGGTACCCTGTGTCTCCTTGTGAAGAGTACAAGCTCGGTTTTTATCGGGTTCGCCCTAAGACTGACTTTTCTGGCCCAGGTCTGGACATGGTCCAGCGCCGATTGCATAAGGTCCGACAAAGTTTTTGGGAACGCACCTCTCACAAGTACCACAATGTCATCGGCATACGTACCAAAATGTACCACAATGTCTCAAAGCCACTGGCCCGTGAATTCTTTAGTATTTCGTTGACTGTCAGAATCCAGAAGAGGGGAGATATAATACCTCCTTGTGGTGTTCTGGTTCCGACTAATCTTTTCGCTTTGGCCTCTAAAAAGGTAGCCTCAATCCGCCTGCTCTTGAGCAAGTCCGATGCCCAGGTCGCCAGAGTTTTATCCACTCCATATCGAACCAAGGCATCGATGATACTCGTGACAGTGACACTATTGAAGGCCCCCTCAATGTCTAAGAAGGCTGCCAACGGGAATTCCTTCTGCCGTAAGGATTTTTCTATTGTACCGACAACTTTGTGTAATGCCATATCCACTGATCTGCTCGCTAGATACGCGTGTTAATCAACACAGAGTCTCGCGACATCAATCGAGCTTTTGATGTGCAGATCAACAAGCCTCTCTAGTGTTTTGAGCAGAAACGATGCTAAGCTGATAGGCCTAAAGTCCTTAACGTAATGATGATTCAACCTACCAGATTTCGGAATGAAGACTATCCTAGCTTTTGTCCATTGCTCGGGTACTACCCCGACGCGGAGCAATACAGTAAAAATACGCTGCGGAATGGGAATGATGGTTTTATCTGCTTTTTGAAGCATGATGGGTGATATCTCATCAATCCCTGTAGCTTTGTAAGGTCGGAATGTGCCAATAGCCTATTCGATCTTGACCTCATCAACTATTTCATTGATCAGCCGCTCAGACGCCGAATCAGCAAACCGTGGTGCCACGCAAGCTGGTTCTGGAAAGTGAGTTTCCATTAGCATATCCAGGCACTCTTTCTCTTCGCAAAAGCATAGGTACGCCGGGGGTTACGCTTAGGACTTTCCTGATTCTGGCAGCCTCTGTACTTCCTTCAATGTTCTCACAGAATTCCCTCTATTAGTCGCGCTTAGCTCGTCTTATCTTCTTTTTGAAGAGCGACAGCTCCTGCTTGTATCGATCCCAGTCTTCAACGTTTCCGGACCGCCTTGCGTTGTTAAACGCCCTTCGTGTGCGACCTCTAGCCTCTGTTAGTTCACCATTCCACCATAAGGTAGCATTCTTCCAAACGGGCTTTTCCGGACACACGTCTTTGAAATCTGACACTAAATTTCCGTTAATCGGTTCGCCTGCTCGTTAAGTCGTCCTGGGCTTGAAAGATTCAGATCGTCTAGTGCCCTGAGGTGTCTATTTGTTTTCCTTGAGTAAACTTCCTTTTGTGCTGTTCTCGGGCTCCGTACTTTTTTAGGTGAGATAATAGAATAACCGATATTCTAGCATATCCACTGATGGTCCGAAAGCGATGGCAGGTTGGAAACTTGCCAACTATGGACTCTTTCCATTATGCTTGGAGTTGCCAGGGTAATATCAATTACCTCAGCTATGTTCCTAGCGATAAATGTAGGTTTGTTACCTATGTTGAGAATGCTGAGGTTTGTTGACGTTAGAAATTCTAGCAAACACCTGCCTCTCTTGTTTATGTTGGTGCTTCCCCATATTTCATGGTGACCATTTGCATCACAGCCAATAACAGCATCAGTTGCCACAGCTGCTTCTGTCAATCTTCTCAGTCCGGGTGTGATGGGATCCACGTCGTATGGTAAATAGACCGCCGCCAGCAGGCACCGCTTCGTGCCGCTACCAGCATTCCTCCTCTCCAAACACACTGTGGTTGTATCCCCATCACAAAGCTGCGGAATCAAGATTGCTCCCTCCTCTTTTTTGGTGACAATACAAGTCCTTGTCTTGTCCCTTGCTTGTAACTGGAACACACTGAGGCTGGTGCCAAATCCGCAAGCCACATTCTTGTACAGAAGCGGCTCTTGTATCAGCGCGATGTCAGTGTGTCCCCAACTTAGATGCCGAAGCAGATTGGGCGTCGCCCCTCTACTGTGGTGCAGATTTGCTTGGACCACCCGCACTTCGGCTTCTCTCAGTCACCTTTCCGCCCCAACTTTTAAGGTGATCCTCCTCGCACAAGCGTCAACTTTGCTGCACCAGTTAAATCAGGCTCCGCTGATTGGTTTGTTAGTTTTACAGCCTGGAATAATCTCCAGCCTGAAACTTTCAGATCGGGGCTCTGTCTTTTTAACAGAGACAGAGCCTACGAAGCGTTCGAGGGGGGCACCGCCACCTTCGCTGTAATTAGCTTAGGCACGGATGTCTCCTCCATGACGTCCAAATCTGGATGGTCCGCAGAAATCTTCAGGACGGTAGACCGAAGCCATTCCGTCGAGAAGACGTCACTGCAGGTGATTCTCCAGACCCGCCGCCAGACTGCTGAGTAGCTGCTCTGCTGAGGGATACCGCTACGTCCATCGGACTCACAGTAGATCCCGGGGCGGGTTCTCCATCTAGCTTCAGGGCCCGCAATCCTTCGATCGCCTGACCCTGAGCTGTTTCGCCTCCCGGCGTTGGTGATCGTGTCACCTTTGAACACCTTTTAAAGGGGTCATTTTCTGGTGAATTCCCTCCAGTAGTACTGGCGGGAAGTTTGATTTTTTTATAGTCTTTTTTTTTATCCATAGATTATTTTAGATAGTTTCAGGTTTCGCGTTCTCGGACCACAGCCGAGGCAATCGCCAGCAATTTGCCTCCCGCTACACCCCGCCCCCATAGGAACAATGTGTTGCTCCGACCGTCCTTCCCCCTCTTCGGATCGCGAGGTAGACTCCCCCACGACCATCCGAGGGTTCCGTAGGCTTTCGCAGTACGCTGAACCTGCAAACCTTGCTGCCTAGGCAACCAAGGTGTCTCCCCTAGTCTAACAGTTCGCTACTCTGAAGACCGCGGTTTGCAAGGCTCCAGAACCGGGCAAAGTGAAGTGTTGGATCCAGAACCACGCAGGTAGACCTTCACCTCAGTCACCAGCCCAGACCTGTCTCCAGTCCTCCGTTTCACCACTGCGGAGAGAAACAAGGGCACCCCTCTGCCGGTTACGGGCGAGTCCTCCGTTTACACAACCCATACAGCTGGCTGCTGTACGGGCGTGCGGCAGAACTAAATTTTTTACGGGAGAGGGACCTCTCACCAACCTTACTCAGAAGGGACTAGCTTGATCCAATTAACCAATCCTTCCTTCCAAGGGGATTGTTACCAGCGGCCACCGCGAGGAGGTTAAGGAACACACTTTCACCAGTCCGAACAGTTGCGGCACTTGTATATTTGCGTATACTACATGTTCTTCCATTCTCATTGTTCCTAAATTGACATCAATCGCCACCACAATGCATTAGAATCTGCACAATCGATCACATATGAGATTGTTTTTTGTCCTAATAATGCTTTGATAATAATTTGTGCCTTTAAATCTATTCTGTTCCAATCTGCCATCGTCGTATCGGCTACTGCAATTTCTGCACCTTCTTTCACTACTTTTCTTTGCTTGTAATGCAACACGCACTTGAAATTTCTAAGTTGTAGATTGTGCAACGTCTTGCAATTTTTTAATTTGTACGATGTCTTGTTCATTCCGACAGAAACCACTGCTATCCGTCGATTCTCCGTTGAAATTCACAAAACAATAATAGCCGCACTCGTTTTAGAATGCACTTCTGCACACAAGTAGTTGTTGTTGCGCTTTACTCCGAACTTCAAAACCGTGCACAGATCCAACAATTCAACAATTCAACGAAATCAATTGAATCTGTCACATAATCCAACAAATTCATAAACTGTTGATTTTAGAAAATAATTAGCTAACGATGTCTTAAATAAAAACACATTTATTGAATAAAAGTAGCTTAGGTGCTTTCATTGCGGAATACAAATTATAAGAGAGTTGAACATATGATTCTACTTTATGTCAAAATAAAAGAGTGCGTTCAATTCAAAATGCAAACAAAACTTTACTCAACAATTCTTGTGCAATTAAATCCATAGTTAAGCCCACAGATATTAGGTCTGTTCCCGTACTACGATTAATTGCAATTAATTGCAATGAAGCGTACTAAAACGGAGTAAAAAACTCTGTTTTAGTACGCTTCATTGCAATTAATTGCAATTAATCGTAGTACGGGAACAGACCTATTGTAAAACAATTCATGAAATTCACTTCGTCACAAAAACATACTTACAAGCAATTCAAACCGTATATAGTAAGATTGTAAATAATCATAATCGTGAGCATTTGAATTCTTCAATGGATGTAATCAGATACAACTATGGGCATTAGCTTGTGGCAATCGCGTATAATATATGATACAAGCAATTTACGAGGTGAAACAATCAAAACAAAAAAATTAGTATAGCGCATCAGAACCGCTAGAAAACTGATCTTCGAAGAAACTATCTTTGAGTGACAGAAAAATTTGGAAAGACGTTATTCCTTATCTAAAGCAACAATACCCAACTCTAACATTGGTGATGAAAATGTTCAGTGCTGGCAGCACTTTTCCGACGAAGCAGCAATAAGTTTACCATAACAAGCTCATACTTAAATCAACTTATCCTTTGAGTTTCGTTCTCATCGCAGGAATTTATCGAAAGTTTCAGTGAATAAACGTTGTTCAAGGCTGTGTTACGGAGTAATAAAAAGGGGCCACACCGGTACGACCACACATACTTCCAAATAGAACAGAAAAAAAGGGGGGCAATCTTCCCCGGGGAAGACGGCCCGAAGCGAAAAACCGCGGAGCCACCACTCAGCGCAGTAGGTAAATAATGTACCCACTACTCGTAGGGCCATAGGGAGAAAGAATAGACACTAAACCGCCTTGTGTTCTGTATCTGGCGGATAGATTAACTTAAGTTAAGTAATCTAATACTCGACGGAAGGGAAATGACCAGACGAAACGAACTCGTCGAAGACCGCGAATAAACTGGTTATTTGGATGTCAAGCTCGACGCACCAAACCGACTGAAAAAGAACACATGCACCGACAATTCCAATATAAATTTAACTTAATATGCTCACCTGAGGACCTAGTAGGTGGCATCGAACGAGAACTTCGAACGCCAGGCCCGAATGAGGCGTGTAGACGGGTCGGAATCATGGATCGTGGGCGGACCAGAACGTCTAGATATCCTGGTGTCTCGCATAAAGCCCAGAGCGCATCGACAACCATCAATCGGCAGCCAGCTATGGTCAATTTTTAGAATCGACAAAAACACTGTAACAGACAAAAATTCCGCACCAAGCAACTAAGCTTATGAGGAAATCAAATAACAGCACCTACCTGACGAATGCTTCCATCGAGCGGAGACTCTGCTGATCACCCAGTCCAGCCCTAAGACATGCGTCGCGGAAAGTTTCAAACTTTCACTCCAGCGGAGGCGCCTCAGGAACCTGAACATAAACAAGCAATTTGGCGAATTGTCCGTGGCCATTTTGACAATTCCAATTGTCATTGCAGCTGTGGAACACAGCTGATGCAAACAATTCACTCATCAGCTGCTTGCCATAATAGCATAATGCCCTAGTTGAAGTACTAAAAACGGGGTTTGGGTCTGAGATGGCACGTGCGACTTGGCCATCGACCCGAAAATGCAGATTCTGTTGGAAAAGCGGTACCGAAGAAGAGGCGCAAGTGAAAACAAGCGGGATTTGAGTTAATCTTGATGTGACTGGCGGACAAAGTGGATTTGGCTAAGCGAAGTAATTTCATATTATCAGGTATCTATCTCGGAAAATAGTGGAAGAAATTATAAAATCTTGATGTGACTGGCGGATAAAGTGGATTTGGCTAAGCGAAGTAATTTCATATTATCAGGTCCATACTGCGGCAAATTGAGAAAGGAATTTGAGAATCTGTCCGTGACTGGTGGGAAAAGTGGCACAAGATATACGGAGGATTTTATATTACACCTAAAACCAGTGGAAAAAGTGAAACGGTGGAAATTAAATTTCAAATGAAATAAAAATAGAAGAACCAGGGTCAAAAAGCTAAGCAATGTTGGTTTCGAAGCCCCTTCTTGATGGGAGACTGACAATCGTGATCGTTATTCGAGACGGAGCTTATCTGTGGCTCTGTAGCGCAATGATAGAGCGCCCATTTCCAGTTAGGCAGGTCGGGGTTCGAGGCCCAGGCAATGATGAAGTGACTGGCGACTTTAAACGAATTTCTTTGTAGGTCCTTGAGTAAACAACACAATTCTGAGCCTACAATTGGAGCGTGGAAGCAGAGCTGATTTTTTGTATTAATTTTAATGATTGGAAAAATTATTCAATTTTCTTACTATATATCTGTGTTTTAGTACTATTTTGTTGAATTTATAAGAATCTTGTGAGAGCTGAGTGGTGGCATAGTAGAAATCTCAGCGTTTAGAAAATTAGACAAAGAAAAAAAATATATATAATCCGCCAGTGTGTGAAACGACATTGAGTGGTTAGGGAATAAATTAAGAATTGTAATATATAGTGATCGTACTGGCGCGTCGGCATTAGTTACTTAGACACATCGCGTATTATCATAGAGTAGGGAAAGTTGGTTCGAGACAGGTCGTGAAATTGTGAAATAAAGTAGAATACGTTAATTTGAAATCCGTGTTGTGAGTCAAAGCAAAGGTGTTTTAGGCATATTGAAGTGGCAGAATAGGTTCAAACGAGTATCATGGAAATATTGCCGTGTTGAAGCTTGGCCAGAAGCAAATGAATGTGACAAGTCCCTAAGTAAACTGCAATTTCTGTGGGGGGTAGAGGCTGAGTTGGGGTACGTCGAGGGGCGATTTGGCAGTAGTGTCCTCAGGGAATTAACCTCGACCCTGGGAGCAGGGGTGTAGTTGAGGGCACAACTATAGGTGAAATCCGGCGAGCCGAGTCTTGCTCGCGGCTCTTGAGGCTCGACTTCGGGGTGAGCAAGTGGCGCCCACGACCCGCCTTCAACGAGTTGAACCGGGACCCAAAAGGAGCCTCAGCCGGACTTCCTCCCTTGGCCGGGATGGTAACAGCTGCCGAAAAAATTTAAAAACTCGGAAAATTTAAAAATGGGTTCCTTATTTTTATTGCAAATGCTTTGTATATGAGTATGTAATTTGAAGCATCTGTTCGTGCAATATTTACGAACATGTCTGATGCTGTTTACCCTGTGTTAGCAGCAAAGCAAAATAAACCAAATCTGCTTCACGTCAAGTTAAACCCTCCTGTGTATTTTGTTTCGATTGAATCATTGCGGTGGAAGTTATACGGGTGAAAAGAAACTACCATGAAAACTTTTCCAATTTTCAAAACGTTAATATTTGTTTTTAATTTTCATTGCAGGATCATTCCCATTTGCAAATCTAATGACATAATCGCCTAGTACAGATATTTCAAATAAAATTACAAAAATATTAATAGCTGGCAGCCCTTATATGATTTGTTTACGAAATTCCTATGACATTTGGTATACATTAAGGTCCATTGACTGCATGGTCTTCGTTTTTATTTCATGACTGAACCGGAAGGTATAGGGAAAAAAGCTTTATTTTGCTGAGCAACTTTGCAGGATTTGGAGACAAAAATCACCATAGCTGGCAGCTCTATCCAAATTTTTCAACCAAACGTTGCCTAAAGTAAGGTCCAAATATTGTATGAATTTCGTTAAAATGTGATCGCTGAATCGGAAGTTATATACCAAAAAGCAGTTTTTTTCCTCAGTGATTTTTCAAGATGGTACCATTGAATCTCAAAATCACTTCTATCAGATCTGGTCCTAGTCGATAGCAACATGTTCTGTTAGTTTCATCATGATCGGAGTATCCGGTCGTCAATTCTCGTGAAAAAAAATCAGAATTTTAAAGATTTGAATTTGACATGATGGACAAAGGTTAAAATTTATCAATGAGATGAATTTTTTTTCCAAATTTTGTTTTGTTGGAACTTCTGACAGAAACATTAAATCATCGTGAAATTTCCAAAGCTTATTATTGGTGACTAGAACTATACATACATGATATAGGGAGAGTCCTGTAGCTACGGCAGGCACGTGATAAAAAATTCTTCAAATCATCGACCCTTCTGAATTTTTTCGCTTTTTGACAAAATATTCAAATTGTTGATAAATTTTAATCTTTATCTGCAATGTCAAATTATAATTTTCGAAATTCCGAGTTGCACAAGAACAGCAACCCATCACCAAATTACTTCTATTTTCAGAACTCAAAATTTCTGGTCACGAGAACTGACGGCCGGATAATCCAACCATTATGAAATGTACAGGATATGTCGGTAGTATATAGGACCAGGTTTGATAGAAGTGAATTTGAAATGCAAGCAACCCTATAGCAGGGGTCCATATTAAAAAATCACTGAGAAAAAAGACTGTTTTTTGGTCTATAACTTCCAATTCAGCCAACAAATTTTAACAAAACTCACACAGTATTTGGACCTTATCCCAGACCACATGCGGTTTTTAACAAAACTCACACAGTATTTGGACCAAATGCGGTATTACATTGAAAAATTAAAATTTAATTGCCAGTTATGGTGCTTTTTTTTCTTAAATCTTCACGGAGATAAAATTGTAATGAAAAGTAAGTATACAAAAATTGCAATTAGTTTTATTGCAATATTAAGTTTTTACCCCATTACCTTTGCCATCTATTGCACTACAAACTCTTTTACCTTAATGTGAATTCTGTTATTACGCTCCAATGCATTTGGTTGTAATAATGTAATAAAAGTGATAATACTTTGGCAATGAATTAAAATATAATAATAATAACATTCATTACCATTCGTAATGAAATTCATTATTTTCATTGGTACATAGAACTAATGGGTTTAATGAATTTAATTTAAACTGATAGCTAACATTATTGCTTTAAATCCATTGTGCACAAAGAATGATTTGCCTATGCCTAAAGTAAACAATTTCACCCCAAACACAATTGCTGATTCCTTTTGCATCTTAGTTGAACCAATCCCAAAATACAAAGAATGTATTCAGGTTGACCTAAAATAATCTTTTTCTTTGGAGGCATGAGTTATAAGTTTTCAATCAATTCCATTCTTGTTTTTCTTATGTTTAAAAAATCAACAAAAAACAAAACTCAAAAATAACATAAATTTATTGAAAAACATATGTGTAAAACACAGCAAATCATTTTCTTCAAAAATGTTATATGATCATTATTATTAAATGTCTTTGAAACGAAAAGCAATCATTTCATTTACTAAAATGTGTGATAAAGCGGAATAAAACCGAAATTCACTTATATCATTTAACTTAAGGGGTTACATGGGTTTCAGAGAAAAAAAAACGCCATTTTTAAATGTTTCAAAAATAAAAAATAATGTATTAAATTATTATAAATTATTGTTAACAACTAAAGTAACTCTTGAACTATATGTAAAAAAAATTTTAGACAAAAATATTGATAATACGCTATCTGGTAGCGATTTTACGAAAAGGCTCGAAAAATGCGGTGCCAACGATATCTTGAGCTGGATTCATCCGAAACAAAAAAATCAAATTGTTTCTGTTAGAATATAAGTTTGACTTGTACTTGAACGAAGGATTTGTAAAAATATTGAAATCTGAACTTTTGGCAACGTTGCGAGTAAAAAATTTAATTTTTGACCCAAAAATTCAGTAAATAATTCCATGTGTATTAAATTCTAATGAACGAAACACAATTTCCTTCGTTCAAGTACAAGAAAATACTATTTAAAAGAAGTGTGCGAAATTTGGTTAAGATTGGTGCATTAGTTTTTGAGTTATCGTTGGCACCGCATTTTTTTCGAGCCTTTTCGTAAAATAGCTGCCAGAGAGCGTATTATCAATATTTTAGTGTAAAAATTTTTTCACATATAGTTCAAGAGTTACTTTAATTGTTAACAATAATTTCGAATAATTTAATACATTATTTTTTATATTTGAAACATTTAAAAATTGCGTTTTTTTTTTCTCTGAAGCCCATGTAACCCCTTAAAGCTTTTCAAATATTCTCTTATTATGTAGGTATATAAATGGTTGTTGTAGTCAAATTTATATTTTTTTGATGCAATACATTTTTTTTTAGCGTGAATCATAATTTTTATAATTGTATGAATTATTTTCCCAGTGATCGCCTTCACTGGAAAATATTTTTTTCTGTAGGACAGTCGATATTTGTATTCGATAGTGTACGCGAAATTTGCGTTTGAGAAATCTACTTTGAGTTCACTGGGATATGTTATGTTTGAAATGTTTGCGTCGTTTGTTCTGTTTCTTTCAAAATTCACTTTAAAATTTGTTACACCAAACATCACAATTTTGAAAATTTGAAGCCCGGTATGATTTTCAATGCTACGCACAAAACTTATTGCTACAATTAACACAATTCTAAGTCACAAACTGAAAATTCAGTATGATTTTCATTGCGGTGGTAGTGGATGAAAATTCATTGGTCAATCTAATACTATTCACCACAAACAGATTTTATTAAATACATAGTAAGTCATAGAATGCATATTGATACCTCCCAAATGATTTAATGAAAGTTTTTACTATAACGCAATAAAGATGAGGTAGTTGTAATACCTAATGGAATTGACTATTCTTTGCAGGAGTATAATAAACTTTCATCAAATTTGTAATAACGTTCATGTTTTGTTATGGAATTTCCGGAATAGTAAATTCTATTATCCACTCTCATAAAAATCACTGCCGAAATATCTCTCCGTGTTGTAAATTTGCTCAACAAAATAAAGCTTTTTCCCCTATAATCCCTGATTTAGTCATGGAATCAAATTTCTTAGAAAAATCATGAAAGAGCTTCCAGCTATGGTAATTTTTGTAATTTCCTAGCATTTTTTACCAAGCGAAATGTCAAATTGGAATGCAATGACAATTAACAACAAATATTAATGTTTCAAATATTTGAAACCCTAACCATAAAATTTTTTTTGCCCTTTAACTTCCAGCGTAGTAACCCAATCGAAATGAAATTCACAAAGTGGGTTTAACTTGACATGAAGCAGATTTACTACATTTTTAGCTGTGTTGCTAACACAGGCTTGCCAGCACCCAACATTTTCATAAATATTATACCAACAGATGATTCCATTTTGAGTTCATGTGCCATGCATTGACAATAACATAAGAAACCAATGTTAAAGTTTTCCAAGTTTTCGAAATTTTTCGGATGGCAGCTTGACTTAGCTTAATCGCTGAAATTTTCGATGATATTCCTGGATGAAAACGAAATTCAAAGGATAGGTTGATTTTAGCGCGAGTTTGTTACGGTAAAATTATTGCTTCTGCTTGCAAATATGTTGCCAGTATTGAACACCTTCATTTGAACATTTGTGTTATAGGAGATGCTGTCAGATAATCATAATTGTTACTTTGAGTCAGAAATGGTTGATATGATACTACAAAGAAGTGTATGACTTTTTCCCACATTTTTAAGTCACTCAAAGACAATTTCTGCGAAAATCAGTTTTCTAGCGGTTTTGATGCACTAGGATTTTTTTCAATGTGTCTAGTGTCAAGATGGATGCATCATTTATCGGCTAAAATGTAATTCAATGTATAATTAACGATACAGCATATTTTGCATAAACAATTTCCAATGATTGCGCGGTAGAATAGCATACGCAATTATATTTCTGTCGAGTTAACAATATGCTTTGAAAGGTGCAAAGGGGTATACAATATCAATTTTTCATTTTTTCTTAAATATATAGTTTTTGTCCATTTAAAATTTCGAGTGAAATATTATAATTATTACGAGCTATTTATGTCCCCGTAGTTTTTTATGCTCTGTGGCAAAGCAAATATAGTCCGTAATGGAGACAATGGTACACCACGCAAAATTTAATTAAAAACACAGTCAATAATGCATAGATTTTTTTTCAAAGAGAAGTTCTTTTACACTATTATTCCATATTATTATTACATATTAATATCAAATATTAAAATTATAAATTTTTATAATTATATATTACTATGCAGCTTTCGTAAAAGTCAAATCTGTCTGATAAAGACATTTTTAATGTTCAGACGGCCAAAGGTGCCTCAGTTTTTTTTTTTATTATGGATGTATAAATGAGCATTTTGCAGCAAAATGCTTAGATTTAGTCCCTCATTTTCTTTCAGCTCTAGAAAGGATTTAAAATTTTTATTTGATTACCTTCAGCATCAATCAGTACACCGATTTCGATGGAAAACGATTTGGCTTTTCTATTTCAAATTATAACAAATCGCTTGGCGATTATGGTGGTATTATTAGCTTTGGTATTACGCACATCCAAGCCAAGTAATCTAGGCAGGGTTAAATTTTAAGCTTGTTTATGATAAAGAATTGGAAAGTTTGAGCCTTATGTAGGCGCTGAGTGCCTAAAAGTAGGCAAGGATTTTTTTTCAAATTTCGATTTGTCATAACTTCTAAGAAAAACAGTGAATCATGGTCAAAGTTGCAGAGCGTATTGAACGTAGACTAAAATTTAACACACATGGATTTTCAAGATAGTGCGGGTAACTCTGTAGCTACGGCAGGCTCCTGAAACAAAATCCTTCAAATCATTGACCCTCCCGAAAATTTTTTGATTTTGACAAAAAATTCAAATCATTGATAAATCTTAACATTTGTTCATCATGCCAAATTAAAATGTTTGAAATTCCGATTTGCACAAGAACGGCAACCCATCACCAAATTACTTCTATTTTCAGCACTCGAAAGTTCTGTTCACGAGAACTGACGACCGGATTATCCGATCATAATGAAATTTACAGGGCATGTTTGTATTAGCTAGAAGTCATTTTGAAATGCATTTTGAAATGAATTAGAAGTAATTTTGAAATGCGGAAAACCCTGTGGCAGTGTTACCATCTTAGGAAATCTCTGATTTTTGGCCTATAACTTCCGATTCAACCATCAGATTTTAACCAAATTCACACAGTATTTGAATCTTGTTTTAGATAACATTTGGCGAAAATTTGATTGAAAAATTAGAATAGAGCTGCCAGCTATGGTGATTTTTGTCTTCTACATCTAGCAAATTTTCGCAGGAAAATAAAGCTTTTTCCCAATAACTTCCGGTCCAGTCATTCAATCAAAATAACTGCATTTGCGTTTCTTTGATCCAAATTTGCATTTATCGATTTATTTTCTTATTGATTTATTTCTGGCATATGAATGTGTATCATTACACTTTTACCTTTTTTTTGAAAAGGATTCATTTAACATAAAGAAATGAAGACTAATCACAATTATCACTTAATTCTATAGTTCCACATTATAACATTTTCAATCATAAAAATTATGGTTCTTAACATTTCTAAACTTTAACAAAATTTCTAATTCTTCAATTTTCCTATTTCTTTTTCAATGTTCTACAATGAGTATATATTTTTTTTTTTTACAGAATAATTCTATTGCATGTCTAAATTGTTGCTTGTTTTATATGCACGGTAGGATTTTAACATATTCTTATGTATCAATTTACGGTTTCCTCCTATGCTTATAATGACATTACAATGGTCTATATCCAATTCTCTGTATGGACCTTTATATGGTGGTTGATGTTTTTTTCTATTCTCATTTTTAAAAAGTTCTAAGTGTTTTATTTTTAGATTCAAAGAATTTATATTTATTTGCTTTGTGTTTTTTTTTTTGATTTTATATTTTCAATGATCTTCCGTGCTTTACTTGTAGACATCCTTAACCTTGCTTTTAATTCATTTGCATAATCATCTAGATTGTAAAACATATCTTGATTATCGACCATGCCATTTGGTAAATATGAGAGTTTACCAAAAACTAACTCATATGGAGTATAGTTTGTATCGATATTTGGTATCGTATTGTAAGCAAAAGCATAATACGGAACCCATTTATTCCATTCTTTGTCTTCAACAAAAGAATACATGCATTCGTTTATATACCCGATGATTCCTTTCCACTACACGTAGTGTCTGGTGCTGATATGGTGTTGAGAATACTTGTTTTATTTTCAACAAATCGCAGATATTGCTCATAAGCTTGTTCGTAAATTCAGTGCCTAGATCAGACTTAAGTACTTTAAAATGTCCATATTTTAAAATAAATTCACTAACTATACTTACAGCTACAGTTTGTGCTTCTTTATTCTCTATTGGGAATGCTACTACAAACTTAGTCAGTTCACATTGCAAAGTAAAAATATATCACTAGTTATTAGAGATTCAGAGTGGACCTACAGTATCTATCTGCACTGTCTCAAAACTCGTCGTTGGCGTGTTAGTTTTCATAAATTTCTTCTCTGGTACGCCTCACTTGTTTGTTCATTTGACAAGGTGTGCAATTTTTTATGTGGGATTTAACCATACCGCTCATATTTTTTCCAGCAATATCGCTGTTTCAGCTTCAACAAAGTTTTGCGGATCCCAAAATGTCCTCCGTGTGGTGAATTATGATATTCATCTATCAGCTTTAATTGGGCGTTTTTACTAATGTTCGAAGAAGAAAATTAGTATTAAAATCACTTTGGCAAAAAATTCATATTTCTATATATATATATATATATATATATATATATATATATATATATATATATATATATATATATATATATATATATATATATATATATATATATCATCAAAAAATTTCAGTGAAAAAATCTCAGGAACGCGCCATCCGATTGAACTGAAATTTTTGGGACACATTGGTGTGTAAGCAAAATAGTGCCAGATTTCAGAAAAAGTTAAAAATCTTTAACCCTTTGGCACCGGCGGCCATTTTAGTGATATTTTTAATATACCTATTATTCCGTACACAAATAAGTTTTGCAAAAATAAAGTTAACAAAATAAATTTCGAACGTGTTTTACATGTGAATCGGATATTGTTTTGGAATTTTTTAACCCCATGTGTGCGCTGGGTGCCTAAAAACGAACGGGAAAAATTGAAAATTTTTAAATTGCGATAACTTTTGACAAAGCTATTCAATCATTACCAAATTTTCAGAACATATTGGCATTATTTAGTTGTGAATTCGTGTAGCTTTCGATGAGCGTGCTGGCAGCTCTGAGGCTAGGACAGGCACTGAAAGTGAAAACCTCCAAGTTATCGTCTCTCTTGAAAAAATGCCGCTTCTTCAAAAAAAAGCCACTCATATGTAAATTTCGTGCCTTTTTTACAAAGACCAAAAAAAGAATTTGATATGGTATAACGGGCACGCCTGGTAACCCTTGCCCAATTTACCTATATTTTTTGCATCAAAAACTTCTGTTCACGGAAACTCGCGATCGGATGAGCAGAATTAATTGAAATTTGCAGACTGTATTGGTCTTAAATAGGACCAGGTCTGGACCGGGTGATTCTGTGCCAGTGGTGCCATCTTGAAAAAACACTAATAAAGATAGCTGCTTTTAGCCCTATAAATTCTGATTGAATCGTTCGATTCTGACGAAATTCACACAGTAGCTGAACCTTACTTTAAACCACGTTTGGTAGAAATTTGGTTGCTAAATTCGGTTGGAGCTGCCAGCTATGATAATTTTGGTGGTTTAAATTTGAAAAAATAAAAATCTGGAAGTGAAAACATTCAAATCATCGAATATCCTAAAAATGTCCGTTTCTTACAATAAAACCAATCTGTATACAAATCTTATGCTTTATCTACACGTTCAAAGTAAAACTTTGGAAATTTCATGTCGGACAAGAACGGTAACCCTTTCCCAGTTAACCTATATTTTTAGCATCAAAAACCTCTGTTCACGGGAATTCACGAACCAATAATCAGATACCATTGAAATTTGCATTATGCATTGACTTTAGTAGAACCAGGTCTGATAGAAGCGATTTGGAATTGTGGGCGACTCTGTGCCAGTGGTGCCATCTTGAAAAATTACAAAGAAAAAAAACTGCTTTTTGCCCTATGAAATGTGTATTAGTAACCAGATTTTCATGAAATTGACACAGTAGCTGCACCTTACTCTAAACTCTGTTTGATAGAAATTTAATTGGAAAATTCGATTGGTGCTGCCAGCTATGGAAATTTTTGCGTCTTTGGTTTTGAAAATTCTCTCAGGAAAATAAAACTTTTTGCCCTATAACTTCCAGTGCAGTCATGAAATCAATACGAATTTCATACAATTATTGGAACCTATTATAAGCAATATTCAGGCCAAATTTAGTTGAAAAGCCTGGATAGGGTTGCCAGCTATTGTTGGTTTTGTGTTTGTTTGCAATATCTTTATTTAGCAGTTTTATCGTAGAATTTTCAATTGGTAATGATATTGTAGTGACAATAAACAGCAAATATTAAGCTTTCGATTATTTGAAAAAACTCGCTGCAGGTAACCCTAAATTTCTTTATACTCCTATAACTTTGAATGTAATTAAACAACGTGAAGCAGATGTGATATATTTTTGGCTTTGATACTGGCGAAAGGTTGCCAGCACGAGTCGGTTGTGCTACTTTTGTATCAATAAATGCTTACAGTTAGTATTCATACCGGAAACATTTACAATGAAAGTAAATAACCTATGTTTCAATTCCCTAAGTTCTGCAAATTTTTCGGATCGCAGCCCCAAACACCAACTTCAGTTACAGTGCTGCAGGCACTGAGCATTTTCTTCATTGATGTTATATGAGATGCTGCTCTCAAAGTTTGGTGAAATAAGCAACTGACAACGAATATAATTAACAAGTGTTTTTCTTTCATAAACTTTGAAACCCATGCCAGTGGTAATATCTGAAACCTTCTACCATGTGAGTTATTATGCATTCTTGAGACCAAAGTAAAACGTGGCATTTGAAACAGTTTGGCCGTAATAAGCAGCTCATGTGGTGGAATATGCACTCAAAACCTGCACGAATCTTCTACTGTTCTTCGAACATTAGTGTTTCTAGCGGTTCAGGTGCGCTAGAGTTTTTACTCATTATATTAGTGGGTGGCTTGTATATCATTATTTGTAACTTCATATGCGAATTATCATTACCTAGTTGTTGCAACAGGTTAAAAATTTTTTAAATGTTTTTTTGTCTACAGACTTCAATATAATGTCATCACTTCATACCGAGAGTTCTTCCATTTTGTTACGTCCAGCAAAATTTAATAATTTCTTCATAATCAAAACGTATTCTGAATGTGAATTATCACTATTATTTTCATTATGTTCGTCTCTCTGGGTACCCCTATTCATTGTTAGCTTTGCATTAACGAAAACTGATTTCACGTTAGATATATCGCTACAATATACCTGAATAACATCATTTGTACGTACAATATCTATACCTTTATTTTTATCACCGTGCAGGAATATTTGAACTTTGTAACACGGGTGATATCCGACAAGCTAGTGCAATCCCAACAATAGAATTGATCAGGTTCTACTTTTACATGGTTGCCCTCGCTGCAGGTTTCTTATTTTTTTACTGAATTTTCAAAGAAAATTCAGTATTAAACTCGCTTCGCCGAAAATTCATATTTCTTAATATATATAAATATATATATATATATATATATATATATATATATATATATATATATATATATATATATATATATATATATATATATATATATATATACATATATATATATATATATATATATATATATATATATATATATATATATATATATATATCAGCAAAATGATTAAGGGAGATAATCTTTGGACTGGCCGATCCGATTGAGCTGAAATTTTCGAAGGACATACATGCATATAGTGAGTAGGTCCATGATTTGCTAGAATTCAGGTATCTTTAACCCTTTGGTGGTGGCGGGCATTTTAGTGAACTTTCAAGTACCCCTGTATATCCAAGCAGTGTAGTTTTTTGTTAAAAAAGTATTGGGAATGAAATGTTATTATGTTCTGACTTTGTCTATGATAAAGAATTGGAAATTTTGAGCCGTGTGTTGGTGCTGCGTGCCTAAAATTAGCAAGGATTTTTTTTTCAAATTTTGATTTGTCATCACTTCTGACGGAAACATTAGATCATCGCGAAAAAATTGCAAAACGTGTTAAAATTAACTAAGACTTAGCACATGTGGATTTTCAAAACAGTGCAGGTAACCCTGAAGCTACGGCAGGCTCCTGAAAAAAAAACCTTCAAATCAATGACCCTTCTGAAAAATGTTTGCTTTTTGACAAAAACTTCAAATCATTCATAAATTTTAATTTTTGTCCATCATATCAAATTAAAATTGTCAAAATTCCGGTTTGCACAAGAACGGCTACCCATCACCAAATTACCTCTATTTTCAGCACTCAAAACTTCTGCTCACGAGAACTGACGATCGGCTTACCCAATCATAATGAAATTCACAAGACGTATTGTTATTAGCTAGGACCAGATCTGATAGAAGTGATTTTGAAATGCAGGCAACACTGTGGCAGTTGCACAATCTTGAAAAATCACTGAAAAAAAAACAGCTTTTTGGCCTATAACTTCCGATTCAGCAGTCAGATTTCAACAAAATTCACAAAATATTTGGACCTTACTCTTAACAACATTTAATGAAAATATGGTTGAAAAGTTAGAATAGGGTTGCCAGCTATGGTGTTTTTTGTCTCCTAAATCTTGCAAATTCGCTCAGCAAAATAATGCTTTTTTCCCTATAACTTCCGGTCCAGTCATGAAATCAAAAAGAAGTTCATGCAGAAAGTGGACCTTAATAAAAGCCAAATGTTGTAGGAATTTCGTAACATAATCATGAAAGGGCTGCCAGCTATGACTATTTTTGTAACCAAGCGATTATGTTATTAGATTTGCAAATGGGAATGATTTTGGAAAGAAAATTAGCAACAAATATGAACGTTTTGAAAATTTGAAGTGTTGAGGGTGGTTACCCTTAAATTCTTTTCACCCGTACAACTGCCAGCGCAGTGATTCAATCGAAACAACATTTACTGGTTGGGTTTAACTTCACGTGAAGCTGATTTGGTATATATTTTGCTTTGCTGCTGACACAGGGTAACTAGCATTAGCCATTTTCGTAAATATTGCACCAACAGATGCTTGAGATTACGTACTCATATGCAAAGCATTTGCGATAAAAATAAGAAACCAGTTTTGAAATTTTCCGAGTTTTGACAGCCTCAACCTCAAACAACCAATGAAACCAATGAAGCTTTCGATGAAATCCTCCGATGAGAACGAAATTCAAAGGATAAGTTGATTTAAGTATGAGCTTCTTATGGTTAACTTATTACTGCTTGGTTGAGAAAGTGTTGCCAGCACTGAACATTTTCATCATTTAAGTTATAGTTGAGTTTTGTTGCTTTGGATAAGGAATGGTTACAAAAAAGTGTATTACGTCTTTGCACATTTTTTGTCATTCAAAGACAATTTCTTCGAAATTTAGTTTTCTAGCGGTTCTGATGCGCTAGATTTTTTACTATTTTTCGAAGAAAATTAGTATTAAATTCGCTTCGCACAAATTCGTCATATATATATATATATATATATATATATATATATATATATATATATATATATATATATATATATATATATATGAGCAAAATGGTTAAGGGAAATAATCTCTGGAGTGGCCGATCCGATTGAGCTGAAATTTTCGGAGGACAAAGATGTATATAACAGGTAGGTCCATGATTTGCTAGAATTTAGATATCTTAAATTTTTTGGCGGCGGCGGGCATTTTAGTGAATTTTCAGGTACTCCTATATTTCCAAGCAGTGTAAATTTTTGTTAAAAAAAGTATAAGGAATGAAAACTTTTTATGTTTTAAGTGTGTCTATGATAAAGAATTGGAAATTTGGAAGCTGGTGTAGGTGCTGAGTACCTAAAAGTAAGCAAGGATTTTTTTTCGAATTTCGATTTGTCATAACTTCTAAGAAAAACAATGGAACATCGTGAAATTTTCAGAGCGTGTTGTTGTAGACAATTAACACACATAGACTTTCAAGATTATGTGGGCAACTGCATAGCTACAGCAAGCTCCTGCAAAAAAAAATCCTTTCTAATCATCGACCTTCCTGAAAATTTTTTGATTTTTGAAAATTAATTCAAATTATTGATAAATTTTGACTTTTGTCCACCAAGTCAAATAAAAATTTCCCAACTTCCGCGGTAAAGAAGAACGGCAACCCGTGATCAAATTACCTCTATTTTCAGCACTTAAAACTTCTGTTCACGAGAACTGACGATCGGATGATGCGATTAATATGAAATTGATAAGACTTGTTGGTATTAACTAGGACCAGGTCTGATAGAAGTGATTTTGAAATACGGGCAACACTGTGGCAGTGGTGTCATTTGGAAAAATCACTGAGAAAAAAAACTGGTTTTTGGCCTATAGCTTTCGACTTTAACAAACTTCATGCAGTAGGTGAATCTTGGTTTAGATAGATTTCATAAAAATTTGGTTGAAAAATTAGTATTGGGTCGCCAGCTATGGCAATTTTTGTCTCCTAAATATTGTAAATTTGCTCTGGAAAATAAAGGTCTTTTCCCTATAACTTCCGATGCAGTAACAAAATTAAAACGAAATTCATGTGATAAGTGGATCTTGTAACATATCTAAATCTGCACGAATATAGTTGAAAAACCGTGAAAGGGTTTCCAGCTATGATGAATTTGGTAATTTATTGACATTTCTTTATCTAGCGATGTTGTCATAAAATTTCAAAATGGGAATGATCCTGCAATACCAATTAACAACAAATATTTACGTTTCAAAAGTTTAAAAAGTTTGGACGGTGGTAACCCTAAAATTATATTCACTCCTATTACTTACAGCGCAGCCATTCAATCAAAACGAAATTCATAGGGTGGGTTTAATACAACGTGAAGCAGCTACGGTGCTAGCACATGATTGCCAGCACCAGCCAATTTCGTAAATATTGCACCAACAAATGCTTTCATTTTGTATTCATAAGCAAAGCATTTACAATAAAATAAGCAACCGATATTTAATTGTTCCGAGTTTCGGAAACTTTTCGGATGGCAACCCCAGACATAGTTTAATCGCTGAAACTTTCCATGAAATCCTTGGATGAAAACGAAATTCAAAGGATAGGTTGATTAAGCACGAGCATGTTATGGTAAATTAATTGCTGCTGTGTCGGACAAATGTTGCCAGCATTGAACATTTTCATCATTTGTGTTATAAGAAATGCTGTCAGAAAATGATATTTGTTCCTTTGAGTAAGAAATGGTTGATATGATACTACAAAGAAGTGTAAAACGTGTTCACTCATTTTTAAATCCCTCAAAGATCATTTCTTCGGAAATTAGCTTTCTAGTGGTTCTGATGCGCTAGACTTTTTACTAATGTTCGAAGAAGAACATAAGTATTAAAATCACTTTGGCCAAAAATTCATATTTCTATATATATATATATATATATATATATATATATATATATATATATATATATATATATATATATATATATATATATATATATATATATATATATATATATATATATATCATCAAAAAATTTCAGTGAAAAAATCTCAGGAACGCGCCATCCGATTGAACTGAAATTTTCAGGACACATTGGTGTATATGCAGAATAGTGCCAGGTCTCAGAAAAAGTTAAAAATCTTTAACTCTTTGGCGCCGGCGGCCATTTTAGTGATATTTTTAATATACCTATTATTCCGTACACAAATAAGTTTTGCAAAAATAAAGTTAACAAAATAAATTTCAAACGTGTTTTACATGTGAATCAGATAATGTTTTGGAATTTTTTAACCCTATGTGTGCGCTGGGTGCCTAAAAAGAGAACGGGAAAAATTGAAAATTTTTAAATTGTGGTAACTTTTGACACAGCTACTGAATCATTACCAAACTTTCAGGACATATTGGTATTATTTAGTTGTAAATTTGTGTAGCTTTTGATGAGCGTGCTGGCAACCCTAAAGCAAGGACAGGCACTGAAAGTGAAAACCTCCAAATCATCGTTTCTCTTGAAAAAATGCCGCTTCTTAAAAAAAAAGCCACTCGCATGTAAATTTCGTGTTTTTTTTACAAAGACCAAAAAAAAAATTTGATATAGTATAACGGGCACGCCTGGTAACCCTAGCCCAATTTACCTATATTTTTAGCATCAAAAACTTCTGTTCACGGAAACTCACGATCCAATGAGCAGAATTTATTGAAATTTGCAGACTGTATTGGCCTTAAATAGGACCAAGTCTGATAGAAGTGATTTTGAAATGCGGGCGGTTCTGTGCCAGTGGTGCCATCTTGAAAAATCACTAAAAAAGATAGCTGCTTTTAGCCCTATAAATTCTGATTGAATCGTTCGATTTTACGACCTTATTTGAAGCCACGTTTGGTAGAAATTTGGTTGAAAAATTCGATTGGTGCTGCCAGCTATGATAATTTTTGTGCCTTAGATTTTGAAAATTCTCTCAGGAAAATAAAACTTTTTGCACTATAACTTCCAGTGCAGTCATGAAATCAATACGAATTTCATACAGTTAATGGAACCTATTACAGACATTATTCAGGCCAAATTTGATTGAAAAGCCTTGATAGGGTTGCCAGCTATTGTTGGTTTTATGTTTGTTTGCAATATCTTTATTTAGCAGTTTTATCGTAGAATTTTCAATTGGTAATGATATTGTAGTGACAATAAACAGCAAATATTAAGCTTTCGATTATTTGAAAAAACTCGCTGCAGGTAACCCTAAATTTCTTTATACTCCTATAACTTTGAATGTAATTAAACAACGTGAAGCAGATGTGATATATTTTTGGCTTTGATACTGGCGAAAGGTTGCCAGCACGAGTCGGTTGTGCTACTTTTGTATCAATAAATGCTTACAGTTAGTATTCATACCGGAAACATTTACAATGAAAGTAAATAACCTATGTTTCAATTCCCTAAGTTCTGCAAATTTTTCGGATCGCAGCCCCAAACACCAACTTCAGTTACAGTGCTGCAGGCACTGAGCATTTTCTTCATGGATGTTATATGAGATGCTGCTTTCAAAGTTTGGTGAAATAAGTAACTGATAACGAGTATAATTAACAAGTGTTTTTCTTTCATAAACTTTGAAACCCATGCCAGTGGTAATATCTGAAACCTTCTACCATATGAGTTATAATGCATTCTTGAGACCAAAGTAAAACGTGGCATTTGAAACAGTTTGGCCGTAATAAGCAGCTCATGTGGTGGAATATGCACTCAAAACCTGCACGATTCTTCTCCTGTTCTTCGAACATTAGTGTTTCTAGCGGTTCAGGTGCGCTAGAGTTTTTTAAATTCATTTTGGGGAAAATTCGGACAGCGTGAAAATCAGCTAAAAATATCCATAATAAATAAACCATCGGAACTGTATGTTTTATTAGTCAATCCTTCGATAGATGTACTTCACGTTTTTCCTATTAATGAAGAAACAGTTGTCATGTATTGGACATACAAAGAAAAAGCTGCTCTTTGTTTGCCTACTGTTAACGTTTGTATTGCTGCCTTTGCAACCACTCAAGCTCGTCTGAAACTACATATACAGCTACATAGAACTTCTTGGAAATAGAGTCCTGTACTACAACACAGATTCTGTAACTTATTTTAGTAAAGAAGGTGACTATAATCCATCGGTTGGTGAATTTGTAGGGGATATGCCAGATGAATTAGAATGCTATGGACCAGGGAGTTATATTTCAGAGTTTGTAAGTGGTGGACCAAAGAATTATGCATATTGGGTTTTCTGCAGTAAAGACGGCACTTTTAAAACTGTTTTTAAGGTGAAAGGAATTTGTCTGAATCATGAAACCAGTAATCTTTTAAACCTTGCTGTGATGAGGTACATTATCCTGAACCCTGAAAATAATAAAGATGTACATATATTTTTGAAAAATATTTGCCAAACAGGAAATAACGAGGTTATCACAGTTCCAGAAATCAAATTTTTTCCTGACTATAGCTTTATTCCATATGGATACAAAAGTTTGAATCAGAATAATGTTTTAAATTTAAAATTAAAAATAAATAATAATTGCTATATGATATGCATTACATTGAGTAGAAAAAAATGTGTACTATATAACTGTATATTATTGTTTAATAATAAAAAATAGGTGCTTAATACATAAGAAATAAAGTTTTAGTAAAGTTGTTCGCATACTTTGTAAAGTAAAATAATAGTAACTTTCAAAAATAAATTATACATTACTAGAATTGTGCATAGTTTTTTAAGTTTCATAAGCTATGTATGTACGTCAAACAGAAATGTCATATTTTGATTCCATATAATAAATAAGAATTTATCTTAAACATTATTCCACATAATAAATAAGAATTTATCTTTTGATTTGCTTTATTTGAATATAGTGCTCGAAAATCGTTATAAAATATTTTTTTACAAAAATCTCATATTTATGGGTAATAAGTATCAATTTTGTTGCCCTATTCATTTGCCCCAATTCTATGGCCCTATTCATTTGCCCCAATTCTATGGTCACCAACGGTCTATGGTCTTTCTCGAGCCAAACAAATTCAAATAATTATATATAAAAATACATCCAGTTGATCAGACATTTGTGAATTTTAGCTTCTAATGGTTTAATTTTAATGTTTTGTAAAAATTCTTTCGTTTACATGACAATCATTTACTAAGTATGCACTGCCGAGGCTCAAACACACGCCCTCTACTTTTGGTTTCAACGCAAGACCTAATAATAAGCCTACAATTATCGTGGACAATGATTTTCTTTGATTAGTTTTATATTACTACGGGTTCATTTATTTCTTTAAGAAATAACTGTAGTTTCCAAGTTTATTTTCAAAAGATCATGCTTCAATCCATATCGCATAAGCAAAAAATCTTTTGCATTGGAATTTACATGTGAAACACATTGCATATAATATGTTTAAGATGAATAGGTTAGGTTAGGTAAGGTTCAACTGGCTGGCACATGGCCACACATTGACCCATTTGGTCCGTAGCGATACCAGATAAATGGATCCGGAGAAAGTTCAGTTCAAACGGCCATCGAAGGTTCCGGAGTTTTTTGCGAACTGAATTAAGTCCTTCAGCTTCTGGCCCGCCACATGTAATAGATCCACCAGCCAGGGCTCACCGAAACAGCGTTGCCTGGTTTTCTCCAGTCTACAGTCTAGGAAGGCTAGCTCCGTGCTTGGCTAGCGCATCCGCCCTCTCGTTTCCTTCAATGCCCTTGTGACCAGGATCCCAGAAAATTCGGACTCTACTGTGGTTGCCCAGTCTGTTCAGGGTCTGAATACAGTCCAGTACACACTTCGATTTGTATGTGTAAGACATCAGAGCTTTAACCGCTGCTTGACTGTCTGTAAAGATGTTGATTTCCTCACTTGTGGTGTCTCTGGCGTGTGCTAGGTCTGCGGCTTTGCGTATTGCAAAAACCTCCGCCTGAAAAATACTACAGTGGTTAGGAAGCCTGAAGGCTGCTTTAATAGTTGCATCTGCAGAACATGTTGCAGCACCCACTCCGGCAGCCGTTTTAGAGCCGTCAGGGTAGATGCTTAGAGCTGCTGCGCCCCTTTGCTGATTAAACTCCAGCCCATCCCCCACAATCGCTTGATATCGCCGCTCGAAGCACAGAGTTGGGATCAAGTAGTCGGTGTTATCTGCATACCCCCGCTCAATACTGCTGTGACCGAAGGATCGTGACTCGAAGTGTCCCGATTCCCTAAGCCTGACAGCAGCTTTTGCAGCTGCGCCCTTAACGAAGAGGTCAAGCGGAGGCAAATGAAGCAGGACGTTCAGTGCAGACAAAGGAGTCGAGGCTAAGGCACCCGTGGTACAGAGAGCCGCCAACCACTGGACTCTATTCGCCATGCTGGCAAAGGTAGTCTTATTTACAGCTGGCCACCAGACCAAGCATCCGTAGGCCAGTATAGGTCTGGTTATTGCCATGTAGATCCAGTGCGTTAAAGCAGGGCTCAGACCCCACGTTTTGCCCAGTACTCTTTTGCTGGCGTAAATCGCATTGCTTGCCCGCTTAACTCTCTCCTCTAAATTCGCCTTCCAGGTGTGCTTGCTGTCCAGAATAAGACCCAAGTACTTAGTTACGTACGCTTTGCATGCAATCATCTAAACGCTCTTCCACACATCCCAGCAAACAATTTAGTGAGCGTTCACTAAAAACGATAGTTTCTCGACAATCAACAGACATATGTGTATCCCTCATACGAAACCGAGCCTGTTCGTAAAACGATACGCAGCCTACGCAGCAATGATTTTGCTTAAGATGACCGATGCAATAAATAATGCAAGCCATGTGTATGTGCGCTATGGCCTATGCGGCTCAGTAGCAGACTTTACATATATATATTCTTCCCCTAGTTTGCTGGTCGATATATACTCGCTAAACCACATTTTTTCTAACTCATTTACGAATCGTTAAAAACGATTCTTCTCGGAGGGCCATTAAATTAGGACCAATGAATCGTTTTCGATTCATTTGCGAGCTCGTTAACGACAAAAACATTCGTAAAATATGACTCTTTTATGAATTAATTACGATGCGTTTGGTTTGCTGGGATGTTTCAATGCAGTTGAGCAAAATCTTATTCATCAGTTATATCTTATGCATGGCTACTACTACAGCAGCTAATGAATATTTTGTATTTCTTTCTGAAATAAATTGTTCGTACAAGTGCACGCGATGACTGAATTTGGATTGAATTTGGATTGAATGATTGATTTATTTGTTTTATCGGCACCGTCCATAGCAATCCACATAAAACATAAGAGCGATATACAAATGACAAAACTCAACGGCAAAATAGGACACTCTAAATTTAAATATAACACACATTTAAAACAAAAACATTTGTTAGTGTGCACAACTAAGCAGTTTTTATAACGGAAACAAATACGAAAAATATAAGTATATAATTCATTTTAAATGTAGAAACTGGTCTGAAAATATTGTGTGTAAAATAAAACTGTGCCTATAAAATAAGTTTTTAACTACATACGTGAGAAATTAGTAAATATAATAGGTGCGTTTTTTTGCACAGCCGAGCAGATAAAATTTTATTACTTATATTGATTACAACAACAAAATCCTGCACATGTCGCCTCATTGAAGCAGAATATGTTAGGCAGCGGTTGTTTATGGGCTTACATGCAGAGTGTGCTTATAACAGCAAGAATGTTTTAAAGGGTTCGCACTCAGAGTACTTACTAGAACAGATGACCTTGAGCCTGTCTCTAAAGCCAGATAAAAATGTTCTTCAAAAGTATTAGTGCAGTCAACCAGTGGCACACTATATACTATTTTCGAAAATGAGAGCATTGATAAAAAGTGGAACAGCAAAAGGTCATATGCATGTATAAATATATAAATATATATATATATATATATATATATATATATATATATATATATATATATATATATATATATATATATATATATATATATATATATATATATATATATATATATATGTTTATATATATATATGTATGTATATATATATATATATATATATATATATATATATATATATATATATATATATATTTATATATATATATATATATATATATATATATATATATTTATATATATATATATATATATATATATATATATTTATATATATATATATATATATATATATATATATATATATATATATATATATATATATATATATATATATATATATATATATATGTTTATATATGTATATATATATATATATAAAGTGCCGCGTTCCAGGCTGCAAAAATAGCACCTGAAGTGCCTCGTAGGGTATATTGTATTTCCGGTAAGTAAAATAAACCTTGGGCAACAATTTAGTTTTAGTTTGAATAGTTTTTGTGTGAAATCATAACGAATTTGATTAACAAAAATCATTTTAATCTCCACTCACCGGTTCGGGGAAAGAAATGTCAAATGACGTTCAAAATGGCGATCTCTCGTGTTTTTTCACATGGGCTTTGCCGTATGAACTGTGTAAGGCACACACACACGTACCCCATTCACACACGAGTAAACAGAAAGTCAAAAATTGGCACATATCTCTCGTTCGATTTCTAGTCCATTCTCTCTTATATCTGTGCTTGCCAGTCATAACATCAAACAATGTAGCTCTGGCGAGCCAGTCTGCTATTTCCAAAAACAACACTTGGTGATATCATCATTATCATTAAGCTATCTATAGAATTCCCGAAAAAAGAGTGTGTTTAGCTCAGTCTATCAATGCGAAACTCGGCTTTATCTACATTTCTACTGGTACGGACAGCTGTTTGCCGCCACTTACCGTGATAGGGAAAAATGCATTGCGTATATGCAGATATGACGGCCGGTCATTGCTGTGCGAGCATCGCAAAACATTATAGCCCGTCCAGACTACGGATACTTAAGTATCCGCATACATAAGTATCGTCCACACTTTTCATTGATTTTCATGGCAAGGGTAAAATGTATCTGCAGATGTCGCTGCAGTGAGGACAATACTTATGTATCCGGATACATAAGTATTGTCCTCACTGCAGCGACATCTGCAGATACATTTTACCCTTGCCATGAAAATCAATGAAAAGTGTGGACGATACTTATGTATCTGGATACATAAGTATTGTCCTCACTG
This sequence comes from Nemotelus pantherinus, assembly GCA_963978885.1. NCBI lineage: Eukaryota > Metazoa > Arthropoda > Insecta > Diptera > Stratiomyidae > Nemotelus > Nemotelus pantherinus. The sequence continues at coordinate 61,419,283 of OZ022265.1, forward strand.
CAGCGATATCTGCAGATACATTTTACCCTTGCCATGAAAATAAATGAAAAGTGTGGACTATACTTATGTATGCGGATCAGTAGCTACATATAGCTACAGCAGGCTCCTGAAAAAAATCCTTTAAATCATTGACCCTACTCAAAAATGTTTGATTTTGAACAAAAACTTCAAATCATTGATAAATTTTAAACTTTGCCCATCATGTCAAATTGAAATTTTTAAAATTCCGATTTGCACAAGAACGGCAACCCATCACCGAATTACCTCTATTTTCAGCACTCGAAAGTTCTATTCACGAGAACTGACGACCAGATTATCCGATCATTATGAAATTTACAGGGCATGTTGGTTTTAGCTAGGACCAGGTCTGATAGAAGTGATTTTGAAATGCGGGAAACCCTATGGCAGTGGTACCATCTTGGAAAATCCCTGAAAAAAAACCGGTTTTTGACGTATAGCTTCCGATTCGGCCATTATATTTTAAATAAATTCACACAGTACTTGGATCTTACTCTATGTAATATTTGGTATAAATATGGTTGAAGTAATAGAATAGGGTGGGAACTATGGTGATTTTTGACTCATAAATCTTGCAAACTTGCTCAGCAAAATAAAGCTTTTTTCCCTATAACTTCCGGTCCAGTATAGAAATCAAAACGAAGTTTATGCAGTAAATGGAGCTTAATGTATACTAAATGTCATAGGAATTTCGTACAAAAATCATGAAAGGCTGCCAGATATAACCATTTTTGTAATTTTGCGGAATTTCTTTACTGAGCGATTATGTCATTAGATTTGCCAATGGGATTGATCCTGCAATGAAAATAAACAAAAAACATAAACGTTTTGAAAATTTGAAAAATTTTGAGATTCTGTCCTAGACCTCTTCTGTCCTAGACAGTCGGAAGAGCAGGGTAGCTGATGCTTCTTTAGAATGATGAAGGCTGATCTGCAATACCTTCACCATCATTTATTTTCGACGATGGTTAGATCCAGGTCCTCCCCGTCTGACATAGATGTCTCCTTAGCCTCTTTCTCTGCTTTCAGAGTCATGAGGTCCAGGCAGCTACCCAAATCGGAGGTAGTCCCGACACTAACCCCATCTGCATAAAGGGATTCCACATCCGACTCATCCTCAGATGTCGCCCTCGAAGATGTGTCCAACCCCTTTTTAGGTGGGTCCTCCGTTCTGTGAGTCACCTGTTAAGGGTGAGGTTTCTCGGGTGTTGGATCTCCCGCAGCAGAGCTCTTTGGCCTGTCGCTTCGGTAGATCCGTAGAGCTAGTTTTTCGACCCCATACCTGATAATGTCTTTTCGGGCATCAAAGATCGGGAGTGCCTCTTCATTTATGATGAAGAGAGCCTCCCGCCGATTCTCTACCATCTCTCCAATCTTTGCAACCCTCCAATTTTCCGTCGGAAGATCCGGATTGAAAGCCGCACTATTTTCAGGACTTCCGCTAAATCCGAGTGGAAACTTGGAATCCAAGTCCTGCATCTAGGCCGGCTGGGAATCTCATCCTTGTGCACCACCTTAATCTTGGCGCCTGGCCAGAGTTCCCCCAGCTTGGAGATTGCCTGCTTATATAAATCGGCTGATCTTTGGTCTCCACACGCAACTAGCCGAATTCCTTTGTGCCAGCTCGCATCGTTCACCGTAGGTGGTGGAACCGAGCTGGCCTTCTGCAGGCTACAGCAGATTCCAAACAAAGCCTACCTTATCTTAAGCCAGTTTTCGGGGGAGGTGGTTCCATCTCCCTTGCAGGCATCAATCACGCCCCAAACCAGGCACTCTTTAGCCATTTCGCTAAATGGCCTCCTACAGGGATAGGCCTAAATGGCCTATCCCTGTAGGAGCCGTCACTATTTTTTGCTTTTTGCAGTCTTGCATGCCCTGATTCATCTGCTCAGCTGACCTTTGCCGTTTCTGAGCTGACGCTCCAGGGTGTAGAGGGAGTGGATTAGGGTGCTCCCCAATGAATGACTTTGCCTACTGAAGGGACTTTTTGTCCTTGTCGGACATAGTGTCAGGAGGGACATTTTCAAACTTCCTCAGAACTTTGAAGGCTGCCCTTCTAGTTCCATAAGCCCGAGATTTTTTGGCGGAGGAGCTTTGTGTGCCTGAAGAGGAGGAAGCGGCACCGGAGGTAGCGCTTGTTGATGGTCGGGCTGGCTCATTCACCAACACTTTCCCATCACACTGGCCACAAATGGACTTCATGGCATTCGCAGGGCCAGGCTTGGTGATTTCAGCCCCGGAACCGCCTGCGACAGGGGTTGAGGAAGATTTTGAAGGCACTGGAGCTGACCCACTCATCATGTCTCCACTACCTTGCTTAGGCGCTGTGCCAGGTACTGGAGCTGACTCAATCGCCATGTCTCCACGAACCGCTGCAGCCTTAACCTCAGTCCGCAGAGCTGACCTATTCGCCATGTCTCCACTTCCTGAGGCTTCAGCTACAGCCGACGGTGCAGCTTTTTTACCCCCCCCCCCCCCTTACTTATTTTATCATAAAAGTTTTAGAATGGGATGGCCAGTAGTTTAGGAGGTAGGTGAATTTCAATACATAAAAGTCGCATGGGGCATGGTACCAATAGCTTGCTTAGGACAGCTAGTTGGCTCAAAAACAAAAACTTATATCAAAATGTGATTAGTAGCGCCATCTCTTATTTGAAAAAGGTGTTATTTTCCCATAAAAACCTGATTAAAATATATGCGCCAAGCCAATTCAAATTTTCCGTTATTTTCCGAGTTATTGTTCAACGTTTGCAACGACTATTACTTTCGTTGAAAAGTTAAAGAGTCTTAATAATGTGTATTATGTCTCCGTGCGGCTATCGATGTTTCAGTCCATTCGATTTTAAGTTTCATCGGAAGGCTAAAGACCTAAGAAAAACTCCAGGAATATTAGCAGAAAAGAAATCGTGTCGAATCTGCAGGAACAACCTGATCGTAGAAACACCTCTAGTTATTAAACAAAACTCTAGCGCACCTGAACCGCTAGAAACACTAATGTTCGAAGAACAGTAGAAGAATCGTGCAGGTTTTGAGTGCATATTCCACCACATGCGCTGCTTATTACGGCAAACTGTTTCAAATGCCACGTTTTACTTTGGTCTCAAGAATGCATTATAACTCATATGGTAGAAGGTTTCAGATATTACCACTGGCATGAATTTCAACGTTTATGAGAGCAAAACACGGGTTAATTATATTCGTTATCAGCTGCTTGTTTCACAAAATTTTAAAAGCAGCGTCTCATATAACATCAATGAAGAAAATGCTCAGTGCCTGCTACTGTAACTGAAGTTGGTGTTTGGGGCTGCGATCCGAAAAATTTGCAGAACTTAGGGAATTGAAACATCGGTTATTTATTTTCATTGTAAATGTTTCCGTCATGAATACTAACTGTTAGCATGTATTGATACAAAAGTAGCACAACCGACTCGTGCTGGCAACCTTTCGCCAGTATCAAAGCCAAGAATACATCAAATCTGCTTCACGTTGTTATACTACATTCGAAGTTATAGGAGTATAAAGAAATTTAGGGTTACCTGCAGCGAAATTTTTCAAATAATCGAAAGCTTAATATTTGCTGTTTATTGTCACTACAATATCATTACCAATTAAAAATTCTACGATAAAACCGCTTAATAAAGATATTGTAAACAAACACAAATCCAACAATAGCTGCCAACCCTATCGTGGCTTTTCAACCAAATTTGGCCTGAATAAGGTTTATAATAGGTTCGATTAATTGTATGAAATTCGTGTTGATTTCATGACTGCACTGGAAGTTATAGGGCAAAAAGTTTTATTTTCCTGAACGAATTTTCAAAACCAAAAACACAAAAATTACCATCGCTGGCAGCACCAATCAAATTTTGCAACCAAATTTCCGCCAAACAAAGATTAGAGTAAGGTTCAGCTACTGTGTTAATTTCATGAAAATCTGCTAACTTATTCACATTTCATAGGGCAAAAAGCAGTTTTTTTTCTTTGTAATTTTTCAAGATGGCACCACTGGCACAGAGTTGCCCACAATTCAAAATCGCTTCAATCAAATCTGGTCCTACTGAAGTCCAATGCATTCTATAAATTTCAGCTATATCTGGTTATTGGTTCATGAGTTCCCGTGAACAGAAATTTTTGATGCTAAAAATATAGGTTAACTGGGAGAGGGTTACCGTTCTTGTCCGACATGAAATTTCCAAAGTTTTACTTTGAACGTGTAGATAAAATATAAGATTTGTATACAGATTGGTTTTATTGTAAGAAAGGACATTTTTTTGAATATTCGATGGTTTGAATGTTTTCACTTCCAAATTTATTTTTTTCAAATTTAAGACACCAAAATTATCATAGCTGGCAGCTCCAACCGAATTTTTCAACCAAATTTCTACCAAACGTGGCTTAAAGTAAGGTCCAGCTATTGCGTGAATTTCGTCAAAATCGAACGATTCAATCAGAATTTATAGGGCTAAAAGCAGTTATCATTTTTAGTGATTTTTCAAGATGGCACCACTGGCACAGAATCGCTCGCATTTCAAAATCACTTCTATCAGCCCTGGTCCTATTTAAGACCAATATATTCTGTAAATTTCAATTAATTCTGTTTGTCGGATCGTGAGTTTCCGTGAACAGAAGTTTTTGATGCTAAAAATATAGGTAAATTGGGCTAGGGTTACCAGGCGTGCCCGTTATACCATATCAAATTTTATTTTTCGCCTATGTAAACAAATTACAAAATTTACATATGAGTGGCTTTTTTTTGAAGAAGCGGCATTTTTTCAAGAGAGACGATGATTTGGAAGTTTTCATTTTCAGTGCCTGCCCTAGCTACAGGGTTGCCAGCACGCTCATTAAAAGCTACACAAATATACAACTAAATAATACAAAAGGGTCCTGAAAATTTCGTCATAATTGAATATTTCTGTCAAAAGTTATCGCAGTTTAAAAATTTGAAAATTTTTCCGTTGTCTTTTTAGGCACCCAGCGCACACATGGGGTTAAAAAATTCCAAAACATTATCCGATTCACATGTAAAACACGTTCGAAATTTATTTCGTCAACTTTATTTTTGCGAAAATTATTTGTTTACGAAATAATAGGTATATTAAAAATATCACTTAAATGGCCGCCGGCGCCAAAAGGTTAACAAT